>JAPDOI010000776.1:0-279550 GCA_029168955.1 Aplectana chamaeleonis
CTGTGTGGAACCGTGAGGTGCCTGCAGGACGCCGTAGAAAGTGTGCGGGACCCAAATGGGTTGCGCCGGTACGCCGTAGAAAGTGTGCGGGACCCAAATGGGAGCGTGCGCCGGACGCCGTAGAAAGTCGTGCGGGACCCAAGTGGGAGAGTGCGCAGGACGCCGTAAGTAGGTGTGCAGGACCCAAATGGGCGTTGCGCAGAAACGCCGTAGAAACGTGTGTGTGGGACCCAAATGAGAGTGCGCAGGACGCCATAGAAAGTGTGCGGGACCCAAGTGGGAGTGCGCCGGACGCCGTAGAAAGTGTGCGGGACCCAAATGGGCGTGCGCAGAACGCCGTAGAAAGTGTGCGGGACCCAAATGGTAGAAGCTGTGTGGAACCCAAATGAGAGTGCGCAGGACGCCATAGAAAGTGTGCGGGACCCATGTGGGAGCGCGCCGGACGCCGTAGAAAGTGTGCGGGACTCGAGTGGGATGCGCAGGACGCCGTAGAAACTGTGTGGAACCCAAATGAGAGTGCGCAGGGCGCCATAGAAAGTGTGCGGGACCCAAGTGGGAGGTGCGCAGGACGCCGTAGAAAGTGTGCGGGACCCAAATCCGGTGCGCAGAACGCCGTAGAAAGTGTGCGGGACCCAAATGAGAGTGCGCCGGACGCCATGAAAGTGTGCGGGACCCAAATGGGCGTGCGCAGGACGCCGTAGAGTGTGCTGGACTCGAGTGGGTTGCGCAGGACGCCGTAGAAAGTGTGCGGGACCCAAATGAGAGTGCGCCGGACGCCATAGAAAGTGTGCGGGACCCAAATGGGAGTGCGCCGGACGCCGTAGAAAGTGTGCGGGACTCCAAATGGGCGTGCGCAGAACGCCGTAGAAACTGTGTGGGACCCAAATGAGGAGTGCGCAGGACGCCATAGAAAGTGTGTGGGACCCAAATGAGAGGGACGCCGGACGCCGTAGAAAGTGTGCGGGACCCAAATGGGAGCGTGCGCCGGACGCCGTAGAAACTGTGTGGGACCCAAATGGGAGTGCGCAGGACGCCGTAGAAAGTGTGCGGGACCCAAATGAGAGTGCGCAGGACGCCGTAGAAAGTGTGCGGGACCCAAGTGGGTGCGCAGGACGCCGTAGAAAGTGTGCGGGACCCAAATCAGAGTGCGTCGGACGCCGTAGAAAGTGTGCGGGACCCAAAGTGGGAGCGCGCCGGACGCCGTAGAAAGTGTGCGGGACCCAAATGGGCGTGCGCAGGACGCCGTAGAAAGTGTGTGGAACCCAAATGAGGAGTGCGCAGGACGCCGTAGAAAGTGTGCGGGACCCAAATGGGAGTGCGCCGGACGCCGTAGAAAGTGTGCGGGACCCAAATGGGCGTGCGCAGAACGCCGTAGAAAGTGTGCGGGACCCAAATGAGAGTGCGCAGGACGCCGTAGAAAGTGTGTGGGACCCAAATCAGAGTGCGCAGGACGCCATAGAAAGTGTGCGGGACCCAAGTGGGAGCGCGCCGGACGCCGTAGAAAGTGTGCGGGACCCAAATGGGCGTGCGCAGAACGCCGTAGAAACTGTGTGGAACACAAATGAGAGTGCGCAGGACGCCATAGAAAGTGTGCGGGACCCAAATGAGAGTGCGCAGGACGCCATCGAAAGTGTGCGGGACCCAAGTGGGAGTGCGTCGGACGCCGTAGAAAGTGCGCGGGACCCAAACGGGCGTGCGCAGAACGCCGTAGAAACTGTGTGGAACCCAAATGAGAGTGCGCAGGGCGCCATAGAAAGTGTGCGGGACCCAAGTGAGAGTGCGCCGGACGCCGTAGAAAGTGTGCGGGACCCAAATGGGCGTGCGCCGGACGCCGTAGAAAGGGCGCGGGACCCACATGGGCGCGCGCAGAACGCCGTAGAAAGTGTGCGGGACCCAAATGGGCGTGCGCAGGAACGCCATGAAACTGTGTGCGGGAACCCAAATGAGAGTGCGCAGGACGCCATAGAAAGTGTGTGGGATCCAAGTGGGAATGCGCCGGACGCCGCAGAAAGTATGCGGGACCCAAATGGGTGTGCGCAAAACGCCGTAGAAAGTGTGTGGGACCTAAATAAGAGTGCGCAGGACGCCGTAGAAAGTTTGTGGGACCCAAATGGGAGAGCGCAGAACGCCGTAGAAAGTGTGCGGGACCCAAATGGGAGTGCGCCGGACGCCGTTGAAAGTGTGCGGGACCCAAATGGGAGCGCGCCGGACGCCGTAGAAAGTGTGCGGGACTCCAAATGGGCGTGCGCAGAACGCCGTAGAAACTGTGTGGAACACAAATGGGAGTGCGCAGAAGGCCGTGGAAAGTGTGCGGGACCCAAATGGGAGTGCGCCGGACGCCGCTGAAAGTGTGCGGGACTTGACTGGGATGCGCAGGACGCCGTGGAAAGTTTCTGGGACCCAAGTGGGCGTGCGCAGAACGCCTTAGAAAGTGTGTGGGACCCGAATAACAGTGCGTCGGACGCCGTAGTAAGTGTGTGCGGGACCCAGAGTGGGAGCGCGCCGGACGCCGTAGAAAGTGTGCGGGACCCAAATGGGAGTGCGCCGGACGCCGTAGAAAGTGTGCGAGACCCAAATGAGAGTGCGCAGGACGCCATAGAAAGTGTGCGGGACCCAAGTGGGAGTGCGCAGGACGCCGTAGAAAGTGTGCGGGACCCAAATGGGCGTGCGCAGGACGCCGTAGAAACTGTGTGGAACCCAAATGAGAGTGCGCCCGGACGCCGTAGAAAGTGTGCGGGACCCAAATGAGAGTGCGCAGGACGCCATAGAAAGTGTGCGGGACCCAAATGAGAGTGCGCAGGACGCCGTAGAAAGTGTGTGGGACCCAAATCAGAGTGCGTCGAACGCCGTAGAAAGTGTACGGGACCCAAGTGGGAGCGCGCCGGACGCCGTAGAAAGTGTGCGGGACCCAAATGGGCGTGCGCAGAACGCCGTAGAAAGTGCGCGGGACCCAAATGGGCGTGCGCAGAACGCCGTAGAAACTGTGTGGAACCCAAATGAGAGTGCGCAGGGCGCCATAGAAAGTGTGCGGGACCCAAGTGGGAGTGCGCCGGACGCCGTAGAAAGTGCGCGGGACCCAAATGGGCGTGCGCAGAACGCCGTAGAAACTGTGTGGAACCCAAATGAGAGTGCGCAGGGCGCCATAGAAAGTGTGCAGGACCCAAATGGGCGTGCGCCGGACGCCATAGAAAGTGTGCGGGACCCAAGTGGGTTGCGCAGGACGCCGTAGAAAGTGTGCCGGGACCCAAATGGGAGCGCGCCGGACGCCGTAGAAAGTGTGCGGGACCCAAATGGGAGTGCGCAGGACGCCGTAGAAAGTGTGCGGGACCCAAATGGGCGTGCGCAGAACGCCGTAGAAAGTGTGTGGGACCCAAATGAGAGTGCGCAGGACGCCGTAGAAAGTGTGCGGGACCCAAGTGAGGGTGCGCCGGACGCCGTAGAAAGTGTGCGGGACCCAAATGGGCGTGCGCAGACGCCGTAGAAAGTGTGCGGGACCCAAATGGGCGTGCGCAGAACGCCGTAGAAAGTGTGGGACCCAAATGAGAGTGCGCAGGACGCCGTAGAAAGTGTGCGGGACCCAAGTGGGAGCGCGCCGGACGCCGTAAGAAAGTGTGCGGGACCCAAATGGGCGTGCGCAGAACTTGCCGTAGAAAGTGTGTGGAACCCAAATGTAATATGAGAGTGCGCAGGACGCCATAGAAAGTGTGCGGGACCCAAATGAGAGTGCGCAGGACGCCATAGAAAGTGTGCGGGACCCAAGTGGGAGTGCGCCGGACGCCGTAGAAAGTGTGCGGGACCCAAATGGGCGTGCGCAGAACGCCGTAGAAACTGTGTGGAACCCAAATGAGAGTGCGCAGGGCGCCATAGAAAGTGTGCGGGACCCAAGTGAGAGTGCGCCGGACGCCGTAGAAAGTGTGCGGGACCCAAGTGGGAGTGCGCCGGACGCCGTAGAAAGTGTGCGAGACCCAAATGGGCGTGCGCAGAACGCCGTAGAAGCTGTGTGGAACCCAAATGAGAGTGCGCAGGACGCCATAGAAAGTGCGCGGGACCCAAGTGAGAGTGCGCCGGACGCCGTAGAAAGTGTGCGGGACCCATGTGGGAGTGCGCCGGACGCCATAGAAAGTGTGCGGGACCCAAATGGGCGTGCGCAGAACGCCGTAGAAAGCGTGCGGGACCCAAATGGGCGTGCGCAGAACGCCGTAGAAGCTGTGTGGAACCCAAATGAGAGTAGGCAGGACGCCATAGAAAGTGTGCGGGACCCAAGTGGGAGCGCGCCGGACGCCGTAGAAAGTGTGCGGGACCCAAATGGGCGTGCGCAGAACGCCGTAGAAACTGTGCGGGACCCAAATGGGCGTGCGCAGAACGCCGTAGAAACTGTGTGGAACACAAATGAGAGTGCGCAGGACGCCATAGAAAGTGTGCGGTACCCAAGTGGGAGTGCGCCGGACGCCGTAGAAAGTGTGCGGGACCCAAGTGGGAGTGCGCAGGAGGCCATAGAAAGGGTGCGGGACCCAAGTGGGAGTGCACAGGACGCCAAAGAAAGTGTGCGGGACCCAAGGGGGAGTGCGCCGGGGGCCGTAGAAAGTGTGCGGGACCCAAGTGGGCGTGCGCAGAACGCCGCAGAAAGTGTGCGGAACCCAAGTGGGAGTGCGTCGGACACCATAGAAAGTGTGTGAGACCCAAATGAGAGTGCGCCGGACGCCGTATAAAATGTGCGGTACCCAAGTGGGCGCGCGCAGGACGCCGTAGAAAGTGTGTGTGGACCCAAATGGGAGCAATGCGCGGACGCCGCCAGAAAGTGTGCGGGACCCAGAGTGGGAGCGCCGGACGCCGTAGAAAGTGTGCGGGACCCAAATGAGAGTGCGCAGGACGCCGTAGAAAGTGTGCGGGACTCGAGTGGGCGTGCGCAGGACGCCGTAGAAAGTGTGTGGGACCCAAGTGTGAGCGCGCCGGACGCCGTAGAAAGTGTGCGGGACCAACGTGGGAGTGCGCCGGACGCCGTAGAGAGTGTGTGGGACCCAAATGGGCGTGCGCAGAACGCCGTAGAAAGTGTGTGGAACCCGAATGAGAGTGACCAGGACGCCGTAGAAAGTGTGCGGGACCCAAATGGGAGCGCGCCGGACGCCGTAGAAAGTGTGCGGGACCCAAATGGGCGTGCGCAGAACGCCGTAGAAACTGTGTGGAACACAAATGAGAGTGTGCAGGACGCAATAGAAAGTTGGCGGGACCCAAATGAGAGTGCGCAGGACGCCATAGAAAGTGTGCGGGACCCAATTGGGAGTGCGCCGGACGCCGTAGAAAGTGTGCAGGACCCAAATGGGCGTGCGCAGAACGCCGTAGAAAGTGTGTGGGACCCAAATAACAATGCGTCGGACGCCATAGAAAGTGTGTGGGACCCAAGTGGGAGCGCGTCGGACGCCGTAGAAACTGTGTGGAACCCAAATGAGAGTGCGCCGGACGCCATAGAAAGTGTGCGGGACCCAAATGAGAGTGCGCAGAACGCCGTAGAAACTGTGTGGAACACAAATGAGAGTGCGCAGGACGCCATAGAAAGTGTGCGGGACCCAAATGAGAGTGCGCAGGACGCCGTAGAAAGTGTGCGGGACCCAGAGTGGGAGTGCGCCGGACGCCGTAGAAAGTGTGCGGGACCCAAATGGGAGTGCGCAGGACGCCATAGAAAGTGTGCGGGACCCAAATGGGAGTGCGCAGAACGCCGTAGAAAGTGTGTGGGACCCAAATGAGAGTGCGCAGGACGCCGTAGAAAGTGTGTGGGACCCAAATGAGAGTGCGCAGGACGCTGTAGAAAGTGTGCGGGACCCAAATGAGAGTGCGCCGGACGCCGTAGAAAGTGTGCGGGACCCAAATGGGCGTGCGCAGAACGCCGTAGAAAGTGTGCGGGACCCAAATGGGCGTGCGCAGAACGCCGTAGAAAGTGTGCGGGACCCAAATGAGAGTGCGTCGGACGCCATAGAAAGTGTGCGGGACCCAAATGAGAGTGCGCCGGACGCCGTAGAAAGTGTGCCGGGACTCGAGTGGGGTTGCGCAGGACGCCGTAGAAAGTGTGTGGGACCCAAATGAGTGCGCAGAACGCCACGTAGAAAGTGTGGACCCAAGTGGGAGCGCGCCGGACGCCGTAGAAAGTGTGCGGGACCCAAATGGGCGTGCGCAGAACGCCGTAGAAGCTGTGTGGAACCCAAATGAGAGTGCGCAGGACGCCATAGAAAGTGTGCGGGACCCAAGTGGGAGCGCGCCGGACGCCGTAGAAAGTGTGCGGGACCCAAATGGGCGTGCGCAGAACGCCGTAGAAACTGTGTGGAACACAAATAAGAGTGCGCAGGACGCCATAGAAAGTGTGCGGGACCCAAATGAGAGTGCGCAGGACGCCATAGAAAGTGTGCGGGACCCAAGCGGGAGTGCGCCGGACGCCGTAGAAAGTGTGCGGGACCCAAATCAGCGTGCGCAGAACGCCGTAGAAACTGTGTGGAACCCAAATGAGAGTGCGCAGGGCGCCATAGAAAGTGTGCGGGACCCAAGTGAGAGTGCGCCGGACGCCGTAGAAAGTGTGCGGGACCCAAGTGGGAGCGCGTCGGACGCCGTAGAAACTGTGTGGAACCCAAATGAGAGTGCGCCGGACGCCATAGAAAGTGTGCGGGACCCAAATGAGAGTGCGCAGGACGCAGTAGAAAGTGTGCGGGACTCGAGTGGGTTGCGCAGGACGCCGTAGAAAGTGTGTGGGACCCAAATCAGAGTGCGTCGAACGCCGTAGAAAGTGTACGGGACCCAAGTGGGAGCGCGCCGGACGCCGTAGAAAGTGTGCGGGACCCAAATGGGCGTGCGCAGAACGCCGTAGAAACTGTGTGGAACCCAAATGAGAGTGCGCAGGACGCCATAGAAAGTGTGCGGGACCCAAGTGGGAGTGCGCCGGACGCCGTAGAAAGTGTGCGGGACCCAAATGGGCGTGCGCAGAACGCCGTAGAAACTGTGTGGAACCCAAATGAGAGTGCGCAGGACGCCATAGAAAGTGTGCGGGACCCAAGTGGGAGTGCGCCGGACGCCGTAGAAAGTGTGCGGGACCCGAGTGGGAGTGCGCCGGACGCCGTGGAAAGTGTTTGGGACCCAAATGAGAGTGCGCCGGACGCCGTAGAATGTATGCGGGATTCAAATGGGTGTGCGCAGTACGCCGTGGAAAGTGTGTGGGACCCAAACGAAAGTACGTCGGACGCCGCAGAAAGTGTCCGGAACCCAAATGGGTGTGCGTAGTACGCCGTGGAAAGTGTGGGACCAAAATGAGAGTGCGACGAACGCCATAGAAAGTGTGCGGGACCCAAGTGGAAGTGCGCAGGGTGCCGTAGAAAGTGTGCGGGACCCAAATGGGCGTGCGCAGAACGCCGTAGAAACTGTGTGGAACCCAAATGAGAGTGCGCAGGACGCCATAGAAAGTGTGCGGGACCCAAGTGGGAGCGCGCCGGACGCCGTAGAAAGTGTGCGGGACCCAAATGGGCGTGCGCAGAACGCCGTAGAAGCTGTGTGGAACCCAAATGAGAGTGCGCAGGACGCCATAGAAAGTGTGCGGGACCCAAGTGAGAGTGCGCCGGACGCCGTAGAAAGTGTGCGGGACCCAAGTGGGAGTGCGCCGGACGCCGTAGAAAGTGTGCGGGACCCAAGTGGGAGCGCGCCGGACGCCGTATAAAGTGTGCGGGACCCAAATGGGCGTGCGCAGAACGCCGTGGAAACTGTGTGGAACACAAATGAGAGTGCGCAGGACGCCATGGAAAGTGTGCGGGACCCAAATGAGAGTGCGCAGGACGCCACAGAAAGTGTGCGGGACCCAAGCGGGAGTGCGCAGAACGCCGTAGAAAGCGTGCGGGACCCAAATGGGCGTGCGCAGAACGCCGTAGAAACTGTGTGGAACACAAATGAGAGTGCGCAGGACGCCATAGAAAGTGTGCGGTACCCAAGTGGGAGTGCGCCGGACGCCGTAGAAAGTGTGCGGGACCCAAATGGGCGTGCGCAGAACGCCGTAGAAAGTGTGCGGGACCCAAATGGGCGTGCGCAGAACGCCGTAGAAGCTGTGTGGAACCCAAATGAGAGTGCGCAGGACGCCATAGAAAGTGTGCGGGACCCAAATGGGCGTGCGCAGAACGCCGTAGAAAGTGTGCGGGACCCAAATGGTAGAAGCTGTGCGGGACCCAAATGGGCGTGCGCAGAACGCCGTAGAAACTGTGTGGAACCCAAATGAGAGTGCGCAGGGCGCCATAGAAAGTGTGCGGGACCCAAGTGGGAGTGCGCTGGACGCCGTAGAAAGTGTGCGGGACCCAAATGGGCGTGCGCAGAACGCCGTAGAAACTGTGTGGAACCCAAATGAGAGTGCGCCGGACGCCATAGAAAGTGTGCGGGACCCAAATGAGAGTGCGCAGGACGCAGTAGAAAGTGTGCGGGACTCGAGTGGGTTGCGCAGGACGCCGTAGAAAGTGTGTGGGACCCAAATCAGAGTGCGCAGGACGCCATAGAAAGTGTGCGGGACCCAAGTGGGAGGGCGCCGAACGCCGTAGAAAGTGTGCGGGACCCAAGTGGGAGCGCGCCGGACGCCGTAGAAAGTGTGCGGGACCCAAATGGGCGTGCGCAGAACGCCGTAGAAAGTGTGCAGGACATTAGTGGGAGCGCACCGGACGCCGTAGAAAGTGTGCGGGACCCAAATGAGCGTGCGCAGGACGCCGTAGAAAGTGTGCGGGACTCGAGTGGGATGCGCAGGACGCCGTAGAAAGTGTGTGGGATCCAAATCAGAGTGCGCCGAACGCCGTAGAAAGTGTGCGGGACCCAAGTGGGAGCGCGCCGGACGCCGTAGAAAGTGTGCGGGACCCAAATGGGCGTGCGCAGAACGCCGTAGAAACTGTGTGGAACCCAAATGAGAGTGCGCAGGGCGCCATAGAAAGTGTGCGGGACCCAAGTGAGAGTGCGCCGGACGCCGTAGAAAGTGTGCGGGACCCAAGTGGGAGCGCGTCGGACGCCGTAGAAACTGTGTGGAACCCAAATGAGAGTGCGCCGGACGCCATAGAAAGTGTGCGGGACCCAAATGAGAGTGCGCAGGACGCAGTAGAAAGTGTGCGGGACTCGAGTGGGTTGCGCAGGACGCCGTAGAAAGTGTGTGGGACCCAAATCAGAGTGCGTCGAACGCCGTAGAAAGTGTACGGGACCCAAGTGGGAGCGCGCCGGACGCCGTAGAAAGTGTGCGGGACCCAAATGGGCGCGCGCCGGACGCCGTAGAAAGTGTGCGGGACCCAAGTGGGAGCGCGTCGGACGCCGTAGAAACTGTGTGGAACCCAAATGAGAGTGCGCCGGACGCCATAGAAAGTGTGCGGGACCCAAATGAGAGTGCGCAGGACGCAGTAGAAAGTGTGCGGGACTCGAGTGGGTTGCGCAGGACGCCGTAGAAAGTGTGTGGGACCCAAATCAGAGTGCGTCGAACGCCGTAGAAAGTGTACGGGACCCAAGTGGGAGCGCGCCGGACGCCGTAGAAAGTGTGCGGGACCCAAATGGGCGTGCGCAGAACGTCATAGAAGCTGTGTGGAACCCAAATGAGAGTGCGCAGGACGCCATAGAAAGTGTGCGGGACCCAAGTGGGAGCGCGCCGGACGCCGTAGAAAGTGTGCGGGACCCAAATGGGCGTGCGCAGAACGCCGTAGAAACTGTGTGGAACAGAAATGAGAGTGCGCAGGACGCCATAGAAAGTGTGCGGGACCCAAATGAGAGTGCGCAGGACGCCATAGAAAGTGTGCGGGACCCAAGTGGGAGTGCGCCGGACGCCGTAGAAAGTGTGCGGGACCCAAATGGGCGTGCGCAGAACGCCGTAGAAAGTATGCGGGACCCAAATGGTAGAAGCTGTGTGGAACCCAAATGAGAGTGCGCAGGACGCCATAGAAAGTGTGCGGGACCCAAGTGGGTGCGCGCCGGACGCCGTAGAAAGTGTGCGGGACCCAAATGGTAGAAGCTGTGTGGAACCCAAATGAGAGTGCGCAGGACGCCATAGAAAGTGTGCGGGACCCAAGTGGGAGCGCGCCGGACGCCGTAGAAAGTGTGCGGGACTCGAGTGGGATGCGCAGGACGCCGTAGAAAGTGTGCGGGACCCAAATGAGAGTGCGCAGGACGCCGTAGAAAGTGTGTGGGACCCAAGTGGGAGTGCGCCGGACGCCGTAGAGAGTGTGCGGGACCCAAATGGGTGTGCGAAAGACGTCGTAGAACATGTGTGTGACCAAAGTAGGAGTGCGCAGGACGCCGTAGAAACTGTGTGGAACCCAAATGAGAGTGCGCCGGACGCCATAGAAAGTGTGCGGGACCCAAATGAGAGTGCGCAGGACGCAGTAGAAAGTGTGCGGGACCCAAATGGGCGTGCGCAGAACGCCGTAGAAACTGTGTGGAACCCAAATGAGAGTGCGCAGGGCGCCATAGAAAGTGTGCGGGACCCAAGTGAGAGTGCGCCGGACGCCGTAGAAAGTGTGCGGGACCCAAATGGGAGCGAGCCGGACGCCGCAGAAAGTGTGCGGGACCCAAATGAGAGTGCGCAGGACGCCATGGAAAGTGTGCGGGACCCAAATGAGAGTGCGCAGGACGCCACAGAAAGTGTGCGGGACCCAAGCGGGAGTGCGCAGAACGCCGTAGAAACTGTGTGGAACCCAAATGAGAGTGCGCAGGGCGCCATAGAAAGTGTGCGGGACCCAAATGAGAGTGCGCAGGACGCAGTAGAAAGTGTGCGGGACTCGAGTGGGTTGCGCAGGACGCCGTAGAAAGTGTGTGGGACCCAAATCAGAGTGCGTCGAACGCCGTAGAAAGTGTACGGGACCCAAGTGGGAGCGCGCCGGACGCCGTAGAAAGTGTGCGGGACCCAAATGGGCGTGCGCAGAACGCCGTAGAAGCTGTGTGGAACCCAAATGAGAGTGCGCAGGACGCCATAGAAAGTGTGCGGGACCCAAGTGGGAGCGCGCCGGACGCCGTAGAAAGTGTGCGGGACCCAAATGGGCGTGCGCAGAACGCCGTAGAAACTGTGTGGAACCCAAATGAGAGTGCGTCGGACGCCATAGAAAGTGTGTGGGACCCAAATCAGAGTGCGTCGAACGCCGTAGAAAGTGTGCGGGACCCAAGTGGGAGCGCGTCGGACGCCGTAGAAAGTGTGCGGGACCCAAATGGGCGTGCGCTGAACGCCGTAGAAGCTGTGTGGAACTCAAATGAGAGTGCGCAGGACGCCATAGAAAGTGTGCGGGACCCAAGTGGGAGCGCGCCGGACGCCGTAGAAAGTGTGCGGGACCCAAATGGGCGTGCGCAGAACGACACGCCATAGAAAGTGTGCGGGACCCAAATGAGAGTGCGCAGGACGCCATAGAAAGTGTGCGGGACCCAAATGAGAGTGCGCAGGACGCCATAGAAAGTGTGCGGGACCCAAATGAGAGTGCGCAGGACGCCATAGAAAGTGTGCGGGACCCAAATGGGCGTGCGCAGAACGCCGTAGAAAGTGTGCGGGACCCAAATGGGCGTGCGCAGAACGCGCGAGAAACTGTGGAACTCAAATGAGAGTGCGCAGGACGCCATAGAAAGTGTGCGGGACCCAAGTAGGAGCGCGCCGGACGCCGTAGAAAGTGTGCGGGACTCAAGAGGGAGCGCGTCGGACGCCGTAGAAACTGTGTGGAACCCAAATGAGAGTGCGCCGGACGCCATAGAAAGTGTGCGGGACCCAAATGAGAGTGCGCAGGACGCAGGAGAAAGTGTGCGGGACCCGAATGGCGTGCGCAGAACGCCGTAGAAAGTGTGCGGGACCCAAATGAGAGTGCGCAGGACGCAGTGGAAAGTGTGCGGGACCCAAGTGGGAGCGCGCCGGACGCCGTAGAAAGTGTGCGGGACCCAAATGGGCGTGCGCAGAACGCCGTAGAAGCTGTGTGGAACCCAAATGAGAGTGCGCAGGGCGCCATGGAAAGTGTGCGGGACCCAAGTGAGAGTGCGCCGGACGCCGTAGAAAGTGTGCGGGACCCAAGTGGGAGCGCGTCGGACGCCGTAGAAACTGTGTGGAACCCAAATGAGAGTGCGCCGGACGCCATAGAAAGTGTGCGGGACCCAAATGAGAGTGCGCAGGACGCAGTAGAAAGTGTGCGGGACTCGAGTGGGTTGCGCAGGACGCCGTAGAAAGTGTGTGGAACCCAAATGAGAGTGCGCAGGACGCCATAGAAAGTGTGCGGGACCCAAGTGGGTGCGCGCCGGACGCCGTAGAAAGTGTGCGGGACTCGAGTGGGATGCGCAGGACGCCGTAGAAAGTGTGCGGTACCCAAATGAGAGTGCGCAGGACGCCATAGAAAGTGTGCGGGACCCAAGTGGGAGTGCGCCGGACGCCGTAGAAAGTGTGCGGGACCCAAATGGGCGTGCGCAGAACGCCGTAGAATGTGTGCGGGACCCAAATGAGAGTGCGCCGGACGCCATAGAAAGTGTGCGGGACCCAAATGAGAGTGCGCAGGACGCAGTAGAAAGTGTGCGGGACTCGAGTGGGTTGCGCAGGACGCCGTAGAAAGTGTGCGGGACCCAAATGGGCGTGCGCAGAACGCCGTAGAAACTGTGCGGAACCCAAATGAGAGTGCGCAGGGCGCCATAGAAAGTGTGCGGGACCCAAGTGAGAGTGCGCCGGACGCCGTAGAAAGTGTGCGGGACCCAAGTGGGAGCGCGTCGGACGCCGTAGAAACTGTGTGGAACCCAAATGAGAGTGCGCCGGACGCCATAGAAAGTGTGCGGGACCCAAATGAGAGTGCGCAGGACGCAGTAGAAAGTGTGCGGGACTCGAGTGGGTTGCGCAGGACGCCGTAGAAAGTGTGTGGGACCCAAATCAGAGTGCGTCGAACGCCGTAGAAAGTGTACGGGACCCAAGTGGGAGCGCGCCGGACGCCGTAGAAAGTGTGCGGGACCCAAATGGGCGTGCGCAGAACGCCATAGAAGCTGTGTGGAACCCAAATGAGAGTGCGCAGGACGCCATAGAAAGTGTGCGGGACCCAAGTGGGAGCGCGCCGGACGCCGTAGAAAGTGTGCGGGACCCAAATGGGCGTGCGCAGAACGCCGTAGAAACTGTGTGGAACAGAAATGAGAGTGCTCAGGACGCCATAGAAAGTGTGCGGGACCCAAATGAGAGTGCGCAGGACGCCATAGAAAGTGTGCGGGACCCAAGTGGGAGTGCGCAGAACGCCGTAGAAAGTATGCGGGACCCAAATGGTAGAAGCTGTGTGGAACCCAAATGAGAGTGCGCAGGACGCCATAGAAAGTGTGCGGGACCCAAGTGGGTGCGCGCCGGACGCCGTAGAAAGTGTGCGGGACTCGAGTGGGATGCGCAGGACGCCGTAGAAACTGTGTGGAATAGAAATGAGAGTGCGCAGGACGCCATAGAAAGTGTGCGGGACCCAAGTGGGAGTGCGCCGGACGCCGTAGAAAGCGTGCGGGACCCAAATGAGCGTGCGCAGAACGCCGTAGAAAGTGTGCGGGACCCGAATGGGCGTGCGCAGAACGCCGTAGAAAGTGTGTTGGACCCAAATAACAGTGCGTCGGACGCCATAGAAAGTGTGTGGGACCCAAATCAGAGTGCGTCGAACGCCGTAGAAAGTGTACGGGACCCAAGTGGGAGCGCGTCGGACGCCGTAGAAAGTGTGTGGGACCCAAATAACAGTGCGTCGGACGCCATAGAAAGTGTGCGGGACCCAAATGAGAGTGCGCAGGACGCAGTAGAAAGAGTGCGGGACTCGAGTGGGTTGTGCAGGACGCCGTAGAAAGTGTGCGGGACCCAAGAGGGAGCGCGTCGGACGCCGTAGAAAGTGTGCGGGACTCAAGAGGGAGCGCGCCGGACGCCGTAGAAAGTGTGCGGGACCCAAATGGGCGTGCGCAGAACGCCGTAGAAGCTGTGTGGAAACCAAATGAAAGTGCGCAGGACGCCATAGAAAGTGTGCGGGACCCAAGTGGGAGTGCGCCGGACGCCGTAGAAAGTGTGCGGGACCCAAATGGGCGTGCGCAGAACGCCGTAGAAACTGTGTGGAACACAAATGAGAGTGCGCAGGACGCCATAGAAAGTGTGCGGGACCCAAATGAGAGTGCGCAGGACGCCATAGAAAGTGTGCGGGACCCAAGTGGGAGTGCGCCGGACGCCGTAGAAAGTGTGCGGGACCCAAATGGGCGTGCGCAGAACGCCGTAGAAAGTGTGCGGGACCCAAATGAGAGTGCGCAGGACGCAGTGGAAAGTGTGCGGGAGTCGAGAGTGCGCAGGACGCCATAGAAAGTGTGCGGGACCCAAGTGGGAGCGCGCCGGACGCCGTAGAAAGTGTGCGGGACTCGAGTGGGATGCGCAGGACGCCGTAGAAAGTGTGCGGGACCCGAATGGGCGTGCGCAGAACGCCGTAGAAAGTGTGTTGGACCCAAATAACAGTGCGTCGGACGCCATAGAAAGTGTGTGGGACCCAAATCAGAGTGCGCCGAACGCCGTAGAAAGTGTGCGGGACCCAAGTGGGAGCGCGTCGGACGCCGTAGAAACTGTGTGGAACCCAAATTAGAGTGCGCCGGACGCCATAGAAAGTGTGCGGGACCCAAATGAGAGTGCGCAGGACGCAGTAGAAAGTGTGCGGGACTCGAGTGGGTTGCGCAGGACGCCGTAGAAGGTGTGCGGGACCCAAGTGGGAGCGCGCCGGACGCCGTAGAAAGTGTGCGGGACCCAAATGGGAGCGAGCCGGACGCCGCAGAAAGTGTGCGGGACTCGAGTGGGATGCGCAGGACGCCGTAGAAAGTGTGCGGGACCCAAATGGGCGTGCGCAGAACGCCGTAGAAACTGTGTGGAACCCGAATGAGAGTGCGCCGGGCGCCGTAGAAAGTGTGCGGGACCCAAATGAGAGTGCGCAGGACGCAGTGGAAAGTGTGCGGGACTCGAGTGGGTTGCGCAGGACGCCGTAGAAAGTGTGTGGGACCCAAATCAGAGTGCGTCGAACGCCGTAGAAAGTGTACGGGACCCAAGTGGGAGCGCGCCGGACGCCGTAGAAAGTGTGCGGGACCCAAATGGGCGTGCGCAGAACGCCGTAGAAGCTGTGTGGAACCCAAATGAGAGTGCGCAGGACGCCATAGAAAGTGTGCGGGACCCAAATGAGAGTGCGCAGGACGCCATAGAAAGTGTGCGGGACCCAAGTGGGAGTGCGCCGGACGCCGTAGAAAGTGTGCGGGACCCAAATGGGCGTGCGCAGAACGCCGTAGAAACTGTGTGGAACCCAAATGAGAGTGCGCAGGGCGCCATAGAAAGTGTGCGGGACCCAAGTGAGAGTGCGCCGGACGCCGTAGAAAGTGTGCGGGACCCAAATGGGCGTGCGCAGAACGCCGTAGAAGCTGTGTGGAACTCAAATGAGAGTGCGCAGGACGCCATAGAAAGTGTGCGGGACCCAAGTGGGAGCGCGCCGGACGCCGTAGAAAGTGTGCGGGACCCAAATGGGCGTGCGCAGAACGCCGTAGAAACTGTGCGGGACCCAAATGGGCGAGCGCAGAACGCCGTAGAAACTGTGTGGAACACAAATGAGCGTGCGCAGGACGCCATAGAAAGTGTGCGGTACCCAAGTGGGAGTGCGCCGGACGCCGTAGAAACTGTGCGGTGACCAAGTGAAGTGCGCAAGACGCCGTACAACGTGTGTGGGACCCATATACAAGTACGCCCATGCCGATCATTTGCTACCGTAACCTTCTTGAACAAAACATGATAACGAACGATAACACACGCTCATACCATGTGGAGTATAAAAGGGCAGAGGAGCGGTATGCATTCATTCACACACCGCTCTCTTCGAGAAGCCGCTGGGAAGTGGCTGAGGAGGTCGAAATTGTGCAAACATGATTGCTGGCTATTACGATGTGTTTATATCCAAGCTGACACTCGGAAAATTTTTAAAGGAGGGTTAAGGTAGCACTGCGGAAAAAAATGATTGGCATGAGCGTGCTTGTGACCCAAATGGGTGTGCGCAGAACGCCGTAGAAAGTGTGCAGAACATCAGTGGGGGTGTGCAGGACATTAGTGGAAGTATGCAGGACCTCAGTGAAAGTGCGCCGGACTTCAGTGGGAGTGCGCAGGACCTCATAAAGTGTGCAGGACATCAATGGGAGTGTGCAGACGTCATAGAAAGTGTGCAGGACATTGATGGGAGCGTCATAGAAAGTGTGCAGGCCATCAGTTGGAGTGTGCACGATGTCATACAAGAAGGGAGGGACGGGGCAGGGCATCAGTGGGTTTACTTTGAATTACGCACCACCAGGCACAAATCATGTTGGAAAAGAAACCTTTAGGAAAATTAAATGAGATTCCTGAAAGTCTAGGTTCCTGGAAAAAGTAAAGATTTGGCATGGCCATTTTTCCGAAAACTTAGAGATATACTTCATTAAAAAGGGAAGGTAAGAAAATGGAGAAAGTTTTGAAATATTCCTGAGAACGATTTGGCGTAGAATAATTTGATTTTTGGGAAATGTAGTGAAATAGTTGGAAGTATGATTTGGCCAAGTGTTCGTCGTGAGAAGAGTAATTGAATCGTGGCAGCGGTTTTCAGAAGCCATTACTGCTTGCTTTTTGACTTTGAAGCCGCGTTCGACTCTCCTCATCGTGATCGATTGCTCAATGCTCTGCGAGCAGATGGAGTCCCGGAAAAGTATGTTCGGTTAATCGAGGACATGAACAAAGGAACAACAGCAGCAGTTCGTACACCTGTCGGATTTACGTCAGCTTTCGAGGTGAAAACAGGAGTAAGGCAAGAGCCGTTGCAGGACCTTTCTTTTCAACTTCGCCGTTGATGACATCATGCGTAGAGTTGCAGAACAGTTTCCTGCGGATGTGATCCTAACACCATCAGGACGCTCCCTTGTCGACCTGGAGTACGCCGACGACATTGTGTTATTCGCTGAAAACAACGCAAAACTGCAAAGGATTGTGAACCTCGTTTCGAAGTATGCCGCAGCCTATGGACTTCGTCTTCGTCCCGACAAATGCAAGCAGATGTGGGTCTCTCAGAGGCCTTCAACTGGAGTTTGTGTGGACGGACAACGTATCGAACTGGTGGACGATTTCTGTTATTTGGGCTGTTTGCTGAAGAACGATGGTAGTTATGCAGCGGATATTCGACAACGATGTGCGAAAGCTACGTCTGCATTCAATTCTCTAACCAAGTGTTTGTGGTCTACCACCATCGCGAAGGAAGTCAAGTTGCGCGTCTACCTATCCGCTATTCGCCCTATCATGATGTACGGATCGGAGACGTGGGCAGCACCGAAAACGCAGATGGAAAGGTTGGATTGCACGGAGAGGAAGCTTTTTAGGCGTTTGCTTGGATATTTCTGGCCGCGTGTATGCCATAACGAAGACCTTTACAAGGAAATCGACGCAGTACATCAACGCTTGACACGAGGGAGGTGCCAGCATCTCCTAACGCCATCTCAAGCAGCAATGGAAAGTCGACTTCGGCTGCTCGGGCATATACTAAGAAGAACGCCGGATCGTCTCGTACAACACGCTTTAAAAATGCTTCCAAATCCTGTCTGGAAACGGCCACCTGGGCGTAGGCGAAAGTTCTGGACGGATGTGGTTAAAGAGGATTTAAAGTCACTCGGCATCGAAAGACAGTTCAGGCGCGATGTTTCGTTTCGCAGGAAATGGAATAGTGACAGCTGGATGGAATGTGTTCAAATTGTGGCTGAAGACCGTGAAAAATGGACACGGCTGACTACTAGGACGGCACACCTCGGTGAAGATGCGGAATGACCGCGTCAGGCGAAAGCCAACCGATTAAGTCAAGTAAGTCAAATGATTTGGCAGTCGAGTTTGAACCAACTATTGACAGGAGTTGTGCAAAACGAGAGATCGCATTGTATGAGCTTATCCGTAGAACTTATCGAAGCTAAATCACGCGTGATAAGGCAAGCAGTAAAAGCACCTTCGGGAGCTGGAATGCCGCAGTCTTCACGTATTAAGTGAAGTAAAATTAACTGTTTGTTCCATACCACGCGTGATTTAGCTTCGATATGTTCTACGGATAAGCTCATACAATGCGATCTCTCGTTTTGCTCAACTCTTGTCAATAGTTGCTTCAAACTCGACTGCCTAATCATACTTCCAACTATTTCACTACATTTCCCAAAAATCAAATTATTCTACGCCAAATCGTTCTCATGAATATTTCAAGACTTTTTTCCGTTTTCTTACCTTCCCTTTTTAATGGAGTATATTTCTAAGTTTTCGAAAAAATGGCCATGCCAAATCTTAACTTTTTCCAGGAACCTAGACTTTCAGGAATCATTCCTCTGGGAATGCGCCGTATATCTACCGGGAGAGCATACAAGAACGTAAGTTAAGTGCGCCAGAATGGGGCTACCGTGATCTCACTTGAGCTGACTCTAAATTTTTTCTAGGTTTAGACTCCACTTTCGCTACATCTTGACAACCAGTGGTGCTGCTTTCCTAAATTCTAGTCCAGGCAGCTCCTCAGCTGCTGACCCCTAGAGAAGGACGGTCTGTGAATAAAGACACACCGCTCTACACTTCTTTAAAGGCACTTTTCGCGATAAACTTCATCCTCGAATTTTTCATGACAAACGCTTCTCGTGGCTCTCAGAATCAGAACAGCGTCGGAAAAACGGGAAGAAAAGCTACCCAGGAGCCGCAAAACGGCTCAGAAAAGTGGGGAAACCCCGCCGCTGTGGGCAAGTCCCGCCCCTTTCCGCCCCTCGACGTGAATGAAGGAACACTCGAAATCGTGAGTTCAGCGATGGTTTTCAATCATAAGCCCCGTTCTTACCTTTATTCTCAACTTCTCTCTTTACTCAGGTCAGCTCGCATACATTGGCTGCAAAAGACGGAGGTTACAGGCCTCGGACAGCTCGTCCACCATTTTCCCTAGCTTAATTTTTGATGGACCATAACTCCATTCCCAGAAGGTCTTGTACGATTCCAGAAGCATCATTGGAATCAGAATGGGACCGGTTTCAAGATAGGCAAAAAAAACAGAAAAGCGATTTCTATCGCGAACAGTCCCTTTAATATTCTACCCTTTATCTATAGTGTATCACCAATTTTGTTTACCAGAGTCGAGTGGGGCTGTATACCATCATTCTTGAGATAACGGTAGCCCCGTTCTGGCGCACTTAACTTAAGTTCTTGTGGAGAGCATTATTTCGGCACTCTCTCGGAATAGACGACCCACCTGAAAGAGTCAGACTCCCACAAGCGCTAGCGCGCCGTTCGTCGTATGCCGCAGCGTGCATTGGCGCGTCGTAGGAAGGATATCCTCTGTGCACAGAAGTAGCATTTTGGCTTGCCATTTCACATAAAAACGCATTCGTAACTATAGCAGTTGCACGTTAACCTCGTATTAGAAGTCATAGAGAAAGGAAGGAATGTATTGTGCTGTTGTTTCCGAAGAAACACTCTATCAGTTGATTTTTGAAGTGAATTACCTAGTATGAGGGTACATCCGTATTCTGTCGTCAACCACTGCCAAATTTCAAGTTGTACCAGACGGAGAGCGGAAGCCCCTCGAATACCCCATTTTTCAAAGGAAGGGAAACGTTCAAGGGTTCGGAACCACCAGGTAAGGAAGACTATTGGATTGATGCCTATTGTATTTGGGAAGCTCTAGCACCCAAGCCAAAATTTTACACAGAAACTGGAACTCCACGAATTCTACGTGGATGTGAAATGCTCCGCCAAATTTCCAAAATAGGTTAGAAGCTCAAGTTATCGATTTTTGACGTGGGTGCAAAACTGTCCTTCGACCCTACAACCCCCCCCCCCACCCACTCCTGCATATGAGCCCCTTCATCATTACACAGTGACATACTTGTGAGGAAGGTTCTGTTCTGAGTTCGCTGGATTGGATTTCTCGCCAAGGAACAGCTTGCTTATCTGTGTTGACGTCAGAAAAAGGTTACTGGTTAAAACAACTTGCTCTATGTGAAGGCAAATGAAGTTGGAGTGTAAGTAGATTCGACACATCGACCTTGTAGAACCTATTAGTTTGCAGAAGGACAAAACTGAAAAACTCGAGAAATAGGCGAATTAGTTTCGAATTTAGCAGCGGGATGACTGGAATCCCTTCGTATCAGGTTTACTAGAATTATGTTTCATGGGTTCATTGCTCACGGCCAAAGCCTATGTTTGTTTTTTCTTAATTTGGGAAACATCGGAAGCGGTGATAATACATTTTTGGCCATGAATCGCACCGAAAAACCTTTCCTGTGCCCAGTGGATATAGTTGTTACGACGCACCAATGCACGCTGCGCAATACGACGAACGGCGCGCTAGCGCTTGTTGGATTTTCGTGGTGTTTCATATGTGTTTTATGCATGACTTCTACATATTGCTCTATGCTTCTACATGTTTAGAAGCAAAAACATGACAAAGGGAACCTGTAGCTGCATGGGAAACCCTTTTTGCTAGAATGGGTCGTCTATTCCGAAAGAGTACCATTATTTCTCGCGGCGAGCTTAATTGACGGCTATTTTACGGCGAGCATTATTTAGCGGCTATTTCTCGGCTACTTCGCGGCTATTTCGCAGCTATTTCGCGGCTATTACGCGGCAATGAGGCATTTCGCTGCTATTTCGCGGTTATTTCTCGGCCAAAACTCACAGAGATATTGTGGACATTCGCTGCAGTGCGATTGCGGCGAATGTCGAAAAAAAAACAAGCTCTAGACAACTCGTCCACGAAATTCCTGATGTTCAATTTCACTATGTTTGACTGGAGGAGAAATACCGGACCGTAAATATTGCCATAAGATAGTGATAGTAGTATAGCTCGCGAGTAAACACGTCAGTGCACGTCTGTTGGTGGACACTTCATGCTAGTTTTCCATTTCGCGTCCGTCGTGGCGATCGGTCCGGCCCGGCATTTCGTGTTTATTCTATCTTTGTGGAGCCATAACTCGGCTCGTAGTGGGTTCTGTGCGATACTCAAGGCATCGTTGTGATAAGCGTGAAACTCTCTACAAGCTGTGCTAAAAACCGATAGAACTACCAGGCTATCCAATAATTCCTGTCCGAAAATTTTCAAAATTCTATAATTTTCCTTAGAAGTGTTATAATATCAGGCAAGTGTAAGAACCTTCTAGAAGGTTCTCCAGAGTTCTACGCTAGGGGTATATAAGGCGCAGTCGCCGCGTCTAGCTACCAGTACAAGCTAAAATGCACCAAGGTCGAATTCGTACGTTCGTGTACTACGAGTGGCTGCTGGGAAACGACCCGGGCACCGCGGTCGCCAACATCTGCAGAGCGTGCAAGGAGGATGCAGTGTCTCAACGCACAGTCAGCCGTTGGTTCAATCGTTTCGAGAGCGGCGACACGAGCCTCGAGGACAGGGAGCGCAGCGGGAGGCCTTCTATGGTGGATGATGACGAAGTCCGTCGCTGTTATCAAGGAGAAGCCGGAAGCCACCACCCGTGAACTGGCGACGACGCTCGGCTGCTTCAAGTCCACCATCCACAATCGACTCAACTTGCTTGGCTGCCACAAAGATCTGGCCCGTTGGATCCCCCACCATCTGACTGACGCCAACAAGCAGAGCCGCGTGGCCGTCTGCCAGTCCCTCCTCCTTCGCCCGCATCGCAAGGACTTTATCGAGGACCTGGTCAGTGGGGATGAGAGCTGGGTTCTCTACGACAACGCCGCCCGCCGTGCCGTCTGGATCCCTCGCGGAGAAGAGCCGCCGACGACGCCGAAAGCCGACCTGCACCCGCTGAAGATCATGCTCTGCTGCTGGTGGGACACCAAGGGCATGCTGTACTTCAAGCTGCTCCCGCAAAGCAGGACGGTCACCGGCTCCATTTACACCAATCAGCTCGAGAAACTAGCCGCCGCCATCCGAGAAAAGCGTCCCCGGCGGGCCTCGGTCCACCTGCTGCACGACAACGCGCGCCCCCACGTGGCGAAGGAGACCCAGCAGAAGTTGCCGACGCTCGGCTGGGAGACGGTTGCCCATCCGCCGTATTCCCCGGACCTCGATCCCTCCGACTACCACTTGTTCCGCCCGCTGAAGTACCATTTGGCCGGAAGAAAATTCACCAACTACGACAACCTCAAATCCGACATCGCGAAATTCTTCGAGTCGCAGCCCCCGGAGTTCTGGGCGAAGGGCATCGGCGACCTGGACAATCGATGGGCCACTGTTGTGGATAACTGTGGTGATTATATTGTTGATTAGACTTGTTTTTCAATAAAGTTGAAAAAAATTAAAAATGGTGAAATTTTCGGACAAGAATTATTGGACAACCTGGTAATCTAGGGTTGGACAAAGTCTTCAAAATAGCAGAAACCGCGCAACGTGCCAGTACAGACCAGGGTGCTGTCAGTATGAATATTCCAGCGTTAAGTTGTTGAGATCGGTTTCTAGAGTTCACCTTGATTTTATGGAGACGCGATTGTCATCATATCCCGGGAATAGTGAATAATGCTTGCGAGAGCATCCTCTACGATTTTCCTGACTTACCTCATAGGTGGCTTTTTTAGTCTTGATAGCGTCCTCGTTCTCCTTCGGCACCACTTCCATAATGTCGATCTGCTGGGCACTCATCCTGCATCAACTTCTTGCAGTGTTCTTTGACGGACACAAACCAAACAATGGGTCATACCCCACAGAAGAGACTTTCCGATCTTGTGTTAGGCCTCGGTCATAGTTGGATGATCGGTGTAGCCAGCCCGGTCGATAATCATGAAATACATGCATGGGGTGGGATGCAAAAAACACCCGATGTAGCTGACCCGACCGATGTTCACATGATGTAAGGTAAGAAATGAATGATATCCATGATATCTTCTTCTTCTTCTTCTTCTTCTTCTTCTTCTTCTTCTTCTTCTTCTTCTTCTTCTTCTTCTTCTTCTTCTTCTCCTTCTCCTTCTCCTTCTCCTTCTCCTTCTCCTTCTCCTTCTCCTTCTCCTTCTCCTTCCTCTTCCTCTTCCTCTTCCTCTTCCTCTTATTCTTATTCTTATTCTTAATCTTTCTTCTTCTTTTCTTCTTCTTCTTCTTTTTCTTCTTCTTCTTCTTCTTCTTCGCAATGTCAGGATGGAGGCCTGCAATTTTCATATCGTTCTGCAAGACATACAGCCATCTCTGCTCGGGTCGTCCTCTTGTTCGTATCTTAATTCCTCCAAATAAGCGAGATATTAGCGACCACCACGGGCCCGGCTCTTTCAGTCACCACCACGGCTCACTCCCACTCCCTGATTTCCGAACTCATTGGCGGCTATATGAATTGATGAATTCCAACACCGTCATCGTTTTTACTCCCTTTCCGACCTGTGTCCTCATTCTGAGGTGGTATGCACCTACGCGAGTGTTACGAAGGGGTTGAGGCAGGGTTTGGGCGTCGGTGAGTTTGATGATCGCAGTGCGAGGACTGGAGATCATCAATCAATGGCGTCTCAGCGGGCTCTCGACTGACCTACCCTTCCAGGTGGGGTTGGCGCGGAAACGATTTGTCAGTGATCTCCAGCCCTCGCACTGCAATCATCAAACTCGCCGATGCCCCAAACCCTTCCCTACCCCATCGCAACGCTAGCGTACGTGCATACCGCCCCTGATTCGTTCATGTGCAGTGACTGCGAATGAAGAGATTTACAGGCCTGAGACAACTCGTCCACAAAATTTTTATCCTCAAAATATTGGCATTCATGAAAAGCCATAACTCCGTTTGTAGGGGCCTTGAGCAATATCAGAGATACTATTCGGATCAGCGTATAATTTTCTCTATGATAAGCATAAAACCCGAAAGAATTATTCTATGGGTGTTCCGCGCCTCTGACCTCTTGAAATTCTGCTCTTTTTTTGTTACCTTCGATTTTCGTACACGTTTGAGAGCTTTGTTATCTGGAATTCAAATCTGAAGGACAAGACCACCAGGAATTGGTGAATGGGAAATAGGAATTCCGCTCGTTCCCGCAACGTATCCCTGGTTCATTCCCACCTCATGTGGCCGCTTTGGGTGGCTGGTGTTTTCATTAATCGAGTTTACTCTCTACCGTCTTATTTATTTCATATCGCCCAAATTCTGTTTCAAATTGTTTTTCTGCATTTCTGAGCCCCATATTCTCGCATATTCTCAGGAAAATCCACTATTGCTCCCGACTGGTTTTGTTTTCAACCAACTTCTTTTGAATGCTTTAGGTTAGTGCTGACTGATTTTATCGATTATTGGCGACTAGCAAAAACACCGAGTTCCTAGTGGCTGAGCAACTATTTGTCATATACAGCCACCATCACCCGTGCATGATATTCTTTTACGGTTGATATCCGATTAAGTCCACTGCTCTTTCGTCTCACATGTTCAGAACCATCATCAGCCTCCACATGACTAATGGCCTATCTATCATAAACATACTTCAAAACTAAATTTAGGGATGTTTCCTCTCTTGAAACCATGGACAGCAAATATTCAGGTATGATTTTGACGCTGATGAACTTAATTAAACTACAAGAATGTATTACACTTTGTTAACAAGTAAAACGGTAATCATTTCGATTTGACATTTTAATGTCTCATTTGAAACTCTAAAATCAAGTTCTAGAAGCGCAAACAGTGGTCAGAATCGGAAGCTAGAACTAAGGGAGATCGTATCAGGGATGCTTCACGGATTCGTGTCACTTGCGAAGGAACTTTCTCAGAATACAATACGCGCGCTAAGTTTTGTAAAAACGGGGAGCATCTGGCAAACTTGCCAAAAAAGCGTCTGATGCATGTAATTTTTGTAAATGAAAACTTTTTTAATTCTGAAAATGCTATCATATTCACAGATCAAATTGCTACCTAATTAGGTGACTTGTGTGCAAAGTCCCCTAAAATCGCTTTGTTTTTGAAGGAAATAGTTTTTGCAACCTTTTTTTTCAAAAACGTCGAACGCGGCGAAGTGCCAAGTAATGGGAGATCAATCGGTATACTTTCTTCATGAATTAGGTAAGGGAATCTCAAGGTTTATGCTGGCTGAGTTTCCGAAATCCTTCATTTTAGAGTCCGGGGTTTTCGCAACAAAACTCCGACTTTTCATGTAGTTCTCGAGCGTCTTTAGTGGAGGATTTCGAAAACTTAACCAACACAAACCTTGAGATTCTCTCACCTGCACCTAATTTATGAAGAAAGCATACAGATTGCTTTACCATTACTTGTACAAATACTGCTGAAAATTTCGCCGCACATCGCCGCGCGCGACTTTTTGAAAAACGATTGCAAGAACTACTTCCTCTAAAAACAAGGCGATTTCAGGGAGCTTCGGCCCACAAGCCGCATAATTAGGTAGCAATTTGATGTGCAAATATGATAGCGTCTACAGAACTCAAAAAAGGCTTCATTCAAAAAAGTTACACGCGTCGGACGCTTTCTTTGCCATGTTTGCCAGGTTTTTACAAAACGTAGCGCGGGTATTGTACTATCGTTCTCTGGGCCAAATTCCGGTCCGCACTTGCGGACTACGGCTAATGCATCATGCGAGACGCGATAATCGTGTTGGAAGAAGGGTGAATCGTGCCGGTGCCAAGTGGTCCCAGCACGATTACCACGTGTCGCAAGACGCGATAGCCTAATGCGGACCGGAATTCGGCCCAGAGAACAACAGTACAGATAAGATTCCCTGATAATTTGAAAAGCTTAAACGTTTGATCATGTCTCTGATGAGAATAGCACGAACGAATCATTCAGGATGACTAAAAGGATTACATAATGTGTATTCGGCTATTACAACACGAACGCTGTTACGCTCTCTATTGTATAAAAACATTTGTACTGCTTCAAAGACAATTATTTACTCGTTGTCATCCATTCCCTCCAAATACACTAGGTTTTGCCTACTACTGCTCTGACGTCTCCTATATGTGGATGCTCACCGCAGACCTCGGAGAAGGTTGCGCCCTTGTAACGGGCCGAGGCAGGGCTTCCTCTGCCGTGTACCGCGACATTTGCGCACCCGGGATGCCGTACCGAAGTTACTTGGATTTTGAGAGTAAGTTACACGTATGCTAGAAATAGGTTAGTGGTGGCATAAAGGTACTCCCAGATTCCAGGGGGACTTAGAGCATAGAGCGGTTCCTGTTCCGCCCAGTGTTCCAATTCTGGCATATGTGGGACACTGTGTCGGGGTGAAGATATTATGGAAAAACTTCCCTTATCGATTGTCATCCAGGGGGCTTTGGCGCTATTCATACTAGTCAACGCCAGCGCGGCACGCGCGTGAGGAGACTATGAATACTCCAGCAGCGACGCCTAGGCGGAGCGGAAAGAAGCGGCCCATTTTTTCCAAACAACCCAATTCTGTACATGTGTTCACTACCACGATAGCAGAGGATAGTGATGGAATTATTAATCAAGAAATGGAGTGAAATATATGATGATTTAGTAGTGAAAATGATTAAAAAGCCGTTACAGCCATCGCCGCCATGGCGGAGCGGGCGTCACGCGCGTGCCGCGCGGGCGAGGCGTTAAACCGTTCATACACAAACGCCACTCCAGCGCGGCACGCGCGTGCCGCGCTATCGTTGAGTAGTATGAATAGCGCCTTAGAGCGAAGTGCTTACATTTCAGACAGAGTCCGCGCGGGAAAATGAAATTTGAAAATTCCGTCGACGCGCAGCTGCATTTGAAGCTGCGTTTCTCCGTTTTTTTTTTGTTTTTTTTTCATTTTTCTGCTGTTTGCTTTCCATTTTTTGTTGTTTTTTTTTGTGTTACTCCTAGTTTCTGTCTAGCTCTTACGACGGAAGTATGCAGAGCGTAGGTGACATCTGCGAAAACGAATTGTAATTGTTAGTATCTCTTGCATCCAAAGTAAGAATGCGCAGTATACCCTCCCGAGCTGTTGGTTCCAAAAAGTTATAAGCGGGTTTAAAGCTTCGCGAAAAGTGAAGGTTTTCATCATACATTTTCTGGGGTGATTGGAAAAACAAGTTTCGGATTTGGCTGGCTACATACTTGTGTGTGGGGGTTATTTACGGTGCTGTAAACGAATCTGAGGTCCGCTTGTCAGAAATTCTGACGTTGATGTATACTACGGTGGGTGCCATTCCATTTGAAGGCAGCTTTTACGATAATCATCCTCGTTGACTTTCCACAGTGAAATGATATTCGAGAAGGGTCCTAGGCTCCCAGTGTCAAAAGAACGGTAGAGAACGAGCCAAGAGCGTCAAAATAACGGCTGCAAGCAAGCGTTTTGGTGCTCCAGACACGCCTGGTGCCCCAGATCCGCCCTCTCGGAATGAACAAATAAAGACTCAGATTACAGGAATGATCAAGTAAAGGAAGTGCTGATGAGTAAGCTGATCGCTTCATTACAATGAGAGCTATCATCCTTCTAGCGGTCAATTCCTACACGCTTAAAGATCAACGTAAACAAGAGACGGCCTATTTTTGCTCAAAAACGCGGCTTTCGTGTCTTTTTTAAGCATGCGTTGCTATATAGGGCACCAGACCTTCCGTAAACCGTGGGAATATCGGAAGTGAAATTTATAGTGAACACTGCCTTTAAGAGACAAAACCTGCCTCAATAATTCAAAAATCGAGCCAAACTTTGTCAAGGGAGGGGGTGGGGTTATTTTTCAAGCTGAACATGATTATGAAGTCCGTCTACAGATTTCTGAGAAAATAGTGTGCGTTTCGCACGGTACAAAAATCAGAGAAAATTGTCGTTTTAAACTTGCAACTTCTTGCGACCAGCAGCTTACGGTGACATTCTAACAATACAATCCGTTTCTCAGATGCCACCTGCGCTTTGTATACTTTCCTTGTCAGCTGGCAACGACAGTGTAATCGCCTTTTGATACAATCTAGTGTATTTTTCCAGGGCTGAGGTCGTGTAGTACCAAGTAAAGAGCGGACAGCTCGTGGTCATACCTGTAGGTGCCATATTCGCTTTTTTCTAAAAAGCAACTTGAGAACACAAAGATTTCAAGAGACCAAAAGGATTTCGACTGGCGACGCCAACGTGGGCGATGACAAGGACTCCGACCGAGATAGATGCCCATTTAACGCCGCAGCCGATTCTGACTGGGACCTCTACACATTGCCGTTCCTGAGGTGTCTGATCTGCCCACAGTGACTTTCCAGATTTGACTGGACTCACCCACGCGCAACCCTGCGATTCCGAAATCAGCATTCTTAGTAGACGTGGAGATGCGGTTTTTTTTTTGTTCAAAAGGGCGTAAAAGTTTATCTAAACACCAAAAAATGATTTGGAATGGTTTCCTGACACTCGAAAAAATGGATAAAACCACGTCATTTTGATCGAAAAACTGTTCTCCTTTTTTTCAGTCGGCGTTCACGATCTCACTTTCCTTGGAGCTAGACAGCTCATTCTTTGGCAGAAGGCTGGAAGTGGATGCAGCTAGCTCTTATTCAATTTCAGAGTTGAAAGCCCAATTTTAGGCGAGATCTTGACATTGAGGTCGAAGGCAAAAACATGTAAACACGTTATTATAAGCCACCCGACGTTCACTTACTCTTGAAAAAGAACCAATGGAAATCAAAACCGTTACTGATAGGCTTCCGCCCGAGATTGTGCCCTCTTTGAGACGGGTGTTGTTTAAACCTATACTGCGAGACCTTGGAAAGCGCCGTATGGTGTGAGTAGGATTTCAGGAGGTCGCTGGATGCCATAAAAGATGTACGGGAACACAGTGAAAGTGCGCAGGACGCAAACGGAAGTGTACGGGGCCTACTGGTAGCACGCAGGATGCGGCTGTTAGGGTACGAGACCTCACTGGAACTGCGCAAGACGCCGCGCAAAATGCAGGGTACTGCAGTGGGAGCGCGCAGGTCGCCGTAGAAAGTGTGTGGGATCCAAGTTGAAGTGCGCCAGGAGCCGCAGGTGTGCGGGACTCAGGTGGAACTCTGCCAAACGCCTTAGAAAGTGAGCCGGACACAAGTCGGAGAGCGCCAAGCGCCGCAGAAAGAGTGCGGGACCCAAGTCGGAGTACGCCACTGGCCGCAGAAGGTTAGCGGGACTCAGGTGGAATTGTGCCAGACACCTTAGAAGGTGTGCGGGGCCCAAGTCGGAGCGCGCCAAGCGCCGAAGAGAATGTGCGGGACCCTGGTGGGTTTGCGCCAGACGCCGTGGAAAATCTGCGGGAACTTGGGGGTGGTACGCAGGACGCAGCAGAATGTGTGCGGAACCCAGGTGGGACTGCGTCAAACGCCCTAGAAAGCGTGCGGCACCTTCTCAGAAAATCGCCGCATACAATGCATGTCGAACATCATTCACCTCGAGTGACCACTTTCATCGAACGGCTCCATCGCAGGGGCACGTTTTTTTTCATCGCTGGAGCACGTGCTGCAAGACTTTATCGCATGAGCACTTGCTGCAATGTGTTTTAGCAGTGTCATAGCTGAACAACGACAAGGCACGCGGTCCGCACACCGACATGGGACTCAGCCAGCTCGCCGAGCACCATCTGGAGCCACCACCGGATGGACGACATCTTCAACGGGTGGGCGAGCCTAGTACCGCAAACTCGGTTTATTGAATCGACGAAGCTTCAGATATCTGAGTCCCACCTCAGAGTGCGTCGTATGCTTTCCTTTGTTAGAAAATCGCTTTGTCATTGAGTTGAATGTGTAGCATGCACTCATTAAACGTTTCATTTGTTCAGGCACGTGCTGTAATTTGAAACACGATAAAAGCACGTGCTCCCCTAGCATCACGTTCCCTGAGAGTGATCGAAACAGCCTTGTCTTAGAATTGAATGCATATTCGGCACGCATCGGATGTGGCGATTGCCTGAGTTAGTGGGAGTAGAAAGGACGCCCTAGAAAGTGCGTGGAACCCATAGTAGGAGTGCACCGAACGCCCTAGAGAGTTTGCGGGACCTTAGTGGGAGTACGCATGACGCTGTAGGAAGCGTGCCATAGGAATTGTATAACTGTATCCTCTTCTGGGGGGGGGGAACGGAGACATGTTTAAAACGTTTGCTGCGCTCCAAGATCTTATTTCAAACAATGCAAACAATGTAAACTTAAAGCTATGTTAGATCATATGAAAACTTCCAAGGCTTACAATTAGAGGCACAGCCCAACCACATAGTATTCATTTTTGTACCGGGCCAGTGTTGTGCAACGAAATCAATTCTCTCGAGCGATAAGAATTACACGGCAATGACCGATCGTGGGGATGTAATACACAGATAGTTATTAAGTATTTATTGTAATTAAAGAAATATGATTTTCCGTGTAGATGAGAAGGGCAAGATGTGGCGAGGATTGGTTGGTGGCTCCCCGAGCGCAGATGTAGACGAATCCAGACAAGGGGACGGACACTCGGACCTGGGCGGTGGACGGTATTTTCCCGGGTATCGAGCTGCCCCTCATTGATCAGCCCTCCCGCTCAGATCACGACGCTTGGCCGGGCTCTATCGGCCTGACCACGACATGCCCCCAACCGTAGTCGGCGTCCTTGGCGACTCGTAATGAACTGGAGCCTGGTTATTCATCTTTGCAGTTCTGGCAGAGCAAAACCTGGGCGGCTTCTGATAACCTCATATACTGCTTTCGCGCTGCCCACTGTCGCATCTTTGCCATGAAATGCTAGTATTATCTCGGAAGTGCTAAAATCGCAAGAAACTTTTTTCATTTCTCACTATTGTGCTCGCTGTGCTTTTAAACTGATCAGGTCCAGCTCGTCTTTCCAGCATGTCGTCCAGTGTTTTTCAGACCTCTACCATATTTTTCCATTCCTCTATTGTCTTCTTTACCACTGGTGGCCATGCGGTCACCAATCGACCTCCATCTTCAAAATGCTTCTCTTAAGCTCTCTAAATCTTCACCATTTCTTCTTCTTCATTCGATTTTCCATCGGCCACACCAGGATCCATACCTTATTTGCCGTTCATTCATTTAGAATCTCTCGCAGGTCGCCGGAACTCCTTGCAACCTTTGTTATGATTCCTCTCTTTGGCCCGTCTTTTCCTAGTAGCGTCGCAGGTGGAGCAGCGAAAGCTGTCAGGCATTGAAGGCAGTGTTTACGGTGGAAGTCGTTCCTCTGTTTTTCCGCCTATCTTGAGAATGGTCCCATTCTGATTCCAATGATGTCCCTGGAATCTTACAATACCTTCTGGAAACGGAGTTATGGTCTCCCAAAAATTGAGCTAGGGAATCATGGTGAACGAGTTGTCCGAGGCTTGTAACTTCCCTCATTTGCAGCCGATGTATAAGAGCTAACCTGAGTAAAAAAAGATGTTGAGAATGAAGGGGAGACCGGGGCTATTGATCGGAAACCATAGCTCATCTCGCGATCTGGAGTTTTCAATTGTTCACGTCGGAAGGCGGGCACTGCGCTTTTGGGGTTTGCATTGCGCTCAAAAAAAAAGAAAATGACAATTTCGGGCTCTTTTAGAGCTCTTCCTGGCTCGTTTTTATGCGTTTTTTGAACTTCAGCGTTACAGTGTGCCCCTCCACTATCCATTCCTAGTGGAAACGGGAACACATTTTTTATCGTGAACACTTCCTTTAATGTGCCTACTGGCCTTTCCCGCCCCTCTGAGTTCCTTCTTTAGCTTTTTTCAGTGCCGCATCGTAAATGGTTTCAAATCCGTAGTCTTCAATCTTTTTGTGTTTTCTGATTCCTACGCACTGCCATGCATACGAAACCTGCCCAATCGAAACAGTCCTCGAATGCCACTCCAAATGCCTTCTTTTTGCAGTACAACATCATCTAAGCAAACTCTTCCTTCTTTCCAGAATTCGATCTTAATGCTAGTGATTATGTTCGTGCAAACGGAAGTGCTTGCTGCCCACTAGGCATTCCATAAGGTTCAAAAGGTTTGTTGGCAAGCGCGCCCGGGAACTGTAATCCAGAGCTCCTTCCGTGTTTCATGTTCTTCAGGCACCCTTGCATACGAAATTTAGATGGACTGTCTTTTTTTGATCGAGCCACGGCGCCTCTGAAACAATAACTGGTTATTCTTCTGACTTGAACCTGTGGCTTTCTGCCTCGTCTCTCCTGTCCGTTACCGCGTCTATACGATCATCTAGAATACAAAGCGGTACCAGTCATAACACGTCCAAATTTACAAGGATAAGTTCCGTATTTTCGCAAATCCTATTGATCAGTGCTGAATTTTCATTTGTCTGAATTACACGAAATGGTCCCGTCCATTCGCAAACTAATTTTGGATGGGAACTCGCCGCTTTCTTATTCTGAGACCTCACACACACACACACGTTCATTAAATTTTGGGAGCCTATCCACCTCTACCGCGTTCCTTTTGGCGTAATCCCGCTTCATTGTTCCACTTATCCTCTTAATATACTCTTTCACCCTCTCCTGAATCTCTGACGCGGACCGTAACGATTGCGCTTTATAGTCTTCCCTGCTCAGATCCATACTGTACCACGTGGCACCTCCATTCGGGATTATCTTCGAGGGATAGTCTGGATCCATGGAATGGCTATCTCCCAGAGATAATCCCGATTCCCCCTTAGTACCATTTAACCTCTCCGAGATGTCATTTTATGGCGGATCATAACCTTTTGACGTTACATGACCGATGTTCGTTATCCGCGTAAGTTCCGCCACAACCCTATTTTCGAATTCTCCACCTTTGTCCGGAAATATCAACTTCGGCTGTCCCTCTGCTATCCAGTGTGAAAATAACACTTTTTCCACCGTTTCTGCGCACTTATCAGATACTGGATAGGCTGCCACGAATTTTGAATAGTGGTCTATGAGCGTGACAGCGTGGCAAATTCCACTCGTCGCCATACCTAATTCTAGTACGCCAACGCCGCCCAAAATTTCATATGGCTTTCCGGTTACAATTGGTTTCAATGGCGGTGTAGCTATTGATCTAAGACTACTTACAAAGCATTTTTGGCACTCCTTTGTCCACTTGAGATCTTGCACCATAGAGAGCTTACAGGCAGTGTTCACGATGAAAAAAAGTGGTTGAACATTCACTAGGAACGGGTAGAGGAGGGGCACACTGTAACGTTGACGTCGAAAGAACGCTTGAAAACGAGCCACGAAAAGCTCCAAAAGAGTCCGAAGTTGCCACTTCGAGCGCAAGGCAAACCCCAAAAGCGCAACACACGCCCACCGACGTGAACGAATGAACGCTCGAGATCGGGAAATGAGCGATGATTTTCAAGCATCAGCCCCGGTCTTCTCTTCATTCTCAACCTCTCTCTTTACTCAGGTCAGCTCGCATACATCGGCTGCAAAAGATGGAAGTTACAAGCCTCGGACAACTCGTCCACCTTGTTTCCTTAGCTCAAACTTTGAGGACCATAACTCTGTTCCCAGAAGGTCTTATACGAATCCAGCAACATCATTGGAATCAGCATGGGGCCGTTTTCAAGATAGACGGCAAAACACAAAAACGATTTTTATCGTGAACACTGTCTTTAAATATTTGCTTCCTGAGCTTGCTTAGCAACTTATGCGCGCAAAAGTGCCCCGCAAAAGTCTCAGCGTGGGCCGCGTGAAAAATCTCATACCGCGCACTTTCCGGCACGAAAAGTCCCAGGGTTTCATCAGATGGCTACATTTTCAACTCTCCATCATCCACTAAAAAATCAGCTACACGCACTGGTTTTCTTGTGCCTCGTAGAGTTATTTCATTTTGCTTTTCCAAAGCTTCCAAAATATTTGCGACATCCTAATCTTTTCTAACTCCTTCATCCATTTTTTGTCTAGACTTTTCCTTTTTTTTTCTTTTTACATACATTATTTCCAAATTGTAGCGCTGCATTATTTCCAAATTGTAGCGCTGCATTATTTCCGAATTGTAGCGCTGCGGCTCCAAGGACCAACGCAAAACCCTAGCCGACACGTAGCTGCGAATGAACAACGCCGTGAACGGCTGATGACCTATCAATTTTACCGTCAGCAATCCATAAACTAACATGTGAAATCGCCTCACGGCGAGAAACTACTCCTAATGCTTTGTGATCCGTTACATGATGTTTTTTTCAGTCTTGCGCAGTCCGCTTGACGCAAAATACACTGGGTGAAGTAGACTATCCTCTAAATTTCTTCTTTAACATCAAAAATGTCGAAAGCACCAGTATCTCTGCTAACCTGTGACGCTCCGCTTCCATCTTCTCCGATTTCCATGTGAGCGTCGCGTTTGTCACTCGACGTCATCTCTCAGGAATAGAATCGTTGTTCGAAAACATCCATTTCTTCAACACTACGAGGTATTACAACGTGATCGACAGAAAAAAATTGATCAATGGAGTTTCAACATCCGTGGAATTTTTTAAAGCTCTGTTCAGACTACTGTGGAGTCGCTGAACACTTACGGGCCGCTTACTATGCACCCCTCCTCTCAATGCTCCCTTTTTCTCCGAATCACTACAGCGATGGAGGCTTACTCTACGCCTTGTCGGCTGACCACAACCAACGCAATCGATCACCACCGACCTGCCACCCTAATCTGGAAAGTCCGTTTGACGCAAAATACACTGGGTACACAGATAAGTATGTACTCACGCGACGCAGCCGCAAGACAATGCGAACGATTAGACTTCCATCTCAATGAATTTGAAAATAATTTTAATTGTTATCGAAGGCTGCCAATTGAGTGCCGTCCAGGGATGTGCGGCAAACGATTTTGAGATTTCGGCAAACGGCAAGAAGATCCTAAAAACGGCCGGCAAACGGCAATCGGCAAACGGCAAAAAAACCTCATCCCTCAAATTGACCCATAAATTAGTCAAATGTGCCGCTTTACTATTTTCCTCTCTTTTTCCAATACTTAAGTCAACATTCTAATGATTTCATTTCAAATGAGTAGCCATTTCAAGGCATCGGATGAACAGAAACAAGACATATCGGATCTCATGGAAATCAAAGAATTCCCCGCTGCGGCTTCGCAAGGAAGCGGCTTCAGCTCCTACAGACACCGAAGCGGCACTATCGCCAAGTCGCAGCGGCAATGTCGTGGCGGCCTCGCGATAGTGCCGCTGCGGCTCCGCGGTGGTGCTGCTGCGGCTCCGCGGTGGTGTCGCTGCGGCTCCGCGATTGGATAGCTTTCGAAAAAGTCCCCCGGAGAACTTTTTCGGAAGCTATCCATCGTTATCCTCATTCTAACACTATTTCCGATTTCTCTGTCAGCTCGTATCAAAGTGCAGTTCTGCGCGAACTTACCGCGAGCTGAGAAAAGTTCAGAAAATTTTCGGAATTTTTTTTCTGAATCAATGTTTTTTCCAGAAAAGACAGAATGAACCACTTTTTGGGGCATTTTTTACACTATGGGGTCTGAACGCTAGAGGCTCACAACGTAGTTTCAGCAATGTCTGGTAACTTTCCTAAAACTCGTCAAATAAACAGCTCGCTGCAGTTTACCACGAACTTACCGCGAGTTAACACGCGTTTTCAAACCCATTTACTACCACCCCAGATAAGTCAAAACCCCGGATAACGGTTAAGCGAACAACGGATAATCGGTGGCCGTATTCTTGAAACTATGGGAACTTCCCGGAAAGGTTTTTAGAACCAGCCGATGTATGCGGCGGACGGTCTTCGGACCCTCCTGAGAGGCTCCCGTGGTTTCATGAATACGGTCACCGTTTACCCATTCTGCCCACATGGTCGCGAGTACAGGTGGCGTTTTCTTCCAATGTTTTGCCGAGTTTTGCCGGAAAAATCACAGAAATTTCGGCAAACGACAGACGGCAAAAAAGTCCCGAAAATGGCCGGCAAACGACAACCGGCAAACGGCAATTGCCGCACATCCCTGGTGCCGTCCCGTCCCGCCGCGCTGAAGACGCGACGCGGCGGCGCCTGGCCTGGCGATTGCTGACTCGTTATGAAATGTGACGAGTCCAAACATTGAGGACAGGGGCTCTCTCCACACCAAGGGAGAAGTTGTCCCGTTTTTGCAGTTCGAGATGTCACGAGACTCAGTGCAGGGGTTGTGATCCCGAGTGGAATTAGTGCCGCAAAAGGAGAGACAACTCCCCCCTCAGAGTGTAGAGGGCCCCTATCCCCGAAAATGGTTTGTGTCACCGACGATGCTATTAGGGCACGCTTGTTGACCGACATTTATTTTCCAATCCCGCTTTTTTATATCGGTCAACATCTTCGAGCGAGCTTATAGCGAGAGGAGCTCTTATATCAGGGGTTTCCGGTTCGAATATGATTGTGTTAAATTTCTCGACACTTTTCGAGAAATTCAGTCACCAAGAAAGACGTTGCTCAGTAGATGTGAGGGACCGCTGACGTGCAACTCAACCTCTCGCCAGTTCATGGGTATCCAACTTGTGGGGTATATTTTTCCATTTAGAGCCTAGTGACACTATCGCGTTTACTTTAGCTAGTCTCCATGGCAGGCCTGCTATTGAGTTCTTGAGAATTTTGGCTCGAAAATGAAGTCGAGGAATATATTCGAAAATTTTGGGCACCACGAGAAGAGGATGTCGGGAAATCGCAACCTCCAATGATCCAAATCCATCTTTCTTTCCGCGCAATTGGAAGTCGAGCCGTTTGCAACTTGGATGCAAATTCGAACCGGAAAACAAATTTACGACACAACGTTATTGACCCTACTCCATTTCTTTTCGTTTTAAGCGGACTTCAATAAGGAAGTCATTGAGAAAGATCACCATGAAAACAAAAAATATGAAAAATAGCATTACAGAACTGTAACTCACCAGTCAGCCCCCGTGACGAATTCGAAATGACGAAATCGCTACGCGCCTCTCTCGCGCTTGCGGATTTGGATATGCAGGCGCGCGAATTTCGATTTTTTTTGTTTTCCATCGTATTCGCACGCTCCTCAAACTACACACCGTGGTTGCGGACAAAGTCCTCAGACTTAAGGGCCTCGATTATTGGGGGCAGAAATCCAAATTGGATGATTAGGAATACCTCTGGGGGAGTCGTGTGTTTCTGCTAAGCCTTCCACACCACTCGCTATGAGTATTCTGAGCTCGTCGGTCATTAGCTGTTTTTGACAATGCCTGGAAAGACTTTTTTAGAAAGGGCCAAAATTTCATGGTACAAGTTTCCCTGTTTTTTTCTCGAATTTTAAACCTTTACAGAGATTCATGTCAAGGCCAGCGCAATTGTAACCAGTTTTTCGCACGGAGTCAAGTTCTCGGCTGCAGCTACAGGGATGATCATCGACACCAGCTGTAAAATGTGATTATACTACATGATTTATAGCTCTTGGAGAAAGTCGTGTTTATGTAGGCGTAAAGTTTCCACTTCAGAACCACTTATTCTATTGATGTCTTTGAAGGAACGAATGACATTCGTAATGTAGGTAGGGAGCACTGTCGCCACTAGCATATCTTCTAGCTGTTGTTTTCCTGCACCATCAATCCGTGCTTCTGACGGTGTTGTTGATTTCAATGCTCCTGAGGATAGAAGAGGCTTGATGGGAAGTAAAGTTAAGAGAAATCAGCAGTTGAGATTACCTTGCAGGAACTTTTTGATGACTCCTTCGTAGTCGTGCAAATAGTCGACGATGTTGTCACACATTGGCAGTAATTTGCCGAATGTTGAGGGACCTCTAAAATACTAGAATAAGTATTTCCGCTGACGACCCTATAATCTCTACAAAAATCTCACCATGCACTCCATTGATTCCCAGTACGCTATCTCTTCGACAGTCTTTTCTAGTTCTCAGAGCGTAGTTGCTCTTGGGCCAAGTGATACACCGCGCAGCTCTGTTGAACAGTCCAGGATGGTAGCACTTATAACAGCCCATATTACCGCTTGCTCCTTTCACTCGGAAGCACATCGCAATAGCCTATATACCGACTGAAATGTGTTTTAATTACTTTTCGCAAAGCAACTTTCCACCTGATTATCCATGGTGGATGCTGTCAAGCGCAGGCGGACATTCCATGTTTGACCGTCGTGCTCTATATCAAGTCCATGTGCATTTACATCGGCGAGAAAACGTTGAAACTCTGAGAAAAGTTATTCTTTGCATGTTTATAGGAGATTACCGAAACTGGCTGTCGAATGAGTTATTTCGATACTTTTGGATGAGAACTTCTGAACACATACCACATAACGCGATTTCAAAATGCTTCTCAGATGGACCACTTCCGCAAGAAATAGTTGAAACAAGCAGAGTGTTAATTTTCTTGTTTCTTCGCGACTTGCAGAGGTACAACACTTTGCAGCTGGCTATCCAAGTGGATCCACTGTAATTCGAATGATATATAGCTTGGATTATTTTGGTAAACTCAAGTAAGTTTTAGTCATATCAAAGTAAAATAAAACTGCTGGACTCCTACCGCTCTTGACCGCGAAAATTGACACCATCAGCCGAAATTATAACCTGCGACGCTGTGCTTTTTCTGCGATACTCTTCAGAAGTTTCTACATTCTGGCGCTACAGAGGGAAATCCATCATGTCCCTCCTTCTCTTCGAGTATCTGTTGCGATACAATTCTCGATGAAAGGCCATTATCTCTTCGATGTTGACTGAGAGGATAGCCCTCATCAAAACCTCCCATTTGTTTGTATGAATAACAACCTTCTTGTCGGCTCTGTTCACACGAGGCATGCCTCTGGAAATAACAAAATCAATGCGAAACACCCCAATATTTTATTTTCAAAGTCACCAACCTATGCCTGCCTGCAGTGTTGATTCATGCTGAGGGCGTTTTGGTTTTCCGATTCAATTCATTTCTTTGAAGGCAGTGTCCACGATAAAAATCGTTTTCGAGTTTCCACCAGAAATGAACGTTTAGAGTCTGATTGTTTCATCAGTGAAGAAAGAATCATGAAAAACGCTGCGAAACATCCAAAATCAGCTCTTCTTCTTGAAAGCCACATTTCAACGGTGGATCAGTTGTGCGGGCATGGGCCTGAAGTAGACAGCGTGCGCAAATGCGCCCAAATGCCGAAACTCAGGCGCGCTCGCGCTCCAATGTTAATGTATAGTTCAGTTCCACAATCGCGTTCAGTCCTCATTATCACTATCGTAGAAGCGAAGCGGTTGCTTTTGAAAAATTCAACTATGAAAATGAAGAAATCATTCTCAAAACAACCGCTTCGCTTCTACGATTGTGATAATGAGGCTTTGCGGACTGAACGCGGTTGCGGAACTAGATCATAGGTGCGGATCAAACTTTTCCCAGGAAAACTCGACCGCGAGCGGAAGGGCTAGCGCGAGCGGACTTCGGAGCCGTATGGAGCTCTTTCAGGCTCGTTTTCGTTCGTTCTTTCGACCCCATTTCTCCAATGAGACCCTGAACTTTCGAATTCCGGCCAAGAACCGAGGACGACATTTATCGTGAACACTCAACAAACAAGGCAACAAGATCAACTATTCAAGATCAACACAAACGCATATCAATATTACATATATGTATCAGCACATCAATACATCAAGAAATATCATTCACTATAAAAACACACCCAGGAGATCCATATCCTAAAGCCATAGTACAGTTTTTCTTCGAATAGCAAATTATTTAAATGATTTGACTGTTGTTCAGCAAAAGGTTTTTTTTAAAGAGAAGATTTTTCCTGCTTAACAAAACTGTTTTGTTCGTTATTTCGTTCAATTTTATTGTCCCCATTTTTCAGCTTCGAAAATAAGATACCGAGTATTCAAAAACCAGCATTTTTGACAATCACTTTTCTTCGCTTTCGATCGCGGTCCAAAATATCTGGGGTTTGCGAAATTTGCGAAAAAAAAACAAAAATGGTTCGCGAAGTTCAGAAACGGCGACGTTGACCTCGAAGACATGCCTCGCAGCGGGCGACCGGCAGAGTTTGATGAGCATCTCAAGACGCTTTGAAGGAAGACAGTCGCCACACAAGTCGTGAATTGACGAAAAAAGTTGAACTGCGATCATGAGACAACCCTCAATCATCTTCTCTCAATGGGATATAGTCCGTATGCAGTATAGTTGTACAATTTCGGAAAAAAATGTCGAACAAACGAGAATTGAAAAATTTCCATTCGAAAAAATTTCGAACGGATGAGAAATCAAAAACCTTCATTCGAAATAATTTCGAACGAACGGTATCTGAAAAAAAAATTGTTCGACGAATTTTCGAACGAACGAAAAAAAATTCGAAAAACCTTTTCGCTCGTGTAAAACTCTAGTATCCAGCTGCTCTTCAAGACAATCTCTTAACTGTTTTTTTTCGCATGGTCTGTCACAGAAACAAAGACTGCAAAAGGCGAAATTTTTGAATACTAACAAATGCTGCCCATCGGGTTGGAATCGTTCTTTTCATAGGGAGCGAAGCAACTTTTGCCTGGGGATGTATCCCTCGAATCATCAGAGTCACAGGGAGAGAGCCGCGCTCAGCAGTTGGGCGCAAAATCGTCCGATCAATAGCCACCCTCCCTTCGTTTTCGCGCGCGCGAATTTCCCCGCCAAGCAGTGTCTCGGCGATCCCTCATCCAGTGAATGACGACAGTCAATCGACCGCCTCACCACTCCTCTCTCACCACTTCCGGTTTCTGGACCTCACTCTCTCCACCTATTCCTCCAATCAATTTCTTTAATCTTCGTTCCTCTGGATCTAAAACTTTAGATTCCAAATCTTCTTCTATCCGTGCAACCTAGGCCTATTATCTGCCCCGTATTTACTCGATATTGCCGCTAACCCTTATTGCTATCCAGCTTTGGTCCCCATGTACCGGGCCTGTGTTGTGTAACGGAGTCAATTCTCTCGAGCGACAAGAAATATACGGCTATAATCGATCGTGCGGATGTAATACGCAGATAGTTATTTATTTATTGAAATTGAAGAAATGATTTGTCCTGTAAATGATAAGGGCTAGATGTGACGAGGAACGGCAGGTGGCTCTTCGCGAGCAGATGCATCGTTAATCACTAGATGGGGGGGGGGGAGAAGCGAAGCTGCTTGGCGGGTAAAATTCCGCGCGGGAAAACGAAGGGAGGATGTCTATTGATCGAACGACTTCGCGCCTGATCGCTGAGCGCGCAGCCCACTTCAGAGAGACTGACGATAGACGAATGTATACACGGATCTGGGAGAGAGGACGAGAACTCGGACCTGGTCGGTGAGCTGTACTTTCCCGTGCGTTGAGCCGACCTTCATTGGTCAGCCCTCCCGTCCACATCACGGCGCTTGACCGGGCGTGATCTGTCTGACCACGACCTTTTCCTGTTTTCCTCCTCTCGGAAAATTTTGAAAACGGTCCTACGCTGCATTCAATGATGTCTCTGGAATCGTATAGGACCCACTGTGAACGGAGCTATGACTCCTAAAAATTGAGCTGCGGAGCCGTGGTGGACGAGTTGTCTGAAGCTTGTGACTTTCTTCATTTGCAACCGATATATACGAGCCGACCTGAGCGAGGAGAGAGGTTGAGTATAAAGAGAAGAACGGGGAAATTGGTCATCGCTCATCTCGCCACTGTTGAGTTAGAAAGATCGAAAAGGGGCGTGCCGAAGTGGCTTCCGAATTTGGGCGCTGCAGGGTGGCTTTCTACTATATCTCGCCTTATTCGGAGAAATCGAGAGCTCACACTTGGCAGGTCTTATGGGGGTGGGTCTACCCCACAATTATATGGGAATCTCAAAATTCGTCCCTGAGCATGGACTGTGCCTTCAAGTTAAGAAGGAAATGGAAAAATAGAAATATAATTGAAATTTCTTAAAGTTTATCTTCTTGGCAGAATTAATGATTTCGCACATTTCCAAGAAATTATAATTTAAAATTCAAAAAAAGTGTCTTGAAATAAAAAAAATGATTTGGCGCAGAATAAGTTGAAGACAGTGTTCACGATGATTATCGTTGCCCAGATTCTGAATCGAAACAGTGCGTTGGCCACCAAGTGTTACGAAAATTGCGAAGAAATGGCGAAAAACGCACTAAAACGTCTTATTTTAGTGCTATTACTTTCTGGCCTGGACTAGTTGTCCAGTTGGATAAACATGTTCACGGCGGGTATAACCGGTGAAAAATGGGGTCAATCAAAAATGAAGAATATTTCATGCCAAAAAGTACTAGTTGGGGGTCGGAGCAAAGAACGGAGTGACAGAGAGGAGAGAATTTGAAAGTATGAACCCACAAAAGATTAGTTCGTTACAATAAAGAGTTCCACGGAGAGTAAAGAGGTGGGGTGAGAGTTCGTGCACCTCCGGTGCATTTTTACCATATTGTTCGTAAAATACAGCTCTTCTCGGGGGCCAACCAATCATTCCCGCAGACAATCTCGAATTTAAAGGTTATCGTGAACACTGCCTATAAAGTATAGAAAAAAACTGGGAAATGTAGTGAAATGACTAAAAACTAGGATTTGGTGGTCAATCATAGACCAACTAACGATATTCAGGAACAGACGACAATTTAACAAGCTCAAAACGGTAGAACATTCCATTGAAGCTGCAATCAGCATAGGTCAAGCTATGCAGATGAACATAACCAGGGCTGTGCGGAAATCTTTTTCAAGATTTTCGGAAACGGAAACGGAAGAAAAATAGCTAAAATTCGCCGGAAACGGAAATCCGGAAACGGAAGTGAACTAAAAATCATAGTATAATTAAATGATAGGTTCCATCGCTGTTCATGACATGCAGATGTACTTCTATAGCTTGTGATCTCAATCTATTCGCTCAAGCACCAGTGGTGCGACGCTCTAACATTGCAAGCGAGCCGAGGACAAATAGATTTGAAGCATGAAAGGAGTAAGTGCTGCTGCTGCAGATTCTCCTTATGAGCTGCAGATAGGTCTTCTCGAGGCACTCCTCCTACAGTGTGCTGCTGATCTCTCTGACGTCGAGTTCTTCCCTTCGACTGATTTTTCCACTGCGATCGAAGTTCTACGACGGCTGCGGGTACATATGGCACCCACTATTGTTGAGAAACGAGTTGTCCGTTGGAGGCCGATCCTGGAAGGTGATACTCAACTTTCTAGATATAAATTTTGAACGCTGAGGGGATCGTCCCCACTGCGCATCACGAGGGAAGATTTCTTGTAGTGGACCGAGGCGGGAATGATGCCTTTGTTGCGTACCTTGGTAAGGTTGGTGTTGTTGCTGCGGGCCAAAACGAGGAGCGCATCTAGCTCCGGTAGAAAGAGGTGGTGGGTCAAAGACTCTCTCCATTTGCATAGCGTGCTACTGCTAACAACACATGCTGCTGGTAGTGGGGGGTCGCACTCGGAGGCCGACATCGAGTTCAACTCGTGGTCGGCAGCAACAGGTGCTGCTAGCAGTAGCACAAGCTGCCGATGAGAAGTGATCGAAATCCAGCCAGCATGCGTTATCAGCACGTGCTGCTGAAAACGAGGAGTTGTAGGCTATGGCGTGGAAATTCTGTTGCGCTGAAGTGAAACCCTGCGTGTGCATGAGTAGCTAGAGACAAAGAGGGGAAGTTTTTGCCTGTCTGGTCCCTTAATCGGAGGACTCGATTGTAACAAAGTATGGTACTGATGCATGAAAGAGCAATGATCAACCAATAGTTCAGCGGTTCTAAAGAAATCATGTTAAAGAGTTCTGAAGGCAAACTGTTATGGTTTTCTACTGAGATGATACTTCTAACCACGGTTCGACTGCGAGATAACACCACTTACTCACTCGTGCATCAGCACCCAAAGTATGTCTTCTGTAGCCGACAAGGTCAAGCCCAAGTTGGGATTGTCCTGTGCGTTGGTTGGGGGGAGGACCATATACTGTGTGGCGGTTGGAAGGAGCGGGACGCCGATTCAAGCGATCAGGGTTAGACTCACGCTGTAATGATCGTAGAGGGGTCGCGTCTTGTGCACTGGGGAGGTGTGAACATTCACCTTGTAGCACGAATTTCTTCCGTTTCCGGGCCTAAAAATCCGGAAACGGAAACGGAACGGAACAGCCCAAAAAGTACCGGAAATACGGAAACGGAATCGGAAACGGAACAGTTCCGCACAGCCCTGAACATAGCCCTCAAATCCGATGCGCGCTTGATTTTGCTTTGATAAGTCTAACGGAGGAGCTTGTAAAATCGTATTCATCGTTTGTCGCTACTTATCGTCCATCACTGGATGAGGGATCGCCGCGACGCTGTTTGGCGGGAAAAATTGCGCGCGGAAAAACGAAGGGAGAGTGGCTATTGATCGCGCAATTTTTTCCCGCCAAGCAGCGTCGCGGCGATCCCTCATCCAGTGACTGACGATATTGTTAGTTGATCCATAATTGACCGCCAAATCCTGATTAAGTCATTTCACGACGTTCCCAAGTTTTTTTCATTACTTTTCTTATTCTGCGCCAAATCATTTTTTAGAAACATCAGTACACTTTCTTTGATTTTCAACTTATAATTTCTCGGAAATGTGCCAAAGCGTTAATTTTTTCCAGAGCCTGAAATTTGAGAATTAACCCTTATAACGGCTTCGCACACCGTTTGGATGAAATTTCCGCAGTTGTTAAGCAAAAAAAAATTCAAATTATGCGCCAAAATTAGTAGAGTCGGCATGAATCTTTTATCGTGTTTTGGCTCAAACTCAGTGCACGTATGTTCTTTAATATGCACGCCGAATTTGCGCCAATCGACAACAAGGAACCAGAAGTGGCAGTGCGTTCCGTACCGCCCGGCAAGGAACGTATACCACATTGAAAATGAACTCTACTCGTTTGCAGGTTATTCCCTTGTTAGATAGGTTGGTGCGCTTCTGTTCACGTTGCAAAAGGATAATGTGCTTATCTGGGCCAAATTCCGGTCCGCAATTGCGTCTCGACACGCTTTGCGGCCGCACGCTCCCGAGTCAGAAGAGCTTCCAGCGTCGCAGCGGCCGACATGCTGACTCTAGGTGAGTTTTGGAAACTGGAAACTAAGAAAAATTGGAGAGAATTCTATAAAAAAACCACATCGAGTCGGCTTTGGCGCTGGAAACCCGACTGACTCGAGCGCGTGCGGCTGCAATGCGTGTCTAGACACAATTGCGGACCGGAGTTTGCCCCAGATAAGAACATTAAAAATCAAATGGTTGAAGACAACACTGCACAAAAAGAAAATTTTTGAACCGTTGAAGCTGGCCATCAAATGGTTCACCGGTAGAGCAAGCGGGCCTGAGCAAGTGGACGCTGCTGGCTCTACTGAGCAACATGTTCAAAACATTTATTTAGACGTTGTGAACGTCGTTCTTCCACTCGAATTGAACAACAGAACGCCCGAGCACTTCAACTTCACCAAGTACCGCGCTATGCAGTATAGCGTCCTTGGGGGGCTACGGCTCATCCATTAGCGCTTCAAGTTTATTCAATATGGTAAGATATAGTCTCACAACACTGCCACCCCTTTATGCTAAAAACTTCAAATGCTTCTCTCCCGAGTTACGTCTGGAGCCAGCACGCTGCATTGATGCAAAAGATTTCTTCCAGTTACTTGTTACTGAGCTTGGATGGGCCAATCAAGCAAGTTCTTCTATATCGTCCATCACTGGATGTGGGATCGCCGCGACGCTGCTTGGCGGAAAAAATTGCGCGCTGGAAAACGAAGGGAGAGTGGCTATTGATCGAACGATTTCGCGCCAAACTGCTGAGCGAGGCTATCTCTCTGTGAGACACCAACGGTGTGTACTGTCATCGCCAAGACGATCATTGCAATATCAATAGGCATTCCACAGCATCGCGCATGTTACTTACAATTATTCAAAGGTATATGCATAGATTTATATAAGGAAAAAACAGTTTTGACAAGAAACGTAAATTTTGTATGATGTCATAGATTAGGAAACGGCAGAAAAAAAACAAGAGATTACGATTGTTCTTGCAGTTCAATGGCATCACTTTCGCGGTAGAAGATGCTCTCTAGCCATTGGCTCAGTATGTACTCGGGGATGCCACTAACGGTTTGGATGATGAGAAATGATGAAAATGTACACACAGTGCATGCGAGGTAGATTATCTTCTTGAGTTTCCATAGTCGTAACACTGAATATTCTGTTTATACGATAAAATTACAAAAAATGGAAAGAACTTTATAGCGTTTTTCAACAGGCACGCCTTGCCCGGGATGGTGGTTCTATTGAAGACTTCCTGGATCATATTGTCCGTCTGCCGTCCCAACCGATCGTAAACGACGTGTCACTTTCAATGTCTCTGGAGGCAACATTCACAAAAAAAGTTTGATGCCGAGATTATTTGCTGGAACAAGGATGTGAGATAATGAGGAAATGGAAGAGAGAGAGCAAGCAAGAGAGGAAACGGCTGGCAATAGGCCAGGCAGGCAAGGGGGGTTCGATGCGTGCGGCTGCGCTACGACACCGCGCATCGACACCCTCCCACCCACCCCCCCCCTTCCGAGCCGTGGCGTGTTGGCCGTGGCGTATTATGGTGAAGTCGATAAGACCACTGATGTACGACGAAGGAGGTTATTCGGCGTTTGCAAGCCTCTCTGGGGGGTTCTCTCACCTCCTAGGGGATTCTCTTGTGGGAGGGTTAGGACTGGCTGCCCACTGATTAATTTCCTCTTCCTGTCACTGAAGAACTCTCTTCATGCAGCCCCCCCCCTTAGCCTGCTGTCTCTGAGTAGTCTTGACGTCGCTGCCAGCAGCCGCCATCGCTATGCTGCCAGCCCGCCGCCATCGCTGTGCTGCCAGCCCATCCTGTTGGCTGCCCGCTGTCGTCAAGTTCCGACGTCGTAGTGCTGCCAGCCTTTCTTTTACACCTGCTGCCTGCTTGAGCCATTATGGGTAATATTATTTGCCATCCAGCATACAAAACAGTGTTCCATACAACGTATCAATATGCGTTTGTTACAGACTTTATAACTCGCCATGATCGTCTCGGTAGTCAACTAGTTCACATCACGAAACAATGAGGCTGCATGTACGTGCGTGTTTCCAAACCGTATCTTAGGATTTTTTTCTGAAGTTAGTAATAGTAACTAATCAAGGTATACATGTAATAAAGTCGGCTTCGAGAATAAATGTGAACACTGCGTTGAAACGAACTAAAAGCTCTGTTGTCTGCAGGGAGTCGCGCAGCCATGTGGAAAAGATGAGAAAGTACCGAGCCAGTCAGCCGGAATACAAGAGCAAGTGTCGGCAGCGGTACCCTAAATAATAAAGTGGAGACAAGAAAAGAGCCAGGCTGATCCCCGAGAAGGAGCAGACGGCGAACAAGAGATCCTACGAGGAGGATCGCGCCAGTCGCTCGAAGCGTAGGAAGCAGGCCTATAGTGATGACCCGTCTAGGTTCCGCGAAAGAGTGGATCCGAGACCGTGAAGATTTTCTGAAGACGGTGGAAAGGAGAAAAAAGCAGATCCACCATGCCAATCCCTCCAAGCTTATTATGAGAAGCAAACGTACAACGACTTTAGCCCCTCTCATCAGAAGTATGGCGCTTTGCTGCGGTTTCACAAGAACAAGGGCAGGAGAACGCGGCAGTTCGAGTTCTACAATCGGCGGAACAAGATTCAGATCATGATAGCCATGAGGACATGCAGAAGGTTCGAAAAATCGCTGTTCTTCTTTTGGGCCTCTAGAAAAATCACAAATACCTTATAGAAACAGCCAAGGATCATCTTTGATGAAATATCAAGCGGCCTTACCTCTTCCATCATCCAAATGTCAGTTTCGTAGGAACTGTTGTTTTTTTCTAGTTGGCAATGCTATTTCTCATTCACTGAATGGATCTGTCGGCTCAAGAGATGTATAAGTGTACGTTTTCATTCCTTTCATTTTTTCTAGGAATTTCTGTTTTTTTTATATGCAAAGACACATATTTTGAGGTTGTGAATATCATATTTCAGGAAAATACTCGAATTCGCACACTCCCTGGCACCCTCGTGCGGTCCTGAACCTCCTCCGTTGCTCCCGTCACAGAAAGTCCTTTACTCCGCGCTCCACCGACTCTTCCCCCCCCCCACCTCCTTAAACGTCAAACGGACCCTCCTTGTCAAGTGTCTCCGAGGACAGCATCCTCAAGCACTATGGAGATTCGATAGTTCTCTGGCTCAGGAAAGAAGACATTCGGAAGAGGAAATGCTAGAAGAAGACCGGTGGCTACCCAGTTCTGTGAGGAGGAACGGTATACAGCTTCGGGATTCCAAACGGCTCATTCTTGTTTGGACACGATGACAATTCTTAACAGTGTGATAAGTATCTTCTCATACACTGTAGGGGGCTAGCACAGCTCTTCAGGGGGAGGGGCAACCCTCCGTGCACCGGCGTTTGCCCCCAATAGGGGGCTACCGCCGAGATTACAATTTGGCCTGATCAGGAGCCCCCGTCACTGCCCTCAAGCCCCCTGCCACTGCCCTGTACCCCCGCCATTGCCCTGAACCCCCTGTCAATGCCTTGAAGCCGCCCTGTCACTGCCCTGAAGCCGCCCTGTGAGTGCCTTGAAGCCCCCTGTCACTGCCCTGAAGCCCCCCCGTCACTGCCCCGGAGCAGTGATGTCACGGCCCCGGAGCAGTGACGTCACCCTCCCTCCCGGAAAGCGTCTCCGCTTTCCTCCAAAAGTATCCCTTTCTGACAGGGACTCGAAGTCCCCAACCAGAGCCGGTCCTGTTGGGCCGAACTCAGGCAGTAACGCCGGCTGAAGGGGCAGGCAATACCGGCTGACTAAACATTGTACCCGGGCGAACCCCGGTATTCACTGCCCCCTCAGCCGGTAAATGGTGGAGCGCTCAGCCGGCAAGTGGTGCCACCCCCCCCCCCCACACCGCGTTCACTGCCCCCTCAGCCGGTAAATGGAAATCCGCTCTGCCGGTACTAGTTGCTTACCACGTGAATGATATCGATCTTCAAGAGTAGATAAAGCCCCAAGTAGGCTCTCCCTATTCTCCAGCAAGTTCGAGGCTCGCGTTTCATTTCTGAAGCAGCGAGCCTTACCTTGCTTAAAAAATCATGAACTGACCCGCTGTCACGTCCCCACGGTCACAACGAACCGTACGCGATGAGGGGTCAATGATCCAAATCGTGTGGATGACCACCCGTTCGAATGCCATCACTCGAATCAGCTCGAAATCCCTTTTCGCCGGCGCCGTATATGAGCCTGGTTCGCTTTAGTGCCTGCCCGATCAGCCGGTGATATGCTCCGCCATTGATTAATGTCTGCCCGCTCAGCCCGTAAAGCCATGCCCCTCAGCCGGTAGTGCTATGTCTGCCCGATCAGCCGGTGACATGCTCCGCCGTGGATCTATGTCCGCCCGCTGACCCGGTAAAGCCATGCCCCTCAGCCGGTAAAACGCACGCCCGCCCGCTCAGCCGGTAAGGCGCTCCGCCCCCAAAATAAGCCTGCCCGCCCAGCCGGCGACCCTACTTCTCCGCTCTCTCGGCCGGTGTTATTGTCTGAGAATGCGGCTCCTTATGAGGTGAGGCTTCTTTTGTGCCGGTTGAGCACATGATAGATCACAGGAGAAATCACGTCAAGTCGAGACAAAACTTGACGTGCATGACGATGCGTGCGTTTGGCCTACTATGCCTTCTCTGGCCTCTATTGTCGTAAACTACCTTCTAAGAACTCTTCCCATCTTTTCCCTCTCTTCCTCTCAAGGGGGGAGAGGGCAAGCGACGGAGGAGAGCAGGGGCTTCCCTCGGGGGAGGCCTCCGCTGTTGCTCCCCCAAGTCCTATTGTCCGGCGCTCGCCTCCCCCCGCAGAGTCTGAGTTAGCGTAGCTTGGTATGATGGTTATCAACACGTGGCTTATTATGATGAACATGTTCACTTGGATTGGTCATTTTCATTCTTCAGCATCTACCGAGCAGTGCGCTACTCGTTTGCAAAAATAGGTCGCACGCTTGTTGCCAAGTGCTACTCACTTCCCAAGACTGGACAGGCTCCGAACAAAATGAATGAGTCGCTTGGAACCCCAAAGATCTCTACCGAACGTCGTGCTGTGAGTGTATTTTTCCGGCTCATCTGAAATCATAGTCCTCAGTTAAAAGTCGTAGGACTTCAAAATCAACCTCCGCATTCAGTAGGAAGAGTACCGTCATGTTCTCGCGCTTTCGAGGAAGCAAGAGTCTCTCATCGCCGTGGCTCGTAGGCAGTTCGAGTATTTGCTTTGCTTGTACTGCAAAATGTGTGAGTAACAGCGAACCCGAGAAATGCAGGAGAGCCGGAGGTCGCACCGCTGCGAAGGGAATCGGGAGTACTCCGTTACCATGCATTCAAATAAGACCGCCCCATCGACAAGCGTGGTGAGGATTTTTAGAGTCACAGTTATTGTATTTCTGCATAAAAACTCAGTGTGGTGTGAACTCGCAGGAAGATACATTCCGTACTGACTCCTTCTTCAAAAGATCTACGAGGACATGGCACGAAATCCAAGGACACCTCAAAAGGAAATAATTGCCTCTAATGATGAAGCAAGCAGTTTTACAGATTCTCTGATTTGACCAGCGCAAGCTTTTGTTGTGCTCAAACATATTTTCCTAGAATAGCGATGTCTGTTTACCCAATGCCTCTATCGAGGAAGAGGTAAATCAAGTTGGTGCCTTTTTTTAGAACTACTGTTGTGTGTTTGTACCTTTCGTAAAGGATGTGGAGGCGATCGAAGAGGAGGTGTTCCTCGAAAAGTTTCGTTGAATGATATGTCGACATGGATCAACTGTTTAAGCAGAGCTGCGGCATCTTTGAAACCGATTCAGATCTTCGAGACGAAGTGGTCTGAATTATTTCTTGTCCATGTACCACACATTTACGACTATGCGATTTTGAGAGAAGTATATTTAGATTGACAGTCGATTTTGAAAGATGTATATTCAGATTGACAGTCCAACGGTTGCAGATGAAGTCATGATACTGGGGACCCCCTCAAAAACAAATCTCTGCCGTACACCCTCGACTCAATGAGTCAACCCCCTCCTGTCACTTTCACAAAACTATGCGACGATAACGGCGGGTTAGGCCATTCAATTTTCATAACTTTTTGATTAAATCACCTCACTGCTGTTCTTCGGGTCCTAAGTCGACACAACTTTTTGATTTCATCACCTCACTGCTGTTCTTCGGGTCCTCAATCGAAACAACTTTTTGAATTTCATCACCTCATTGTTGTCCTTCGGGTCCTCAATTTACATAACTTTTTGATTTCATCACCTCACTGCTGTCCTCAGGGTTCTCCTATACAGGCAGCAGCGACAGTTTATTATCCATAACGTTCATCGCTTTGAATACTTAGGAAGTTGATACGTTGAAAAATGATGAGACTTGTAGAACACCTTCACTGGTTAAATATTGTGATGGAACATGTTTGGAAAAACAGTCGCTGCTGCCTGTTGAAGTGTTCTCCTGTCCTTCAGTCCTTCGTGAACCTTTCAACGATTGGAGGAACCGACAAAGGATATCCCGCTGCCCAAGGGTCCATCATGCACTAGCCCGTGCTCATGGAAAAGACGTAAAAGCACGTCGTTGGCACAATTACCTCCATGTCAAACCTACTCATCGCAGTCGACACGAGTTTAGGCGGGCCAGGGAAGGAGAACACACTGGTTGATCTTAAAAGGTCTGCCAAACAAGAGATGCTATCCATCCACAAACTCAGTCAGTTTGTCTAACACAACAATGGAGCACTTTTAGGTGCACGTAGCCCTGAAGAACAAGAACAATCTGTACAAGAACATTGAGATTGACGAGCTTTTAAGGGTAACTGTTTATTTTTGTTATTGATTTTCTTGTTCACAAGATCGAGCTAATCTTCTATCAGATAGGCGGTGATGAGGAGAGCAACGAGGATGACCTTATGAACGAGGAAACCAAGCATTCCATTCGTGAAATGTTAATAACTACCCGTGAGCCTCCAAGCACTTGTTTAAGGTGGATACCTCTGACTACTTCCTGACTCAAGTGGTGGGGCTGATGCCTAACTCGTTTGTCCCTCCTCCCGTCAAAGCTGTCGAGACAGCATGTGCATAGGGATAAAAACTCGAAATCCTGTTTATCATCTTGATGACGTTTTTCTCAGCATGGTTTCGGAGATCTGCGACCTGGGTTTTCTTTACAATAATAAATTGGATATCACAAGTCATTACAAGGCGTTGCGAACAGAAGGATTGGGCAGAACATTCAACCTCTTCAGAGCCCCACGTACAAGGGATGCAAACGTTTCACTACGAGCCTTCAAGCTATATGTACGACCCAATCTTGAGAGCGGTACGACCGTTTTCAGTCCGTGGAAAAAAAACTAGCTATGAAAGTCTCTCAGATGGTATAGAGAGAAATTATGTGTTTGCTCTTAAGTCTCTAGAATGGAGAAGGAAAAGATATGGCCTTCTGATGACCTTGACGATTATATAAGGATTAGAAAAACTGAAACCTTCCGACTCCTTCTGTGTCCTTAATTCCCCAACAAGAGGGCTTACGATCAGGATACCAACCACAATAGCCAGAACTCATATTAGGTCAAAATTTTTCTGCCACAGAGTTTGTTCTAGGTTCAATAATGTTTTGCGAAGTGAAGCATTTAAGGCCACTTACAATTCCTTCAAATGAAATGTTGAAAACATTGTTTGAGTAGGAGATTATGTTAGCAAATCACTTCTTTCTTACCTCCCTCAAATGTGAATGCATGTCCAACAATAAATAAATGGAAAAATAAAATACTACCTCAAGAAGCAGAACAGCAGGCTTGTTTTTTTTGCGGTACTACTGCTCACACTTCTGCTATCGGCTGCAAAGAAACTTTTCAGAGAAAAACATGAGGGCTCAACTCAACTCAATGTTCAACTTGAATGTGATGGCTTGCTTTGAGCTGTTTCCTTGAAGTCGCGAAGCGCTTGCGAGCAGTGTGAGACGCCGGTATCGGAAACCAGGCCCCTTCATGCACGTCTTCACAAAGTGGACAGAAGCTTCGCAACCAACCCTGAATACCTCTTTTTGAGCTCAATCAAAAAGTACGTCTATTATATTTATAATCACAGCAATCTGCTAAGCAGTTATTGTAGTGACGAGCAAAAGAATCTTCCTTACATCACACTATGCGTTACAGAATTGTTATGTTCATTAACAGCACAATCAACATACAAGCTCGCAAAACATCATAAGGTCCATTCTCTCTACGATGTTGTCCGACTCCACCAAGCAAAAGGAACTCTCGGATGCGCTGTCTCAACGCTTTCCCACTTTCAGAGGTTCAAAGGCCTGCCACCAGAGGAAGCTCGAGCTTGACGCGATGATATGGGAAGAGCTTTGCAGCAGTACTACACTTAATACGTGACATTGAGAATCCGTATGATTTTCGTTTTTGTTTCCAGCCTGCAAGGTCCGCTTAACTGCTTCCTGACTCTAAATCCAGCAGAGTGGACTTGGAAAAGCTGCATACCTTTTACCTAAAGAGGCACCCTGATAAACCGCATCTATCAAATACCGAACTGGTCAACTACGACTCAGTCCTCTTTGTCCGCCACTACGACAGAAGAGTGAACTCTTTTATCAAGATCCTCCTCAGCGACCGACGGCTCTCTTGTCGAGGTCAGTTTTATTCTTGTTGTAATGCTGACTCAGTGATACCTACCCCACGGACATTTGAATGAAAGCTTTCGTTGATGCTAGATTTTGTACAGATTGAGGATCAAGCGGTTGCGAAATAGGACCATTAGCATCTGCAGGTAAGGGTATCCAGAGTAATCCACTCAAAGACGATAATCACTGTTTGCCCGGAATGTATCCGCAAGGTTGGCGTCGATGGCACTAAAAGCTATAGCATCAAGAGGAACGTCAAGAAACGATAAGCGCCATTCCAAACTATATTACAACCAATAATTTATTGATCTGGGTAGTATGGTCGTGAGTTTTGTGTTTTAGATGCATTAGCGCATACAACTAGTATGTTCCTCTTGCCTGGAAGGCAAACATCTATATTCAGTTCACAATCGAATAACCAGAGAAGACGCTGACTTACGTCGCCAAATATGCAACCAAGGGAGAAAAAAAGGTAATTGGTGAGCACTTCGCAGGAAAATTTGACCCCACTATGCAGCATAACTGTGTGCGTGGCCTTTGCTTGCAGACATCAACGTCTTCTCCAACATGATGCCGAGGAAGGATCTGTTTGAGTTTGACAATGACATGTTGTGGATCAGGGACATGTCCGCCCCTCCCTCCCCCCAAGCTGCCTCTCGCCTGGCTGGAATTCCGTCCTACCACTGCGACTCCACCTTGAAACTCTTCAACATGAACGGTCCCGACGATCGCGTTCGAATTTTGAAGAGTAAGGCGCAGATGGAGGCAGACCCAGAAGGACCCGTAACGTTGTCCAACCCCCTCGACGTCTACTATCCTAATAGGCCGGACGTCCTGAACAATATTTCCCTTCTCACATTCGGTGTTTTGAGTGATCATTATATTATATATTTTGCTCTCTACTAGTTGTGGCTCTGCATAACAGAGGAATGAGTTCTATTACAGAGGTAACTTCTCGGAAGGAAAAGGCGGACGATGACAACGCAGTTGTTGATAACAACGACGAGGGTAACGACGACAATGAGCCCGCTTATGGTGTCGAAGAAATGGATGCTCTGGCAGAGAAAAACGGAGAGCCCGACCAGGACTTCCCGATTCCGCTTTGCACTTTACTTATTTGCATTTCACTATGTTGAGGCGACCTCGCCGTTTTCTGTATACTTTGAATACGACCACATTGCATATTTGCGAAGATGGCTGTCATGCCTCTGATTCGCCGAGTCCGTTCTAAGTACTCACAAAGGGCCTCGCGCTTTCTCTCAATACCAGGGGGAATTTCATTATAGCTTCGGAGAGCCCATCCTAATTCGCATCGCTCTCACGAACCCAAACGGCAACCCTGAACAACAAGAGAAGTTCTCGGAGATGGCGTTCCGCGCCTTGAAACCCTGGAGAAAGGAGCGTGATCAGATCAAGGTTAACATTGATAAGAGCTTCCCCGCACAATTTGAGAACTTTATGAAGCACATAGTGGCCAACTCTCGAAACGTTATCGAGACGTTCATGTGAGTATTTACTACTTCTTTTCCCGAACACTCATTTTTTTTTACCGAAACTGCAGGCAATATAGACTATGTGCTATAGAGAGCGAGTGAAAAATGTCGCATTATCCAAGCTCTTCACGTCCGAGCGCTTCCAGAAGTGGAAGAGGTGCATAGGGCGATGTGACTTGAGAATATAGACCCCGTCGCTCTCCCACCCCTTGTATTCGACGAAACCGATCACTCTCGCATGCTCGATTCTCGTAACAGCGACCAGAGGCAGGCCTACGAAAACATCATGAACAACGTACGTAGTAGAGCTAACCATCCGATTTTTATCTATGGCACAGGTATGTTTTGCATTGAGCGATCCTTTATTTTACCTGTTATTAATTCTCAGAGAAGGCTTTAAGAAGTCTAAACACTTCATAATTCAGCGGTAACGGGCAAGTCGAATGTAATCAAAGTGACAGCCCAGCAGTGCGTCGTAGAGTTTGGATGGGGCTTGGCAGTAATCACGGACCCCACTGAACTACTCAGATAATAACACCGGCTGAGAGGGCGGAGAAGTAAGCTCACCGGCTGAGCGGGCAGGCTTATTTTGGGGGCGGAGTGTCTTACCGGCTGAGCGGGCGGAATGCATTTTACCGGCTGAGGGGCATGGCTTTACGGTGTCAGCGGGCGGACATACATTCACTGCGGAGCATGTCACAGGCTAATCGGGCAGACATAGCATTACCGGCTGAGGGGCATGGCTTCAGGGGGTCAGCGGGCAGACATAAGCATATCATTGGCGCAATACTGAACAGCTAAAGCAAACGGGGGCCACATACTGCGCGGGCGAAATGGGCATCGTGATGATCCTGGTGATGGCATTCGAACGTGTGGTCATCCACACGATTTTCATCATTGACCCCTCACCCCTTACGGTTCGTTGTGACCGTGTGGGCGTGGCAGCGGGTAAATTCATGAATTTTGAAGCAAGGTAAGACTTACCGCTTCAGGGCTGAAGCACGAGCCTCGAGCTTGCTGGGGAATAGGAAGGGCCTACTAGGGGCTTTATCTGCACCTGCGGGTGTGGGACGTTTAGGCCGATGGGCTAGAGCACAGAGAAAAGACTCCGCGGCAGAGTCAGGCACCAGCCTCATCCGTAGCGTTGGCTGTTTCAGCGCACATATAGGAATTGCACGAAGAAGACTTGTGTTTAAATTATTCTTCCCTAGTTTGTAGTATACAAACGTAATCCGGAAGAAGAATTTACTGAACGGCAAGGGATTGATGGCACGGTAAAGGTTGGTACTGAGGCAATCACTAGAATTTCTAGCTCTCTATTTTCCACATTAAAGGCAGCGTTCACGATGGAAAAGTTGGCGGTTGTGTTGCAGAGAACTAGTGGTGTGACGGAAAGTGAGCCATTCGCAAAGAAAAATAGCGAAAAAAACGTCTGGAAGTGCCTAAACCCGGCACCCCAAAAAGTCGGAGACTCCACCCCTTTTCCGGAGACCCCGCCACGGTGGGCGAGTTCTTCCATTACTCGTGGACGAGTTTCTGCCGCGGCGCAGTTGGCAATATAGCACGTTTTTATGCTCATCAATTTTTCTTTTTTTTCTGGTTGCACCTTCTTTCTCTATTGTGTTGTGTGTTATTTTGTCGCTCATTCTTGTATTTGTTTTCTTAGATGTATATATATTTTAGATAAGGACATACAGTCGCTGGATGAGTCCGTTGGAAGCCTTAGAGGTGAGGTTTTTTTATTTGATTTGATTTATTCCACGTTTTTTTTCAAATTACTTCATTGGATTTCGTGATTCCGTTCTACCGCTTTAAAGCTTTGCTATGGCTGGGCGTTTTTTTTTACCAATTAAGACCGCTTTTCTATTGAAAATGAAGTAAGAATGATAAGAATGAACCCATATTTTTTCACTCGTCATAACTATTCCAAAAAATTGTAGACGAGTTTGGCTGATTTTACAGCAGCCTTTGTCATCCCATACCTTTTGCCACTTGTGCTTAACCCGTTTCTCTGGTTGGCAAGTAAATCATGAACTCGTAGGGTGTTGTTCCTACTGGGTGAATACATTTTTATAGTTGTGTACCCTGTATAAAACGTCGTAATTCACATGATTCGAAGCGCGAGCGGTGCGCGCGACGCCTCCGCGAACACCAGCACGCGTAGGAACCAAGTGAATTTCGCCGTTTTATAGCCTGTACACCGTTGGCTTGAAAATTTTTGCGAAGACGAACCCAAATTCCTGGTTTTGTTATCGGCGGGGGATACTGCTAGTGCTTGACCCAATTCCTTAGGGATTTACAAGATTTTCTTCGAATGGGAAGCCTTCAAATACGACAAATTCGTCTTTGAAGGCATATTCTGAGCGAATTCCCGGGATTCCCAATCCGAAATCATGATTTTCTGTGAACATTTCATCTTCACACTTAGTAGGAGTTACTGCTAGTGTTTGACCCGATTCCGTAGGGTTTTACAGAATTTAAGAATTTTCCTCGAAAACGATGCCTTCAAAATCTGCAAATTCGCCTCAGAAGGCATCCTTTTCTGGGCGAATTCCCGGGATTCCCAATCCGAAATCATGATTTTCTGTGAACACTTCATCTTCACACTTAGTAGGAGTTACTGCTAGTGTTTGACCCGATTCCGTAGGGTTTTACAGAATTTAAGAATTTTCCTCGAAAACGATGCCTTCAAAAACTGCAAATTCGCCCTCGAAGGCATCATTTTCTGGGCGAATTCCCGGGATTCCCAATCCGAAATCATGATTTTCTGTGAACATTTCACCTTCATACTTAGTAGGAGTTACTGCTAGTGTTTGACCCGATTCCGTAGGGTTTTACAGAATTTAAGAATTTTCCTCGAAAACGATGCCTTCAAAAACTGCAAATTCGCCCTCGAAGGCATCATTTTCTGGGCCAATTCCCGGGATTCCCAATCCGAAATCATGATTTTCTGTGAACATTTCACCTTCATACTTAGTGGGAGTTACTGCTAGTGTTTGACCCGATTCCGTAGGGTTTTACAGAATTTCAGAATTCTCCTTGAAAGGGATGCCTTCAAAAACGGCAAATTCGCCCTCGAAGGCATCATTTTCTGGGCGAATTCCCGGGAATCCCAATCCGAAATCATGATTTTCTGTGAACATTTCATCTTCACACTTAGTAGGAGTTACTGCTGGTGTTTGACCCGATTCCGTTGGGTTTTACAGAATTTAAGAATTCTCCTCGAAAGGGATGTCTTCAAAAACGGCAAATTCGCCCTCGAAGGCATAATTTTCTGGGCGAATTCCCGGGATTCCCAATCCGAAATCATGATTTTCTGTGAACATTTCATCTTCACACTTAGTAGGAGTTACTGCTAGTGTTTGACCCGATTCCGTAGGGTTTTACAGAATTTAAGAATTTTCCTCGAAAACGATGCCTTCAAAAACTGCAAATTCGCCCTCGAAGGCATCATTTTCTGGGCGAATTCCCGGGATTCCCAATCCGAAATCATGATTTTCTGTGAACATTTCACCTTCATACTTAGTAGGAGTTACTGCTAGTGTTTGACCCGATTCCGTAGGGTTTTACAGAATTTAAGAATTTTCCTCGAAAACGATGCCTTCAAAAACTGCAAATTCGCCCTCGAAGGCATCATTTTCTGGGCGAATTCCCGGGATTCCCAATCCGAAATCATGATTTTCTGTGAACATTTCACCTTCATACTTAGTAGGAGTTACTGCTAGTGTTTGACCCGATTCCGTAGGGTTTTACAGAATTTCAGAATTCTCCTTGAAAGGGATGCCTTCAAAAACGGCAAATTCGCCCTCGAAGGCATCATTTTCTGGGCGAATTCCCGGGAATCCCAATCCGAAATCATGATTTTCTGTGAACATTTCATCTTCACACTTAGTAGGAGTTACTGCTGGTGTTTGACCCGATTCCGTTGGGTTTTACAGAATTTCAGAATTTTCCTCGAAAGGGATGCCTTCAAAAACGGCAAATTCGCCCTCGAAGGCATCATTTTCTGGGCGAATTCCCGGGAATCCCTATCCGAAATCATGATTTTCTGTGAACATTTCATCTTCACACTTAGTAGGAGTTACTGCTGGTGTTTGACCCGATTCCGTTGGGTTTTACAGAATTTAAGAATTTTCCTCGAAAACGATGCCTTCAAACACTGCAAATTCGCCCTCGAAGGCATCATTTTCTGGGCGAATTCCCGGGATTCCGAATCCGAAATCATGATTTTCTGTGAACATTTCATCTTCACACTTAGTAGGAGTTACTGCTGGTGTTTGACCCGATTCCGTTGGGTTTTACAGAATTTCAGGATTTTCCTCGAAAGGGATGCCTTCAAAAACGGCAAATTCGCCCTCGAAGGCATCATTTTCTGGGTGAATTCCCGGGATTCCCAATCCGAAATCATGATTTTCTGTGAACATTTCACCTTCAAACTTAGTAGGAGTTACTGCTAGTGTTTGACCCGATTCCGTAGGGTTTTACAGAATTTCAGAATTCTCCTCGAAAGGGATGTCTTCAAAAACGGCAAATTCGCCCTCGAAGGCATAATTTTCTGGGCGAATTCCCGGGATTCCGAATCCGAAATCATGATTTTCTGTGAACATTTCATCTTCACACTTAGTAGGAGTTACTGCTGGTGTTTTACCCGATTCCGTAGGGTTTTACAGAATTTCAGAATTTTCCTCGAAAGGGATGCCTTCAAAAACTGCACATTCGCCCTCGAAGGCATCATTTTCTGTGCGAATTCCCGGGATTCCGAATCCGAAATCATGATTTTCTGTGAACATTTCATCTTCACACTTAGTAGGAGTTACTGCTGGTGTTTGACCCGATTCCGTTGGGTTTTACAGAATTTCAGAATTTTCCTCGAAAGGGATGCCTTCAAAAACGGCAAATTCGCCCTCGAAGGCATCATTTTCTGGGCGAATTCCCGGAGTTCGGAATCCGACATCATGATTAGGAGGTGTAAAAGCTGTAGGCGGCTGCGTCGCGTGCCAAGTTGTCGGCGGCAGGACTAACAATCCGGGTAGCGATTTTATTACCCCCGCTGTCGCATCATCAGTCCGTTTTCCACCGCCAAGGAACCCCTCTCGTGCTCTGATTTCGACATTATCTGCGACATTAGTCCGGACAAATAGAGTTCTCTACTTCTTTTGCTTCCGGCGCTGCACCGACGAGCCTTATCCACCGCCTCACAACCGGCCCCGTGTCTGAGATCACATTTATTTAGCTTGGCTCAATCCCAGCTTAAAGGCACTGTTCGCGATAAAAATCGCTTTTCTGTTTTTTGCCTATCTTGAAACCGGTCCCATTCTGATTCCAATGATGCTTATCGAACCGTACAAGATCTTCTGGGAATTGGGTTATGGTCCCTCAAAAATTGAGCTAGGGAAAATGGTGGACGAGTTGTCTGAGGCTTGTAACTTCCGTCTTTTACAGCCGATGTATGCGGGCTGACCTGAGTAAAGAGAGAAGTTGAGAATGAAGGGAAGAACGGGGCTTTTGATCGGAAACAATCGCTCTACTCACGATTTCGAGTGTCATTTTGTTCACGTCGAGGGGCGGAAAGATGCGGGGCTTGCCCACAATGGCGGGGTTTGCCCACTTTTGTAAGCCGTTTCGCGGCTCCTGGGTAGCGTTTCTTCCCGTTTTTTCGACTCTGTTCTGCTTCTGAGAGCCACGAGAAGCGTTTGTCATGAAAAAATTCGAGGATGAATTTTATCGCGAACAGTGCCTTTTGACTAAAGTGTACCGCAGGAAAGGTTCCGTAACAAACCGATATTTGAACAGGATTTTTTTCGACTTTAAAAGTAAGAAAAGCGGAATGACGTCTTTTGTTTCTTTCTATTTCAGCGTCTTAGTTCCTCATAGCACCCATTTCATAGTAGTATAAACGGGTGCAGAGGTAACTAAATCGTTGTTGGCTGTAGTTAACTGTTACCTAGGATGCTCTTTTGGTTAGCCACTTCATTATCTAGGAAATTTAAGCGGAATAAATTACTTGCACCAAGATTATAGGATTTCATTCAGGTGTCTGGTCGCTCTCGATGGCTAAAAGGGACCGATGCATCTTCCGGCTGTTTTTGGAAAAACGACTGTGATTATTCAAAAAGGTATTTTTCTAAATGTTACGTCGCCTTTCGGATTTGTTATGGTAATGCTCAAGTGTGGGTTCCTCGTTATTGTTAGTCGAAAATTCGGCCCGGTCTAGGGTCCAGCGGGTTGGAGACCACACATTCGGGCGTGAAGGGATCCTAAAATTTTTGACCAAAAGTTTAAATATGCTATGTTTGAGGGCGGATCGATCGTGAACTTTGTGAACTAAATCCTCACCCGTTGTGTTTATCGAGACCTATTTCTGGTGCGCTGGGACACAGGTTAATCGTGCTGAGTCCACGTGGTTGGCCAAAATTTTTTTAAAAAGTTTGGCCAAGTTTATCATGGTTTCTTGTGCTGCTAGTGTTGGTGTCTGTTACTGCGAACCAGAATCTCGCTCCGGTAAGGTCAGTACTGGGTAGGGTTTTGTAAAAATTGACGACATTTTTTTTTTCAAATAATCTGGTCGCCGAGAGGAGGGGGGTCGTCGGCTCGACAAAACGGCCAGGGTCAGGCTTGACGCTGAGCCCATTTCGTGTTCACTGCTATTCGTTTTTAACGGATGCTGGCGCTCAGCAGTGACCCTGATGAGCGCCAGTATTCGTTAAAATTGATTAGCACGGTCTTCACGGAATGGGTTCTGCGTCAAGCCTGACCGTGGCCGTAAAAAAATGACGTGAGTGCCAAGTTCCGCAGTGGCAGAGCGCTTGCGTTTCAGGAATTCCGGTGTAGTAAGCTTGCGAACTTACTGTCTACAGCAATGTGAATAGGCGGTGGTGCGAATGCGGTTTCTTTCTAACAGACTCATTTGTTTGTGCAATCACGATTGATGGGTGAGTTCTTGTTTCCATTCTCAAATTTTCACTTGTTTTCATTGCTCCCGCAGGTGTAGTCGTTGCGGTGAAAACACAGACTCGCCAATCTATGGTGGAGTCCACCAAGAGTGTCTCATCTACTTATCATTGAGAAGCGGTCGGCTGGGGATCAATGTGCATGAATCCCATACCAACACGCTCGATACCGATTGAGCGAGAGCGGTTGTGCTGCAACGAGTTTCATGTTCATTGATCTCCAATCGACCGCTTCTCATTGATAAGTAAATGAGACACTCTTGTTGGACTCCACTGTATTATAGCTGTTTCGGTAAAACGATTGATAGCACAATCAGACTATCGTATCTTAGGAGGAGTCCGCATCCGCACCAACGCCTTTTTCCATTGCCGTGAACTATACAGTCAGGGTCAGGAGGGTGTTGTCAAGCTGGACAACAATAGCCAAAAAAGAAATCAGCTGTCCACTAGCGATTCTTAGAGCCTAGCCAACCATAACTACAGTATGCTTAATGAGGATACGCAACCTGTTTCTAATACATTCCCCTGAAACAGTTCACATCTGAATTGGTAGTGTATAACTCGCCAGAAACAGCCCTATTTTCAACCGCTAAGTTGTAAAACATTGCTGGTGTATGGTGTATCGGATATTCATACGTGGAACTAACGAACGCCCTTGTCGCACGCGGGAAACTTGGCTTCTTCTGGGTTACCGGATATTACAGCGTAGAAGATACTTTATTTCCCGATATTGCTATAGGTTTCACCATTCCAATATTCTATCCTTTTTAAAAAATCGAAGATCCCATCATTCAAGTGAGCGCGCGATTTCGCTCTCTCGGTCTGCCATACGCTCTCTCGCTGTCTCTAACCTCCGCACCGCACTACTCGCGGGGGAACTACGGAATTTTTTAACAACCTGTAGATATCCCTGGCCATTCTTTTAATCTCATGTAACCCGTAGTCCCTAGCATGCCCTTCATTTGCTACTAACTAGATCATATAGGCTGTGTGAAAAGAGAATTCACATGGCTCCTTCGTGTGCGTGTGCGGAGCGAAAGGAAGAGACAATGAGAGAGAGGCTTGCCCGCGCGATGATCGATAAAAATTTTGTTTTTACACAGAGGATAAATAGACTGTTTAATTCGAGGTAAGCTCCTGTTTTGAAAATCACAACGCGGAGCGGCGGCTTTTTCGTCGAAGCCTCCTTATCACTAGTTATCTTCCAACGAGGCCCACCGCTTCGCTACTGGTGATAATCGAAATCGACAGCTCACTAGAGATTTGACAGAGTCTATGTGTATACGGTTATGTGAACAACTGAAGTAAACTTTGGGTGCTATCGCAGCAGTGGGGGCGGCTTGGCCATCGCAATTGGCCGCACCCACTTTTCCGTGCCGCAAAGACCCTCCCTTTTGTGGAAGGGGATAGTAACCTAGGTTGTCCGGCGGCGCAGAAAAATGTGCGCTGCCAATTGATATGGGCAACTGCCTATCCACCTCCCCCTGCTGCGATAGCACCAAACATTGATACATTTGCATGAACAGCTAAAGCTAACCTCACCTTTTTCTTCAGATTTTCCCTGGAACAATTACGGAGAAGAAGACTCGAGTAAGATAGACTGCTGGAAATTCAATGCTCTACTCGGCGGCTACACCCGGCAGGAGTTACCGAAGGAATGTCTGATCCGAATACGGCTGTCCCCGTTGTTTACTTGTGTTTTTTTATAAGTGATAAAAGTTGCACTTCCTGTTATTTTCTTCCTTGTATCATCACTTTCATTTCTGCATCACTTAGTTCCCCAAGGCAGACATAAGGTAGCTGGAAATCAGCTAGGAAATACCTCGCAATTTTCGAATTGAGGTCTCTAAAGTCTGTCCGAATGAAACTGTCCGTCCACACGGTTGGCGGGCGTGTTGAGTGGCTTTCGCTGAGGATTTTTTTTCGGGCGAACCTTGTCACGACTGTGGACAGTTGATCGGGGTATTATTTCTTGAATAGTTTACACAACACGAGCTCTTTGCGTTCTGCGACAACTAGGCTAAATGAATTCAGTTTCGTAGGGTACTTTCCGGCCCAAATTTTTGAAATATATCCTATTGGTTGGTCTGCACTCCAGTGCTCAGTCAGTTGAAGTCTGCGAACAAAGGTTGAAGGCACGCGAGAGTTCACCTCCTGGGGTGTTGGTGTGCGTGTCAGAGGTGCTGTGCTTATCTGGGCCGAACTCCGGTCCGCAATTGCGTCTTGACACGCTTTGCGGCCGCACGCGCTCGAGTCAGTCGGGTTTCCAGCGCCAAAGCCGACTCGATGTGGCTTTTTTGTACAATTTTCTCCAATTTTTCTTAGTCTCCAGTTTCCAAAACCCAATCAGAGTTATCAGATCGGCGGCTGCGGCGCTGGAAGCTCTTCTGACTCGGGAGCGTGCGGCCGCAAAGCGTGTCGAGACGCAACTGCGAACCGGAATTTGGCTCAGATAAGCACAGTATATCCTCTATATCTAAACAAAATTGACTTTCTTCTTTCTCATGAAGTCTGGGGGAGAAGCAGATGCAACATACGCGCACAAGCACGTGATCGACCCGAGTAAAATTTGCTCCTAATGGATGGTATGCCAATGGAAAGTGTCAACGCTCTAGAGTATGGCTGACACAATACTTTAAGCTGATTACTTGGGTTCAGATGAGGTATTCTGGGTAACCTCACAAGGGCAGGAGGCTACCTACATACCTTTCACATGCAAACGATTTCGAATGATTTTTTATAAGATGCTTCTCGCTAGTCGCTCATAACAGTGTAGTAAAATACTGGGGGAGAGTTTCTTGAGCTTCATTCAAACACTCCAGCAAACAGCTACGAACAACGCGCATTTTCCGCTTCTTGCCGAAAGCATTCTTCAGATTTTAAGGAAAATTACAAAGTCGACGTCGAAAAAACGCACGAACCAGGCAAAAAAAAACAAGCAGTGGCAAAGCGATTCACCAGTGGAGTTGAGGATGAGTAGTCATATGGGTAGCCAATTTCAAGGCATTTTATAGCATCATCCCAGGTGGCACACTCCTCCACTTCCATGAAACGATTAGGGAATTTCTCGTTACTGTGGTGATACTAGGCATCCAGAAGACTCAATTGTTGAGTATGGCACAGGCTGGAATGATTTCGCACAGCGAAACGGCATTGCCGCTTACCAGAGTACCGAAGATACGGCGTGCGTGCAGAGTTACGATTGCTACCAAAAGCCCTCACATTAGGGGACAGTTACTCTAGTAAATCTAACACTTATGTTCCTGTCTTTCGATTTGTTCATTTTGAAAAAAGATTTTTCACTAATTTGTGCAATGTATGCATCTTTGCTTTGAGAGTCCACGCATCAAGCATTTTTTCTATATACCGCAAACTTTGCTTTTTTTCTTCATTTCATGGCCATAATAGAATTAGGCTGCCTTTTATTTCCCTTTATTTTTTGTCTATTGTTTGAAGAAATCGGTAACTCAAACCTCGGAAAATAAAAAAATATTTCAGTGATTCAAGTACTTTATGTTCGATATACACGAACAAAAACCCTGTAAAAGACGCAGGGAACCAAAATTATGGTGGAATTACGGTATAGTACGAAAAATTGAGAGGAATAAAATTTATCCTAAATTTTCTGCAAATACATTGGAATGAAAAAAAAAACAGAATGTGCGGAATATTGATGCAGGGTTATCGAATATCGGGATGTTTCTATAGCTTACATAAAAGGAGGGAAAATAAAACGATGCCCCAGTTGCTAACAGACGGCCATGGAATAAGCAGAAAAAATGTACTTTTTTCGAACAAAAATGCTAACGGCGTGGACTTGCGAAGAAAGGAACGAATGCACCAGTTAAACAAATATATGCATGCAATAAGAATGAATTAAGAGAACAGGAACATAAATACATTTAGTGGAGTAAAGTGCGAAATTTCGAGGAGGCCAGGTCGTCGTCCAGTCGGCATTAATTCTCTCTCAGGCTCGAGACAGCTGATGACCCCTGATAGGCGTTATCGATGACTCGTCCAGGATGCCCATACTCAGAACTTTCCAGCCTAGGTTGTTGCGTCTAATTAGCCCGATTCCTTGTTACATGCGTCTTTACAGGGTCGAAGACGTCGTTTCTTGTCACTTGCACGTATGAAAGACGCAAGTAACATACGAGGGGGCGTGTATGGTAAGTGCGTCTTTCGGAAGAGACCACAAAGACGCAAGTAACAAACCGTTTAGACGCAAGAAAGCTACTCAAATTGTTTATGACGAGTGCGTCTCTCACAACTGATTGATTTCTCGTCGATAAACACTACATTTCACCTTTCCCCGATAAGTTCATGTCTTTTGCTGATAAGAAAACTTTCTCAGATTTTCATTTTGTTCGTGATTCTACTAACTATATTTCAAAACAAGGCGGTAGCGTACGACTGCTGTCTTGTGCTTACTGAAGTCGGGACATTGATCCTAGACATGACTTTCACACATCCTGGGCTTCTCAAGTATTCGCGGTGTTCGTGAAAAATAAGGAAACCGCGGAGCTGTAGACGACGAGTGTACTCGTCCGCGCGTACATTAACGCTTTGTCGGCGTCAAATCTAAAACTGTAAATCCACATATTACATAAAAAATTCGTGCGATCCGCAATTTCACGCCCTGAAATTCAGTTTGAACTTACATAGGCAACCTGATTCTTCCTGGTATACAGCGCAGTGCAAAAGTATAGGTCGACTATAAATTTCTCATTTTCGCTAAATTACGATTCGCGCTTCACGAAAATACAAAATTCAGTTACGCACAGTTACGTGTCCACGGTGAATATCGTCTCCCTAATTTCATCGAAAATCAAAACAATTGGTAGCTCACTGCCGCATTAGAGTTAAAAACGTACAGAAACGGGTCTAGAAGAGCACTATGAGGCCATAACTTTTGCGTTTTCCGCGAAAAACGCAAAACAAGCGTTTTAGCGCCCTTTCGCCTTAACTCTGTTCATGATGGTCAATTTGAGAATCCGAAGAAATATTTGGAATCAGGATCGAGAGTACTCTCTTTTAGCATTTGCACTACTTGGCATACTTTGTACAAAGCATTTAGGCGTAACAGCATGGACACATTCGCTCATAGGACCCTTTTGAATAGAGTTATGGAGAAAAGAGCAAAAAATGCTTTTTAGCGTTTTTTTTGGGCCAAAAACGCCAAAATAATGGCCGCTATTGCAGTAACAACGTTTCTCTGTAGTAAGGTATCTACGAGCTCGAGGTATGAAACAATCTTCCTGCAGGAAGGTCAAATCTCATAGGTATTTAATAATAATCAGTAATAATCTCAATGTCATATTGTTTTGTTATTTTATTTGTTAACTACAAGAACGTAGGAACATTAAGCTATCCATTAATGCACTTGTCGTAGTCAAATATGAAGATAATTAGTGTTTTTGCCCACGAAGATTGGGCCGTTGCCGTAGTTATCATCATCATGCACATGTTGAACATCGATTGCAACCTCACGCGATGTACGGCGCGCCTCATAAGGGCAAGTCGTTGCTATTTGAAATTAATAGGTCGGTGGTCTCTCTCGCGTCCACAATCGTCGCCCCGACGAGGCTTTGATATCTAAAGTCTATTGGGCACGCAGACATGATGTAAGGCGTCTGCGTGACCAGCGTTTGCTACATGCGTCTTTGAGGGATGATACAAGCGCCTTTGTTGTAAGGCGCCTGCGTGTTTAGCGTTTGTTACGTGCGTCTCTGAGGAATGATTCATGCGCCTTTAATGTAAGGCGCCTGCGTGTTCAGCGTTTGTTGCATGCGTCTTTGAGGAATGATACATGCGTCTTTATTTCTAGGTATTTGCGTCTTTATGGTATGTAGCATGATGCTATCAGACTACATACTTATAAGGCGGAAATAGCTAGGGTGGAAAGTTCTGAGTATTGCAAGAACAGGACTCGTCCACCGCCAAAAACAGCGAAACTTTAAGCTGTTAGTTTTGCTCAAAATAGGGTTTTTCCGCAATTCTTTCGATCAGGTCTTACTACCTTGCACTTGTAGAGTGCTTTTCTAAAAAAATCCCGACATCCATATTTTACCGTGAACACTGCCTTTAAATAAAGCTTTCCATGTAGGTTGTTGGCGACAAGTTCTTGACTAGCCCAAGCTTGCTGCCTCATCGATGCACTCCACTGAATCGAAGCTTCGACACTGTTGAGAGATTCTGCTATCAAGTTTGCATGATTTGTTTTTGGAAAAAATTGGTCTTGTGGTAAAAGTTTAGTGTTTTTATCGCATGATAAATAAAATCCGGACTGATAATCGATACGCAGATAGTTCGCCACGGTGAGAGTGGCAGAGGGGCCTGGATGAATTGGTGGAAGATCAGGGGCGCGTAAACATGACAGATAGAGAAGATTTAGCCGACTTCTTCCATCGGTTTGGGTATGAATCTAGGAGAAAGGAATTCCCTAGGTAAAATAAGCCTCTTTCGTATCAATCTTTGAAAGCTCCAACGGCAAGGGTGGCACGGGCCTGACAAGCGGTAGACTATGACATTCAAACCTGCGCGAAAGGAATCCATAGGTGATGTCATTATCACAGTGATTTTTCCGGTTTATTTCAGTCGCTGATGACCGCTGTTGTAATGCGACATGCAGAAGGTACTCTTTTTCTTCGTAATTTTTCATCGCTCTGCGTGGGGCAACATCCACTGTCAACAACCAGAGGTCAGCAGAAGGCTGCCTTTTCTGAGGGTTTTTGCTGAGAAATAATTGCGAAATGGCCGCTTTCCTCGTAATAGTCGAGAAATAGCCGGAAAATGGCCGCTAAATAATATTGGCCGCGAAATAGCCGCCAAATGAGCTCGCCGAGAAATAGTTGAGAAGTATCCGGAAATAATGTTTTCTAGATAAGTATACGACGCATTCCAAAAGCACGAACCAGATGTCAACACCTCCACCGGTTCATTTACCCAAGTTCAATGTACTTGGACCTCCCTCAGCCCCTGGAGGGGCGCCCTACCGCTGTCGGCCTCGGTTCGGCGAGCCGGCGACAGCCGCGTCCCTTGTCGGTGTGCCGGCCGCATCTAGGTTATTTCTGGTTACTTCTAGTTATTCCTCGGTTATTTCTCAGCCATTTCATGAGAAGCCAAGAAATAGGCAAGAAGTACCCCACTAGATACCGCTGCGGAGCCTGGTGGGCAGATTCACGCCTATTTCTGTGTCAAAAATCTCAGAGTCGGATCTCTAGAGCTACGCTGTCTCTCCTCTCGATAGCCCGAAATTTGCATTTTCACGAGAAGAACATTACTTAGAAAATTTTCTACGTCTATTTATGGTTGGGTTTAAAAGTCATTAATAAATTTAGAAACTTCCAGAAAAAATTTTTAACTTGTTCGCAAACCCCATCTTATTTTAACACTTCTTTTCATTCTGACCAGATTTTCGGAAGTACTTTCTAGTCTCTTGTTTTGACGATAGATAGTTCTGTTTCAAAGTCATTTTCGATGTTTTTCCCAATTTTTACTTCTTATAGCTCAATAAGTCGTTGCAGAAGTGTTTTTTACACCCAGTGAAATGATTGTCTTAGTACCTACTCCTTAGTGAATGATATACATTTACAAAACTTGTTTTCTATATAAAAAGGGTTAGTGTTTTGGCACTCCTAGTTTCACCACAGTTTCATATCCACGTTCAACTCCAAGTTACTAACAAAAATCAGAAGCAAAAACCTAATCAAAAGCAAATTCATCCTTCATTTCATGAGTAACTCGCGAAGTACTCATGGAACACTCAAAATAAATGTCGCATCTTTTTTAACGAAAAAAGGTTCAATTGGCGTGTCAATAAAGTAGAGAGTTTATCAATCACCAATTCAATTCTTAGTGAGTAATCCACTTATATCTGCACTAGGATCATTAAGGTTCCCTTGACAAAGCTTCGTGGATGCTTTGCTACAGCCACGCAAATGCGTTCCAGTGACAGTGCGTGCGAACGAGCTTACGGCCTCTTTCAGAGTGCGATCGCTGGTCGCCGCGATGACATGTTTTGAATAGAGATCGACGTGCGACGCGATCTCGATCGATGCTTATGTTTATCATCCCATCGCGTCGCTCGGCGATCGAACTCTGAAATAGGCCTACCACTGCCTCGGCCCTCTGCATCTCTGCCTCGCCCCAGCCCCAACCGGCCTAAACGTCCGCCACCCCTGCACCTGCAGATCTGTATCATTCACACGGAAAGCAACTAATACCGGGTGAGCAGACCTCCATTTACCGGCTGAGGGGGCAGTGAGTGCGGGGTGAGGGGGCAATCATTTGCCGGGTGAGGGGGCTGTGAACACGGGCTGAGCGGACAGCCATTTACCAGCTGAGGGGCACTGAACGCGGGATGAGGGGGCCACCACTTGTCGGCTGAGCGCTCCAGCATTTACCGGCTGAGGGGGCAGTGAATACCGGAGCATGCCCGGGTACAATGTTTAGTCAACCGGTATTGCCTTCCCCCTCAGCCGGCGTTACTGCCTGAGTAGCAGACCTCAATATCGGAGATCTCACCGAACAATTCGTCTTTCTCAGGCAGTAACGCCGGCTGAGGGGGTAGGCAGTACCGGCTGACTAAACATTGTACCCGGACGAGCCCCGATATTCACTGCCCCCTTAGCCGGTAAATGGTGGAGCGCTCAGCCGGCAAGAGGTGGCCCCCTCACACCGCGTTCATTGCCCCCTCAGCCGGTAAATGGCTGCCCCTCAGCCCGTATTCACTGGCCTCTCAGCCGGTAAATGGAGGTCCGCTCTGCCGGTATTAGTTGCTTACCACGTGAATGGTATCGATCTGCAAGAGTAGATGAAGCCCCTAGTAGGCTCTCCCTATTCCCCAGCAAGTTCGAGGCTTGCGTTTCATTTCTGGAGCGGCAAGCCTTACCTTGCTTCAAGAATCATAAACTGACCCGCTGTCACGTCCCCACGGTCACAACGAACCGTAAGTGGTGAGGGGTCAATGATGCAAATCATGTGGATGACCACCCGTTCGAATGCCAACACCCGAATCAGCTAGAAGCCCATTTCGCCCGCTCCGTACATGAGCCTGGTTCGCTTTAGTGACTGGCCAATCAGCCGGTGATATGCTCCGCCATTGACTAATGTCTGCCCGCTCACCCCGTAAAGCCATGCCTCTCAGCCGGTAATGCTATGTCTGCCCGATCAGCCGGTGACATCTCAGGCAGTAACTCCGGCTGAGGGGGTAGGCAATACCGGCTAACTAAACATTGTACCCGGGCATGCCCCGGTATTTACTGCCCCCTTAGCCGGTGAATGGTGGAGCGCTCAGCCGGCAAGAGGTGGCCCCCTCACACCGCGTTCATTGCCCCCTCAGCCGGTAAATGGCTGCCCCTCAGCCCGTATTCACTGGCCCCTCAGCCGGTAAATGGAGGTCCGCTCTGCCGTATTAGTTGCTTACCACGTGAATGATATCGATCTACAAGAGTACATGAAGCCCCTAGTAGGCTCTCCCTATTCCCCAGCAAGTTCGAGGTTTGCGTTTCATTTCAGAAGCGGCAAGCCTTACCTTGCTTCAAAACTCATGAACTGACCCGCGGTCACGTCCCCACGGTCACAACGAACCGTTAGGGGTGAGACGTCAATGATCCAAATCGTGTGGATGACCACCCGTTCGAATGCCAACACCCGAATCAGCTCGAAGCCCATTTCGCCCGCTCCGTGCATGAGCCTGGTTTGCTTTAGTGTCTGCCCGATCAGCTGGTTATATGCTCCGCCATTGATTGATGTCTGCCCGCTCACCCCGTAAAGCCATGCCCCTCAGCCGGTAATGCTATGTCTGCCCGATCAGCCGGTGACATGCTCGGCCGTGGATTTATGTCCGCCCGCTGACCCGGTAAAGCCATGCCCCTCAGCCGGTAAAACGCATGCCCGCCCGCTCAGCCGGTAAGACGCTCCGCCCCCGAAATAAGCCTACCCGCTCAGTCGGCGACCCTACTTCTCCGCTCGCTCGGCCGGTGCTATTTTCTGAGATGATCCGCCGTGGATTTATGTCCGCCCGCTGACCCGGTAAAGCCATGGGTCGCCGACTGAGCGGGCAGGCTTATTTTGGGGGCGGAGCGTCTTACCGGCTGAGCGGGCGGGCATGCGTTTCACCGGCTGAGGGGCATGGCTTTACCGGGTCAGCGGGCCTACATAAATCCACGGCGGAGCATGTCACCGGCTGATCGGGCGGACATAGCATTACCGGCTGAGGGGCATGTCTTTACGGGGTGAGCGGGCAGACATTAGTCAATGGCGAAGCATATCACCGGCTGATCGGCCAGTCACTAAAGCGAACCAGGCTCATGTACGGAGCGGGCGAAATGGGCTTCTAGCTGATTCGGGTGTTGGCATTTGAACGGGTGGTCATCCACATGATTTGGATCATTGACCCCTCACCCCTTACGGTTCGTTGTGACCGTGGGGACGTGACAGCGGGTCAGTTCATGAATTTTGAAGCAAGGTAAGGCTTCCCGCTTCTGAAATGAAACGCAAGCCTCGAATTTGCTGGGGAATAGGGAGAGCCTACTAGGGGCTTCATCTACTCTTGCAGATCGATATCATTCACGTAGTAAGCAACTAACACCGGCAGAGCGGACCTCCATTTACCGGCTGAGGAGGCAGTGAATACGGGCTGAGGGGCAGCCATTTACCGGCTGAGCGGACAGTGAATGCGGGGGGGGGGGAGGGGCCACCACTTTCCGGCTGAGCGCTCCACCATTTACCGGCTGAGGGGGCAGTGAATACCGGGCCTCGCACGGGTACAATGTTTACTCAGCCGGTATTGTCTGCCCCCTCAGCCGGCGTTACTGCCTGAGTAGCTCGCGAAGGTTGCATTCGTTTCTATTCTGAACGTCGATACCAAACTCTGATATTAACACCGGCTGAGCGGGCGGAGAAGTAGGGTCGCCGGCTGAGCGGGCAGGCTTATCTCAGGGGCGAAGCACCTTACCGGCTGAGCGGGCGGGCATGCGTTTTACCGGCTTAGGGTCATGGCTTTACCGGGTCAGCGGGCGGACATAAATCCACGGCGGATCATCTCCGATAATAACACCGGCTGAGCGGGCGGAGAAGTAGGGTCGCCGGACGAGCGGGTAGGCTTATTTCGGGGGCGGAGCGTCTTACAGGCTGAGCGGGCGGGCATGCGTTTTACCGGCTGAGGGGCATGGCTTTACCGGGTCAGCGGGCGGACATAAATCCACGGCCGAGCATGTCACCGGCTGATCGGGCAGACATAGCGTTACAGGTTGAGGGGCATGGCTTTACGGGGTGAGCGGGCAGACCTCAATCAATGGCGGAGCATATCACCGGCTGATCGGGCAGACACTAAAGCAAACCAGGCTCATGCATGGAGCGGGCGAAATGGGCTTCGAGCTGATTCGGGTGTTGGCATTTGAACGGGTGGTCATCCACACGATTTGGATCATTGACCCCTCACCCCTAACGGTTCGTTGTGACCGTGGGGACGTGACCGCGGGTCAGTTCATGAATTTTGAAGCAAGGTAAGGCTTGCCGCTTCTGAAATGAAACGCAAACCTCGAACTTGCTGGGGAATAGGGAGAGCCTACTAGGGGCTTCATATGCTTTTTCTGTATTACTTGAAGCCTGCTCGAGATTGGTACTATCTTTATTTAGGCTAACGCGTTTCGGCGAGATCGCTTTCTTCAGAGCCTGAAAAAGTTAAAATCCACGCGCGAAACTGGACGCCCAAACCCATCAGCATGTCAAACTCAATTCGTCTCTCTACTAACAATTGGCTAACAATGTCTCGACTCTATTTTGTCTCACCTCCCAAAGTGGCTGTTGGAGCACTAGCAGCCGCGACCAGTAGCCAGCAGTGCAACGATCAGAATGGGGTGGTTCCTACAGTAGTTGAGAGTGTTAACTCAATCAATTTCATAGGCCACAGTATCGTACGAAAGGACCGAGCTCGGCAGTGGTGGAAATGCATTCTTCCCGGCGGTTCATTGCTGGATTCTTGTTTTGAATCCAAAACGCTTCCAATGTCTTTCTGGACATTATATCACGCTCTCTTTGTAGAATGTTAACGCCGACTTCAAAATCGTTCCCACTATGCTTTGAGGTACGATGTGCACCCAGTGGGGTTGATTGGCGTACGTGAGACTTCCCATCCATATGCTCCTTTATCCTTACGCAAAGAGGCCGCCCTGTTTCACCTATATAGATATCACCGCATTGTTGACAAGTGATCATATAAATCACGCCGGCGCACATGCAATCACCTGGTCTTCCAGAAGGACAGATAAGACAATTGTTGGTAGTGCAAAGCTGATCGTAGTTGCGGTTTCTTACTAGTAGGCGTTTCAAGTTATTGGGTGGAATGCTGATCAGACACACTTGTCGGTCTAGATCCGATCTCCTCAAGCATCGCTGAATGTCACGGCTGAAATCATCTGAGATGAAAGGTAAGCAGAGAGCTGTATTTTCAGAGTATGCTCGATCGATGCGGTTGGCAGCGCGATGAACTGTCCAAGGTTGGCGAGTGTTTGGGTTACCGTAACCGTTGGCTTCAGCTATGCCACGCGCTAAGGCGATGGATCTTCTCTTTTCTTCGGTGCTGGTGCAAACACTGATTGCTGTACGGAACATGTTCCTCACCACAGATCTTTTCGTGTGCAAAGGATGGCAGGATAGAAAGTGGACGATTATATTCTTATTGCTCGGTTTTCTATACCACCTAGTTTTGTATCCACCACCTTGGACAGCAATCTCTACATTCAAAAACGGAAGCCAGTTGTCCTTCGACTGCTCACGGGTTAGTCGAATGTGCTCTGATTGTTGGTTCATAAGCGCAAAGCATCTGTCCATTTCTGCCTGAGTCGATGTGATGATAAGGCAATCATCCATATATTGATAATAAAGGAGAGGCTGTTGGTTGAGGACAGGGGTCGTATTCGCCAACAACCCGCCGAGGGTAGTCGAAGGGAAGCGGAAGGGATGATACCGCGCGCGGCAGAGGAACAGATCGACCCATCTTACACGCTGTAAGATGGAAATGAACGTATTGATTGATTACCCTTCGAATCCCCGTGGACTTCCCTTCGAGAATTCGAGGTAATTTTTCTAATTTTCATCCTTTTTTTCGCATTTTTGATTTTGTTTTAGCTACAAAAATAGAATTTGAAAGTTTTTGGTGGAAACACAGCATCAGAACATGCTGCAGTGTTAGTATTTCGTAGCTGTTGCAAATCTGCGCCGTTAAAGATGCTTTAGAAAATAAACCTCCTAGGTTTTTTTCATTGTTCTAACTCGATTTTAGTGGAATTGTATTTTGGTAATTAATATGATATGATGAAATATGATATGATATGATATGATGAATGTGATGCAAATATGATGAATGAATCTAACGCTTTTTCCTGCAATTTGCAATAAATTTCGCCGCGATGCGGCCAATTTTCCGAAAAGCGATGCAAAAAACTCCGGCGGTCGCGGGGGAAGCCAAGGGATGCGAGAGGTGGCCGTGGAGCGCGCGTTTTGTATTGAAATTTCACCTCATTTACCCTTCGACTACCCGGCGGGTACCCGGCGGGTTATTGGCGAATACGGCCCCAGGACTTTCAATTTTCGCCATGAAAGCAACCGCGAGCACAGGCGCTTGTCGCTGACCCATTGCTAAGCCTCTGGTTTGCGAATAATATCTTCTCGACCACCTGAAGATTGTGCAATTCATGCATTCGTTCAACAGAGTCATGAGTTGTGCTATAGATAGTCCATGCATGTTTATATTGTTCTGGTAGTCAGTTACAAGCTCGAGGACGGCTTGCATAGCGGACTCGTTGGAGATGTTTGTGTAAAGAGCGTCAACGTCAAATGACTCTATAACACAGGCATCGGGAAGTTGTGTATTGCGCAGGCGATCCAAAAGCATGTTGGTGTTTGACGGATGGGCCGGAACATACTGAAGAAGTGGACCAACACAAGATTTAAGAACCACGAAATCCGGTCCGTTGGCCCTCCGACACAACTTATTATTGGCCTGACTTTGTACACCGCGGGATCACTGGAGGCCAGATCTTCATCACGGAGCTTGTGTGTTTTGATCAGCAGATACAACACAGGGCAGGTTGGCAAGTCGGTTTTCAGGCGTCCGACAAGTGTCGGCCGCAGATTACACTCCTTAGCGGTTTTTATCCAAACTCGATTCAGCTTTCGGTACTGCGTTGCGAACTCTTGTTCAGAAGCAGGCTTGTAGAGTGTTTCGTCCTGGAGATGTCTTTCTGCTATTGCTCTATCCAGCTGTTGCGGTATAACAACAAATTCACCTCCCTTGTCACTAATTGACAACCGAACCTTCGAATATGTCTACGGAGCAAACAAGACCATATGTTCGCAATGCTCAAGAAATGTTTGGCGAAGGAGCGATCGTGTTCATTGTATTTGGGAGATCATCTTTGGACGAGAATAGTGGGTGAGTCAAGATCTATTTGTGATTCTGTTCGTTCTAACACAAAAGCTGTCTTACAAAGGAAATTTGACGATCTGCTAGGTGGATTGCGTAACAACGCATCTCAACTCACGAGTACTCACCCTTCCAATGCTAGCGGCGACCATTTGGCCAGTCATGGCACAGAACAACCGGTTAATACAGTGTCGAGAGTAACAGTGGTTGGAAATGTACTGATTCCTGATAACGTTAGATCAGTTCTTGAGCTGGGACCTTGTTTTTCTCCATCGTGCCCAATATCACCATCGGTATCACGTAGCATTCTTGGAAATTTGCAGTCCCTTCATAACAAGCTCCGTTTGCGAGCTAAACTGGAAAGACTCGGTATGACGAATGAGCAGAGTGCGATGTCAATGCCTCCATTGCCTTTCCGCAGACCTACGTTAAGCAAACATGAAGCGGACGCTACAGTGGACACGAAGTTTCGGATATTTGCGTCTGGTGTCTTGAATGCTCTCAACGAGCACAGCAGGAATGCACGACACATGAACTTGACCCCATCACAACGAAATGGTTTGAGAGAGATGCGAAATCTCATCAACTCAAAAACTCTACGGTTGTCAATTAGTGACAAGGGAGGTGAATTTGTTGTTATACCGCAACAGCTGGATAGAGCAATAGCAGAAAGACATCTCCAGGACGAAACACTCTACAAGCCTGCTTCTGAACAAGAGTTCGCAACGCAGTACCGAAAGCTGAATCGAGTTTGGATAAAAACCGCTAAGGAGTGTAATCTGCGGCCGACACATGTCGGACGCCTGAAAACCGACTTGCCAACCTGCCCTGTGTTGTATCTGCTGATCAAAACACACAAGCTCCGTGATGAAGATCTGGCCTCCAGTGATCCCGCGGTGTACAAAGTCAGGCCAATAATAAGTTGTGTCGGAGGGCCAACGGACCGGATTTCGTGGTTCTTAAATCTTGTGTTGGTCCAGCTTCTTCAGTATGTTCCGGCCCATCTGTCAAACACCAACATGCTTTTGGATCGCCTGCGCAATACACAACTTCCCGATGCCTGTGTTATAGAGTCATTTGACGTTGACGCTCTTTACACAAACGTCTCCAACGAGTCCGCTATGCAAGCCGTCCTCGAGCTTGTAACTGACTACCAGAACAATATAAACATGCATGGACTATCTATAGCACAACTCATGACTCTGTTGAACGAATGCATGAATTGCACAATCTTCAGGTGGTCGGGAAGATATTATTCGCAGACCAGAGGCTTAGCAATGGGTCAGCGACTAGCGCCTGTGCTCGCGGTTGCTTTCACGGCGAAAATTGAAAGTCCTGTCCTCAACCAACAGCCTCTCCTTTATTATCGATATATGGATGATTGCCTTATCATCACATCGACTCAGGCAGAAATGGACAGATGCTTTGCGCTTATGAACCAACAATCAGAGCACATTCGACCAACCCGTGAGCAGTCGAAGGACAACTGGCTTCCGTTTTTGGATGTAGAGATTGCTGTCCAAGGTGGTGGATACAAAACTAGTTGGTATAGAAAACCGAGCAATAAGAATATAATCGTTCACTTTCTATCCTGCCATCCTTCGCACACGAAAAGATCTGTGGTGAGAAACATGTTCCGTACAGCAATCAGTGTTTGCACCAGCACCGAAGAAAAGAGAAGATCCATCGCCTTAGCGCGTGGCATAGCTGAAGCCAACGGTTACGGTAACCCAAACACTCGCCAACCTTGGACAATTCATCGCGCTGCCAACCGCATCGATCGAGCATACTCTGAAAATACAGCTCTCTGCTTACCTTTCATCTCAGATGATTTCAGCCGTGACATTCAGCGATGCTTGAGGAGATCGGATCTAGACCGACAAGTGTGTCTGATCAGCATTCCACCCAATAACTTGAAACGCCTACTAGTAAGAAACCGCAACTACGATCAGCTTTGCACTACCAACAATTGTCTTATCTGTCCTTCTGGAAGACCAGGTGATTGCATGTGCGCCGGCGTGATTTATATGATCACTTGTCAACAATGCGGTGATATCTATATAGGTGAAACAGGGCGGCCTCTTTGCGTAAGGATAAAGGAGCATATGGATGGGAAGTCTCACGTACGCCAATCAACCCCACTGGGTGCACATCGTACCTCAAAGCATAGTGGGAACGATTTTGAAGTCGGCGTTAACATTCTACAAAGAGAGCGTGATATAATGTCCAGAAAGACATTGGAAGCGTTTTGGATTCAAAACAAGAATCCAGCAATGAACCGCCGGGAAGAATGCATTTCCACCACTGCCGAGCTCGGTCCTTTCGTACGATACTGTGGCCTATGAAATTGATTGAGTTAACACTCTCAACTACTGTAGGAACCACCCCATTCTGATCGTTGCATTGCTGGCTACTGGTCGCGGCTGCTAGTGCTCCAACAGCCATTTTGGGAGGTGAGACAAAATAGAGTCGAGACATTGTTAGCCAATTGTTAGTAGAGAGACGAATTGAGTTTGACATGCTGATGGGTTTGGGCGTCCAGTTTCGCGCGTGGATTTTAACTTTTTCAGGCTCTGAAGAAGGCGATCTCGCCGAAACGCGTTAGCCTAAATAAAGATAGTACCAATCTCGAGCAGGCTTCAAGTAATACAGAAAAATTATTAGAATTAAATGCCGAGATTAAGCAATAGTCGATCCTGGACTATGCTTCATGTACTCTTGTAGATCGATATCATTCACGTGGTAAGCAACTAATACGGCAGAGCGGGCCTCCATTTACCGGCTGAGGGCCCAATGAATACGGGCTGAGGGGCAGCCATTTACCGGTTGAGGGGGCAATGAACGCAATGTGAGGGGGCCACCTCTTGCCGGCTGAGCGCTCCACCATTCACCGGCTGAGGAGGCAGTGCACACCGGGGCTCTACCGGGTACAATGTTTAGACAGCCGGTATTGCCTGCCCCTTCAGTCGGCGTTACTGCCTGAGTAAACGGAGAAGAGGGCGCTGTTCAAAAACGTGCGTTTCATCGTGATCGACGGAGTCAGCATAATATCCAACGTCTTGCTGGTCAAGATACACCAGCGCCTTGCCACAATTACCGAACGGTGGATGAGCTTTCTTATCTTTTTATTAATTACGTTTAACGTAAGCAAACGATTGTAGACGACTTATCTGTGTAAAAAGTGTTCCTACAGAACTCTTCGGTAAGATAACCGTCGTAGTTTCCGGTGATTTCCACCTACCTCCACCGGTCAAGTCTTATCCTGTTCTCTTGAGCGTTAGCATTCACCTTCTGAGGCGCATCTTCAGGGCTCCAACAGGGCAGCTGAAGCTTTAGGACAAGTTTTAGTACAGGTTGATAGTTTTCCTTTTTTTCTGAAAAACTCAAACTTTCATCTTTTCTATCGAACCCTTCAGTTTAGAGAGCTCCAGCAGAACATGCGGCAGGACACCAACCATAAACAGTATCCGACTTGGGTCGCCGACCGCCAGCGATGTTGAACTTCTCCTCTCGCGCTCCATCACCCAGCAGTTTTCTGAACGCCTTTATCCAGTGTCTGAGGAACCTGTCAACGCTTCCAAGTACGAAACCTCTATACCTAGAACACCCAGAGGAGCAGAAAGCGGAGCTGGCCATCGTTTTGTCAAGATGGAGGGTACGAGGCAGCACCATCTCGCTCCGAGATTCCTTCAACCATGCAAGCAATGGAGCATTCATTTGGCAATGCAGAACTGCTCAGCCGAAAATCTCTATTTCATCATCAGCCAGCTGCTTCCCTCGTGCATGAGGCATCAATTCGTCACGCTCTTCTCGATGAAGACAAATTGCCAATCTTGTATCCGGACGGAGGTCGGAGGCACAGAAAAGCTGGTTTTGGTAAACGTCCCCGTCCAGGAAAGGGTCTTGACCATCGACTCCTTGTTCGAGCTGCCATCCCATCGCCTGCCCTTCAGCGTGATATGCTCTACGCATACGCACCGTCTTGAGGAGTCTCCGATCTAGAGGTACCTTATTCTCTGCCTCCACACACAGAGAACCTAAACAGGCATCAGCGACCGTTTATACATGCGTGTTAGAATGTGTTCTACCAGTTTGATTATATTTCCACGCCCCAACTTTGTGCGATTTAGCACTCGTTGAGCAAACTGCAGTTCTATTGACAGTGTTCGCTTGACGGCTGTGCAGATTTGCGACGACCGGCAGCTCGCAGCCGAGCGAGAAGCCTGGGGCCTGCTCTAAAGCTGACGCTGCGTTGAGGCGAAGGCTTTGCTGACTTTCAGCGCCGACGTCGATAGCGTCGCTTTTTTACAAATACGTTCGCATTCATTCATTCATTCAACATCACATATCGCCCTGAGTAGCTCCTACTGCTTTGATGTGCTTCAAGAGGTCAGGAGATGCCTGAAAACATCTTCTAAAAATATTACGCTCGGAGAGCTGTAAATTTGCGTTAAGCAAAGTGATTATGCCTTTTTGATATAGATTTCGAGGTACCGAAATTAGAAGATGGTTCACGGTAGTCGAATAAATCACAACTGTCACAAGTTGGAACAAAAAACTAGTAAAGCTAAAAACCGAAAAAAAGAAAGTTGGAATAAAACAGCAAAAGGTCTTCAGAATATCAAGTTTATGGAAAAATCTCAAACGACGGCAGCATTCCACGTCGGCAATGGAAATGGTTGAAACCTTTCTCCGCCGCAGCTCGCTGACGACGTCGCTTAAGGGGGTTTGCAGAGTTGCAGCAACCAGCGGCACGCCGCCGAGCGAGAGCTTTGGGGCGTGGTCGAAACCCGACCCGGCAATGAGCACAAAGACCTCGCAGAGTTGCAGCGACGTTGTCATCAGCATCGCATTCTACCATTGCGTACGATCTCATTCATTAGACGGTGCATCTCGCTATACACAGTTTTTGTTGGTTTCATATTATTCGAAACTTAAGTAAATGTCTACTAGCAACTACTACAAAATATTGTGATAAAAAAAAAGAAAAATAAAGTTTGCAACCAGTAGAGTGATGCCTTAATGAATAGTTTTCGAGATGATAAAATCAGTGAACGGTTTGTGGCGATCGCTTTGAAAACAATGGTACTAGACGACATTGTAATAAAAAATACTAAATAAAACTGGAAACAAAGCCAATTCGAAATGAAACTGCGAATTTGGACAATTTGAAGTATGCTCCAATGATTTTCCGTTCAATTTGTGCTAAAATAGAAAAAAAGGTCTTCACAGGGTTGAATTCATGAAAACAGCAAAAAAAGAAGCTCGAATCGATCGTCGGCGACGCTCGTCGCCAGCGATGGAAATGGTCGAGACCATTCCCCGCCGCCGCTCCTTGACGGCGTCGCTCCGGAAGTCACTGTTGTCGCGGCGGCGGAAACACTCTGCGAGGTAACCAAGCCGCTGCTGCCGCGCGACACGCCGCCGCCATCGCCCGCTTCGTGGCGCCCCCCATTCTCCATCGTTGCCCTGCCGCAGCGACACTCGCCGCGGTGCAACTCTGCAGAGCCCTCAAGGAGGCGCTGCTATCGCAGCGGCAAAAACACTGTGAGGTATGCATGTGGCTGTCACATGAGATGGTGCCGACCAGGGCTGTGCGTAACTGAATTTTCGATTTTCGTAAATCGTAAATCGTAATTTCTCAAATTCCTCGTAATTCGTAAATCGTAATTCGTAACTGATAATGAGTAATAAGCCCACACACAGCCTAATCCTCATTCGATGTCAAAGAACTTTAGCAATCCAGTGATGAAGTATTTCCATATCGAAGGAGGTTGGAGGTTGAGTTTCGAAATGACACCTTTTTTAGCAGTACTTTGATGAATTTTCTGTATAAAGAAAAATGAAAAAAGTTTTGAAATATTCCTGAGAACGATTTGGCGTAGAATAACTTGATTTTTGGGAAATGTAGTGAAATAGTTGAAAGCTTGATTTGGCAGTCGAGTTTGAACCAACTTTTGATACGAGTTGTGCAAAACGAGAGATCGCCTTGTCTGTGCTTATCCGTAGAACATATCGAAGCAAAATCACGCGTGATATGGCTAGCAGTAAACGCTCGTTCGGGAGCTGGAATGCCGCGATCTATTAAGTAAAGTGAGATCAACTGTTTGTTCCATATCACGCGTGATTTTGCTTCGGTATGTTCTACGGATAAGCACAGACAAGGCGATCTCTCGTTTTGCACAACTCGTATGAAAAGTTGGTTCAATCTCGACTGCCAAATCAAGCTTTCAACTATTTCACAACATTTCCCAAAAATCAAGTTATTCTTCGCCAAATCGTTCTCAGGAATATTTCAAAACTTTTTTTCATTTTTCTTTACCTTCCCCTTTTAACTAAGTATATTTCTAATTTTTCGAAAAAAATGGCCATGCCAAATCTTTTTTTTTGCCAGGAACCTAAGCTTTCAGGAATCACGCTCTGTTTCGCAGATGCTATCATCTAGTTCTAAGGTGGCTCAGATATTCAGTCAACTATGGCAGATTGGTGATTTACCTATAAAAGTAAATAGAAGCACTCAAAGATACACAGTACTGAAGATGGTGCAAAATTAGTCAAAGGGGGCCACTCAGAATTCAAATGAGTAATGAATACCGTTTAAAAAAAACGATCTAGTTCCATGAAATTTCTAGGAAATGACGAGTGATAACATTACCACATATCTGATAATCGAAGAAATTTCCTTTTTCATGGATGAATCTTTTAATTTCTATGGGTAATTCTTGAGTTGCCCCCCCCCCAACTAGTTTCGCACTCTTAAGATTACCACTTGATTGCAGCATATATATACAGTGCGTTCGGAAATGATAGGGACACCTCTAAAAATGAGATTTTCAAAAAATTTCTGGGAATGGTGATGAATACTGTTCATCAATGAATTCAGCGTGATGAAAAACCTCTGTTCGCAACTTCCTTGAAACCGTGCCTAATTTTTTAAGATTTTCCTTTACATCTAGAAAATTTCACCGTTTGGGAATGATAGGGACACCTTGCGAAAAATGGAATTTTTCACTTCGAACAAAATTTCCCGTTACAAGTTCACTACATGAACGCAACACGAGGACACCCAACATCTTTATTCCAATCATAGGCCGTGGTACATCGCTTACTGTTTTCGAACAAGCCCAAATACGTGCCCTCAACGCTGCCGGGCTGAGCCAACGTCGAATTGCTTCCCAGCTCGGACGTTCCCCCAACTGCATCAGCGAGTTCCTACGAGATCCAGACTCCTACGGCTTGGCGAAGAGTCCTGGACGCCCAAGAAAGGTCAGCGGCAGGGATGCACGGAGGATAAGCCGACTCTGCTCAAACAGTATTCTGTCTCTCAACCAAGTGAGGGCTCAGTTGCCGCTCAATGTGTCGAAGAATACTGTTTGGAGCGTCGTAAACGCAGACGAAAACATCGTCCGCCAAGTGATGAAGAAGGCTCCATCACTCTCAGAACCCCACAAAGTTGCTCGACTCCGCTTTGCAAGCAACAACATGGCAACAGACTGGTCAGAGGCATGGGATTCTCTAAAAACCCGATAAAATTTGAAAAGATAAAGGCGACATGTTCCAGGTAATTTTCTCCGACGAAAAGAAGTTTAACCTTGATGGACCTGACGGTGCTCGATGCTACTGGAGAGATCTTCGCAAGAATCCGATGATATTTAGCCGAAGAAATTTCGGACGCGGTTCGCTGATGTGTTGGGGAGCATTCTGCAGCGAAGGTGTTTTGGAAATCGCCTCGCTTCGTGTCGGATGGATTCGGAGAAGTATCAAGAAACATTGCGTGCGCATCTTCTGCCGTTCTTCACTGGAAACAGGCGTCAACGCTACATTTTCCAGCAAGATAACGCTGCGGTCCATGTCTCCAGATCCACAAAGGCGTGGCTTCAACAAAACCGAGTTCGCGTGATGGAATGGCCCGCGTGTAGTCCTGACTGCAACCCGATAGAGAATATCTAGGGCATAATTGTGCGCCAGATTTACGCGAATAACAAGCAGTATGGGACCGTATACGAGCTAAAGGCCGCTGTACTCGAAGCCTGGAGAAAATTGGATAAAAATGTGATATCAATTTGATCACTTCTATGCCGAATAGAATTTTGAATTGATTTCCAACTCTGGAGGTGCGATATCATATTAGATTACATGTATGTGTTGATCCTTGTTTGATATATTTTGTTTTTGATAGTGTCCCTATCATTTCCGAACGACGAATAATGTGATAATTTAAAAATAAAATATTACATTATTATGCTATTGTTATAGAAACAAGTGAACATAGGTTATTTACCTTGCTGAATTCATTTATGAGTCTACCGAACGCCGCACGCAATTTAAACATAAAGACTGTAGTTTTCAGGGGTGTCTCTATCATTTATATACATATATATATATATATATATATATATATATATATATATATATATATATATATATATATATATATATATATATATATATATATATATATATATATATATATATATATATATATATATATATATATATATATATATATATATATATATATATATATATATATATATATATATATATATATATATATATATATATATATATATATATATATATATATATAGTGCATTCGAAATGATAGAGACACCCCTGAAAACCACAGTCTTTATGTTTAAATTGCGTGCGGCGTTCGGTAATGCTCATAAATGAATTCAGCAAGGTAAATAACCTATGTTCACTTGTTTCTATAACAATAGCATAATAATGTAATATTTTATTTTAAATTATCACATTATTCGTCGTTCGGAAATGATAGGGACACTATCAAAAAACAAAATATATCAAACAAGGATCAACACATACATGTAATCTAATATGATATCGCACCTCCAGAGTTGGAAATCAATTCAAAAATTCTATTCGGCATAGAAGTGATCAAATTGGAAATCACATTTTTATCCAAATTTCTCCAGGCTTCGAGTACAGCGGCCTTTAGCTCGTATACGGTCCCATACTGCTTGTTATTCGCGTAAATCTGGCGCACAATTATGCCCTAGATATTCTCTATCGGGTTGCAGTCAGGACTACACGCGGGCCATTCCATCACGCGAACTCGGTTTTGTTGAAGCCACGCCTTTGTGGATCTGGAGACATGGACCGCAGCGTTATCTTGCTGGAAAATGTAGCGTTGACGCCTGTTTCCAGTGAAGAACGGCAGAAGATGCGCACGCAATGTTTCTTGATACTTCTCCGAATCCATCCGACACGAAGCGAGGCGATTTCCAAAACACCTTCGCTGCAGAATGCTCCCCAACACATCAGCGAACCGCGTCCGAAATTTCTTCGACTAAATATCATCGGATTCTTGCGAAGATCTCTCCTGTACATGAAGCCTTTTAACCCACTCTGTGAATCGTGTAACAACATCGGTTTCCTACATGTTTATCTCAGAAAACTTTCAATAGCAACTGTCTTACTGGGCATCGGCTTTATCGCCGAACAAACTCAACAACAAACAGATAACTTATGTAGGAGGCATATTTCAGTGCGTATTTCAGTGATTTAACATAAAATCCCTAAAGGCCAGATCTATCGCATCACAGAACAGTGAAAACGTACACATTGTTGGAAAACACGTATTTTGAGCGCGTAAAACAGAGCAACTCTCGACGGTAGTCGAGCCTCGTCGCCAGCTCATTCTCCCTTGCGTGCAACGTTCTTTAGCTGCGAGAACGTTTTCCCACCTTGTTATTCGTCCTGTTCTGTCGCTGAGATAAGAACAGCTGCGAACTGGTCGTAGTACGAGTTGTCGTCCTTATACATTGAATCCCTAAACACAAGATTTGCAGGCGTAACACAAAAAAATTTTACATGTTCTCATTCGCGTCAATTCTGCTTACCTTTATGGATTGTAAACAATTTATGGAATGTAAACAAGAATAATGATGTCGCCTCTTGAGATCGTCTGACTGCAAGAGAATTATGGTGAATTTAAAATGAGTGCTAATTTACAAATAATAGGGGTGAATATCTTGCATCCATTGGCTGCCTATTGACTTCTTCATTGACGCGAGGGCTGTGCGTGATTACAATTAACGGATTAGGATTTACTAAGAAATACGAAATTCAAAAAAAAGTTGCGCACAGCCCTGATTGGCTCGTGAATTTTTCACGAAGGGCACCAACCCTTGTAGCGCATGGTAATGCACGCGCGCTTCGGCTCCGCTTCGTGGCTGGAGCGATAATACCAATGCCATATATCTTATATAATTACATAATACTATACCAAAAAGTACATCTTCTGACATGATCGATAAAAGGAATAAAACTGATTGGGAGAATGAATTAAGGAGATACCAGAAGGTAGCTGAGTCGAACGCAGAAGTCAGATATCAGGCAGGACTCGAGCCTGCATTGCACGTTTCCGAGCGAGAGCGTTACCATCACACCAGCGACACCCCGGTCTGCATTCCTCAGCTATTCACACATAAACTGTGTAGGCACAGCAACAATCAATCGATAATGGGTATGATCTGGTAAGCACATATCGGCATAAATCCAGTTAAAAGCAAAGTCCAAGCTCGTTGGTAAAATTCGATATTATGGCCCAGCCTGTGTGTGTAGCAACCTTACCAAACACTGAGTCTCAACTCTTCCGAATAAGCGAAAAAATCGAGCACCCACTCCGTCCGCCCCCCCTCCCCTCCCCGAATCAGCATTCGCTCCGCCCACTTCAGGGGTTTCGGTCTCAACAGGGACAAGACGCGACATGGATTTGATCAAAATATACGTTATTCCATTTGTTATCGGTCTATTTTTATAGTGTGGTCTGCTCCAAAGCGATGGCTGCGAGCGACGAGAGAAAACAGAACCGAGACAACTCGTCCACGAAATTCTCAACGTTCAAATATACAATCCTTGAGGGACCATAACTCCGTTCGTAATGGGTTCCGAGCGAATCTAGAAACAATAATGTGATCAGGGCGGAATTCTCTCTAAAGTGAGCAGGAAAACTGGATAACGATTCTGAGCTTGGACTGTGCCTTCAAAGGCAGTGTTCACGATTACTTTCGTTCCCGAGTGTTGCACTCTAAACAATACGTTGGCCACCAAGTGTTACCGAAATTTCGAAGAAACGGCTTGAAACGCACTAAAACATCTTTCAGTAACATTTTTCTCTGGTCTACACTAGTGGTCCGATTGGATGAACATGTTCACGGTGGTTGTCACCGGTGAAAAAAGGGATTAATCAAAAATGGAAGAATATTTCAGGCAAAGCAGTATTAGTTGGGGTCCGAACGAGAGAACGGAGCAACACAAAGAGAATAATTGCAAGAGACGGGACCACAAAAGAATCATTGTCACAACGAACAGTTCCAGTGAGAGTAAAAAGGTGGAGTGAGAGAGAAGAATTTGGTGCGCTACTGAGGCGTTTTTCTCGATTTTTTCGTCATTTCAATTCTACCCGGTGACCAAACAATCTTTTAGCGGTTAATATAAAAATCGAAGAATATCGTGAACACTGCCTTTGAGCTGAGGCCTTGGAAGATGTGCTTTTGATGTTTTTAGAATGTTTAGAGCTTGACATCTGAGTTTTGTGTTCAACTCGCCTATCTTGCTACATTTTCTGCTATACCAGGCCAAAAAAGGGCACTAAATATTAAAAAAACATCAACATCAGAGAGAGAGAGAGAGAGAGAGAGAGAGAGAAATGAAAAGGAAACTGCACGACTGCTAATGAACGAAGCAAAAAAAGGCGAATCGATGAGCAGGCATTGCTGTAGAGCCGAATCGCACCTGCAAGATAGCGTGTCAACTCCGTGCAAAGCTGCTAGAACGGTTCAGCAACTCCCATATGCTGCTTGCACGGTGCTTTACGTGCCTAAGGCTGATTTCACGGGACCGAAGCTGGTTCGCGCCCTACCGATCCACGATAAGGAGGCTTGCACGGAACGAAGTGTCAGTGAGCTGGTTAACACCGTACAATAAGCTGCTGGAACGCTTCGAAAACCCCATTAAGGCTGCTTGTTCGGTGCTTCCTGGGTCGTCTACACTGAGAAAGATCGCTTGCACCATACTAAGACGCGAATAAGGTGTTTGCACCGAACCAAGTGGCTTTTAGCGTGTTAACAACCTGTTTCAAAAGTTCTGAGTGGGTTTGCCTTCTAAGGTTGCGTGCTATTTCCGCGTCAAACCCAACTTTAGACCGCGGTTTGCCGTTCATGAATCCCAGCCCAGATATTCTGTCAACTATGGCAGGTTTGGTGGTTTACCTCAAAGTAAATAGAAGCACTCAAAGATACACAGTACTGACGATTACCACTGATTTATATATTTTGCAAGCAAGCAGGCGTTGGAGCATGTGGAAGGCAGCGTTAGATAGTAAAGAACTTGTTACTCGAGACTTAAAGGCAGTGTTCACGATTATCATCCTCGTTGACTTTCCACCGTAAAATGATAGGGGAGAAGGATCGTAGGCTCCCAGTGCCAAAGGAACGGTAGAAAACGAGCCAGGAGTGGCAAAATAACGGCTGCAAACAAGCGTTTTGGTGCCCCAGACACGCCCCGCGCCCCAGATCCGCCCCTCGAAAGGAACAAATAAAGACTCAGATTATAGGAATGATCAAGTGAAGGGAGTGCTGATAAGTGAGCTGTTTGCTTCATTGCACTGATAGGCATCAGCCTTCTAGCGGTCAATTCCTCCACTCTCGAAAATCAACGTAAACAAGGGAGGGCCTATTTTGGCTCAAAAACACGTCTTTCTTGTCCTTTTTAAGCATGCCTAGCTATATAGGGCTCCAGACCTTCCATAAACCGTGGAGATATCGGAGGTGAAAATTATCGTGAATACTGCCCTTAAAGGCATCGTCCACGATGAAAACCGAATTTGGGTTTATGCGTTCATTCGGACTAGTGGGCCATGACAATGTCACTCAGAAAGTTTGGAGTTACAAAACCGTCTCTGATTGAAGATTCGCTTACCTCAAATTGGCTTCCTGGGTTTGGGGGGCCGGCCTTGGGGTCGATCCGTTGTTACAAGGAACAAAGCTCCTGGGTTGCTGACGGCGGGCGTGCCTTGACGCGTCGTAGGGCGCAATGCACACGCCAGTCAATTTCGAATTCGGCATCGATCGAAAGCAGCCGGCAGCACTGGACGCAGCAGGTGGGTAGCCCATTTTAATTCAGCTGAAGTCGTAGTTGAGCGGCATCCTCGGGGAATTGCTTCCAACGCTGCGCCAAGGAACGAAGCGTAAAACTGTTCCTTGCATTCTCTGCGCAACTATCCCAAGTTGATGCCGGCGCGAAATTCAAATTTGCTATGAACTTTCTAAAAATGGGTTTTTCTCAAAGAATTGACGTTTTTGAGGGGGCGTTTTGCTACCGTTAGTCACTATAGGGATAGTACAACACGAAAACATCAAAAACCCAAATATGGTTTTCATCGTGTACGATGCCTTTAAGGAAGAAGGGGGGCAATGAGTAAGCAGGAGAGGATGAAAAAGAGGATTGGGAGAAGGTGGAAGAATAAAGAGAGCGATATAGAGAAGCAGAAACAAGTAAATAAACGAAGGAAGCCATCGGTGAAGCTACGCTCATTCGCACCAAGAGTCACCGCAGTGCCAGTAAGGACCGAAGATCGCTCCGAGCGGAACTGCTGTCGCCCGTAGAGCGGCCGCCGTGGCCCGAGCAGATGGCTAATTTTCGCTAGGGGCGGAGAGACAGCGCCGCTCGGGTCGCTCTCCGGTCTCGTTCGGAGCGATGGTTTGCCTGAGTAGCTATATTTCACCGAGGCCCACCGCTCCGCTGCTGGTGATAATCGAAATCAACAGGTCACTAGGGTTGTACCAGAGCTTAATGTAATTCGTTTTCTTAATACTCAATGTAATCCGGTTGCTGTGTATAGGTTGGGTAAACCGGGGCTATGGAAGACACGCCTTCTGAAAATTGTCCTCCCTCCTTCTGTTTTCCTTAATGGCTATTCAACGGGCTCCTGAGCTTGGCTCTGGTTTTGGTTGAATGCTGTCTCTCAGGGAGTTCCTTCCGCCTGCTAAACTGAAGCGGGAAAGGTGGCTGTGGTTTTTTCCGCCGTAGGAAATCAGCACCCTGGTGTAGTGGGGATCAACCCCCACTCCCTTGCGAGGGAGAGTGGGCTGCGATCAAACCTTCATCAGGCTGCGCCTCCTACCGAGGGCTTCAGCAGGTCTCAGAATCTATTAAACTGAATTGGAGCCATATTGACTTGGTTTTTGGTAATTTTTATGGTATGTACGTGTTTTCCGAGACCAGACTGAATTCTCCCCATGTATTATCCTCCATGCTCAGTTGTCTATGCAGTGAATTTAAAGCAGCTCGCTGTGATCGCGTCCGTAAGCAGGGGGTGGATTATAATTTTCATCAAGAACAAATTTAGTTACACTGAGGTATTCTCTGAGGCTGTTCTAATGCCTATGAATCACTAGCCGTTGACGTTATTTTCGACTACTACCGGGTGCGATTTATCGCAGTATATAGGGCTCCGAATTGTCGTGTTGGTCCTAACAAGACGCTCTCTAATGTCATAGGCGATTTGATCGTTTACGATCGCCCCTCAGTAGTTATTGGAGATTTTAAATATCATGACATTAAATGGAGCGTTAGCTCTCTGAATATGTTTTCCTCTCCGAAAACTTTCGTTAATATGACAAAAACGCATGATCTCAAACACCTTGTCGTTGAGCCCACCAGATTTGATAAGACTTTGGACCTAGTTTTGACTAATAGTGATACTTTGATCAGCAGTTTAGTCATTTTACCTTCTGTGGGCTCCACTGATCTCAACAGTTTGCGGTTCCAACATCCTGCACTTACCTCGGACAGAATACCACTTTCCTTCGGAACTTTGGTGGTTGTAATTACGAGGAAATATGCGCATATCTATCGACTGTTGACAGTCTTTCGAATCCGTTGGGACAGTTGATAAAAAATTCGAAATTTTTATTGCGATTCTGCTGCAAGCCCATTGAGGTGTTTGTTCCTATTAAGCGTGTTTGCGCAACGAGGTCATTTCTGCCGCCGTATCTCTCCATTTCGGAACATAGGAGCTGCTTTTTTAGGTTGGCTCGCAGTTCGTGCGCGGAGCATGATTGGCTAAAATTCAGACAGTATTCTGGCGAATTCGAGCATCGACTGGGTAGGTATAACAGGAATCTAGAGAGAAAAATCATTATGCGGAACAATAAAAAGGGATTTTTTAAACATCTGAGCAAGAAACTGAGGCCATCCCGCAAAATCCCATGTTTACAAAGCTCTGGGATTTTCGCCATTCCGGATGATGGCAAAGCGAACCTACTTGCTGACCAGTTTGTTGAAGTTTGTACTGGCGGCGATGGTAACATACTCGATTTTGACCCACCTGTGGAGTTACCAATGTCAAGCTTTCCCTGGTTTGACGGCGTTCCATTGTACAAACTTTGCCTTCGTCTACGTCCCTTACTCCTGACTTTTTTCCTGCTGTTTTTGTGAAAGAGACCGCTGACGTTGTTGCTGTTCCCTTATTCTACATTTTTAACCAATCCGTGTGTCTCTTTGAGATTCCTCTGAAGTGGAGGCATTCGTTTGTCACCCTCTTCTTAAAAAAGAACCCGCTACGGCAGTAGAAAACTATAGACCTATTAGCATCACTTCATTCTTTTTTAGAATTTTCGAAAAAAAATATAGAAAAAGCACGTTGTAAAGCATCTAGAGGTGAACTTTTATTCCTCGAAGTAAACACGATTTTGCGCCAGGTAAGTCAGTGGAGACAAGCCTGCTTGAGTTTATCAATGACTGGAGCGAAGACCTCGATTTCAGAAAGGTCTGCTATGCTGCCTATTCTGATTTTTCGAAAACGTTCGATAAGGTGGACCACGATTTTCTTCTGCCCAAGATCGCACTACTCGAGTTCCATCCGTTAGTGGTCAGCTGGGTAAAGCATATCTATTTCAGAGAACGTTTCAAGTTAAAGCCAGTGGTCGCGATGATTTTCGTCTCGAGTTTTTCACATAAAACAATGCGTTGGCCTCTAAGTGTGACCAAAATCACGAAGAACGGCGGTCAACGCATTAAAACATCATTTTCAAGAGACATTATTCATAACATGGACTAGTTGTACGGTTGGATGAACATGTTCATGGTGGTTGTCAGCGGTGGAAAACTGGGTCAATCGGAAATTGAATAATATTTTATGCAAAGCAGGATTCGTTAAAGCCCTAAAGAAAAAACGGAGCAATAGAGAGTAGAGAATGGCAGAGGACGGGTCCACAAACACTGTCACAACAAACACTTTCCGTGATACTTAAAGGCAGATGTTCACGATAAAAAATTTGTTCTAATTTCCACTAGGAATGGGTAGTGGAGGGGCACACTGTAACGTTGACGTCAAAAGAACGCATGAAAACGAGCTAGAAAAAGCTCCAAAAGAGTCCGAAGTTGCCACTTCGAGCGCAAGGCAAACCCGAAAAGCGCAACACACGCCCACCGACGTGAACAAATGAATGCTCGAGATCGTGACATGAGCGATGATTTCCAATCATTAGCCCCGTTCTTCCCTTTATTCTCAACTTCTGTCTTTACAAAGGTCAGCTCGCATACATCGGCTGCAAAAGACGGAAGTTCCAAGCCTCGGAAAACTCGTCCGCCATGTTTCCTCAGCTCAATTTTTGAGGGACCGTAACTCCGTTCCCAGAAGATCTTGTACGATTTCAGAGACATCATTGGAATCAGCATGGGGCCGTTTTCAAGATGGGTGGGGAAACAGAAAACAATTTTTATCGTGAACACTGCCTTTAAGAGGCGGGGTGATACTTAAGGATTTCGTTTACTTCTGGTGCGTTTTTCTCAATTTCTACGTCATTTTAGTTCTACCCGGGAGCCACTTAATCAATGTAGCGAATAATTCCAAATTGAAGATTATCGTGAACACTGCCTCTAAGAGGCGGGGTTATACTCAATGCTTTCTTTTGCTAGTGCGTTTTTCTCAGTTTCTGCATCATTTTAGTTCTACCCGGGGGCCACTTAATCAATATAGCGAATAATTCCAAATTGAAGATTATCGTGAACACTGCCTTTAATAGGTGTAGTATCGCAAAATTTCATTTCGAATTCATTTTTCGAAAAAATTCTCATTCAGATTACTCTCTCACAACGTTATACAACGGTTCAAAAGATTTTCCAAGAGTAAATAATTGGTACGGGTTTGGAATTGCAATAGCCATGTTTTGTGGGAATAGTTCTGATTTTAAATAATCCCACAAAATGATAACCAAGTCCATATTCAAAAACTGCACCTTCGAAACACAATTTTGGGTATGCCTGACAATTTTGGGTATGCAAGGGTTGTGATTCCCCAAAACATACTGAAGTTTCAGCAAGCTTCGGTAAGGCCAAGCCATGATATGTATAAAAACATTTTTCGCGAAAAGGCCATGCCAATAGATTCATGACCGCTACTGTAGATACAGGGGCAGCTCTTCCCAAAAAGCAAGACCGATTCCCTCAGAGACAAAGTTACTTTGAGACAAATCCTCGGTGATCTCAATGACAGGGAAATTATAGAGCCTTGCAAGTCCAGTTGGTCATTGCACATTATTCTAGTACAAAAAAGAACGGAACATGAATTGATAGCTATCCACTTCCTACAACAAATACTATGCTTCAAAGCCTCAAAAACAAGCAGTACTTTTCTACTCCTAATTTTTCATTTGGCTTTTGGCAGATGAGATTAACTCCTGAGGCTAGAGAGTAAAGTACCTTTACCACAACCGAAGGACTATATCAGTTCAAGGTGTTGCCATTCGGATCGGCTTCGCCACCCCCGGATCTCTAAAGACTGATACACATAGTTTTAGGACATATTCTTGGTGAGGAGAGACATCAAGGTTTCCGCAACCACGGTAGAAAGGCATTTAGAGATACTTGGAAATGTTTTCGAGGCCTTGAATAACGCACATCTGAAGCTAAGTCCACTAAAAAATGTTGTGACGGAAATAGAGATGAAGTTTCTGGGACACCTGGTGGAATGAGATGAGCTCACATGAATCCTAACAAGGTTCAGGCTATCATGAAATACCCGTTGCCACAGAAGCGCACGGAGCTAAGAACATTCCTTGGTGTGTGTTCATACTATCGTAAACTCGTGGTGGGTTTTTCTAAACTTGCGGGTCCGTTACCTGAGCTAACTTTAAGTACAGGTCCTCCAAAACAAGGGTCACAAATGTCATTTTGGGTCGTTTTTGACGCTTCAAAATGCGTTGGCTCTGTGTTCTGAGCTATACCATTATATTTCCGTAGTTACCTCAACCACGTTTACGAGCGTGTACTCCGAGTTTTGGCCGAGAAATAGCCGCGAAATGGACGCAAAATGCATTTTTTTTCACAAGTAATAGCCGAGAACTAGCCGCCGTATAATGCTCGCCGTAAAATAGCCTGAAAATATGTTGTTTGCTTCGGTCTACTTGGTTTAACTTAGTTGAGTTCATTTGAGTTATGTGCGGTTTATGCGATGGCGAACTTCCTAGTGCTGCTTAGCCGTGCCCTACTCCGGAATCTCAGCGACAATGAGAAAAAACTTAGCGACATTTCGTACTTAGTAGTTGAGATCAACACCATTTCACTGGGAACTCGCCGAGTAATATCTCGCTTCCCAGCTCCATGAGACGTCTGGGCGACAACATACTGAACTGGCACGAACTTGAAACTACATCCAGCTGGTCGTCCTGGGTGGCTGGAAACCATCGAATTTCAAGTCCAGCATTATGGAAGGAGAGAACTTAGTCTTTTCCGTCAGAATTTAGGTGAAGTCCACAGGGAAAGTAGACAAATAGCATCACCTCGAATCAGTTTGATGAAAATACACATGAAGACGGTTCATTCTGGCCATCATAGTGAGAAATTGCCATTTTGCTCAAGCTGTATAGGCCGGGAAACGCGACTCATGGAGAGTCCAACAGCTCGACAACAGGCGGACGTCGCTGGGCAACGGGCATGCCTCAGGCTGACAGCACACGCCATTTGTCTTATCAACAGGGAGCGGTTTATCAAATGTCAACTTATCAACCTGTTGGTGGTTAAATCACGTTTTTTCTATTTCAGGACGAGGCCGGTTGCAAAATGGTCATGATACAGGATTTGCAGCAATGCAATACGTGTTGGACCGCATCAATAAGCGTGAGGATGACGGCAGTTTTCCGCACTCTCACTGTGCTGAGACCACAGAAATGTGGAGAGTTTTTTTTTTCATTTTCGAGTTGCGTATGTATGCCGAATGGGTTGAAATAATCCATTTTGATTGATTATTATTGATGGCATTCATTCACTAGAATAGATAACTTCAGGCCCCGTCCATACGTGGCGAGCGCGAGCGAGGGCGGGCGCTAGTGAGCGAGAGCGCCTAGTAAGTCGTGTGTCCTTGATGACCATCCGTTTTGAGCAACCGCGCGCTCTCGCAGCGTATGGACGCTGCCTCATGCATTATTCTATTTTCCTCTTTCGTTTGACCTCATTGCTGCGTTTCGTGACTACATTTTGAGCAGGGTTGGGCACGCCGTTGCGCCGTATCTCGGCGGAGATACGACCCTCCCTGTTGACCAAAAATTTGGAAAAATTGAAATTTTTCACTATTCCTCTCCGAAAATGGACGTCAAACGTGTACTCAGCACACTGAATAACTCGTGAATAGAAGTTTTGACTGAAATGTGATCGTTTGCCAAGCTAACCAACCGTAAACCCAGCGTTACAATTTCATGACAGCCTCCCCAATTTTAAATTTTCTTGGAATTTTTTTCCGAAACTTTCAAGACCCCGTTGCCCAGGGTCTCAACTCTGGTCCACCCTGGTTTTAAGCAAATATGAGTATGTCACAATCAGTGCGGAGGAGCGTTTGCAACCTTGCAGGTGTTGCCTTGACTGATAGTATGCTGATTATATTCAAGAAAATCATTGGTGCTGTCGTTGCAAGGGAGCCGGTATGACATCGCATAACTCCTTCTCTGCGATAGCATCAAAATTTCGGGTACTGTTTTGGATTAGATGACCACCCATAAATGCTGATTTTTGCTGTCGTTAATATATGCGTATTGCACTAGCAAAGTGCTAAACCAGGCCGCTGCGCGGCGTGGTTGTGGACGTGTATCATGGGGTATCGATTATCGATTGGTCGGATGAGTAAGATATGATGAGACTGGCTTTATGAAGCAAAAGAAGAAGTCAACGACAGCATCGCAAGAATCTGGAGAAGAAGATATTCTCAAAGTGATGGAAGAAGTGGCAAAATCAAAGACGGTCCCTGCATGCGTCAAAAAGGCACTCGTGGCAATCAATATGCAGCTGTCCCTTGTTCTCGCACACAAGGATCAGGTGATCGATAGCCTTACCCAGGAGAATCAGAAACTCCGCCAAAAAGTTGTTGAGCTCGAAAAGAAGGTCAGTGATGCCCCGGTTATTGATTCGATGTTGCCAGTTAATGATAGCGACTCTGACTCTTTTCACGAGGCTGAACGCCTAAGATCAGTAGTGATGATAGGTGTCCCGGAGAGTGATGCACTAAATGGTGGTGAACGTGTATGTCATGATTTCGCGTATGTTATCAACATATTAGACTTTCTTGAAGTCGAATGTCGACCTTGTATGGTTTATCGTATGGGTGCAAGGACTGCAGGGAAGAACCGCTTATTAAAGGTGGTCCTCCCTGCTCGCTCTTTCCAGCGAAAAGTTCTGAAGTCAGCCCCGAGGCTACGTTTTTTCTCCCTGGCTAGCGTATTCCTCAGAGAATCGCTAACTCCAGCGGAGTTAAAGCGGAGACGCGAGGCATGGCAAAACCGTCAGTCTATGTTACGAGCAATTTCGCCTGTACTCATCACACAATCTTCCAGTGAGGAGACGGTAGTGAATGCGCAGCGGAACTTGGACTCGACGGGAACAACAACACCAACTTTAAACTAGATAGCACTTCTCAGGCTAATCTGAATACCGTATCATGCTTTTATTCCAACATTCGATCACTTCCGAGAAACGCTATCTATGTTGACTTCGTTTTGAGAAAAAGTTTTGATCTGTACCTGTTCTCTGAAACATGGCTAATCCCCAATCACTGCGTACCATTGATGTTATGTTCATTATGTAAAGAGTACCAGACCATACGTTGTGATAGACCAACGAAGGCAGGTGGAGGAGTATTGATCCTGCTTCGAAATAATATCGGTTTTCTTGAGATCTTTTCTGAATCTGTACCTGATTCCTACGAACTTTTGGCTATCGACGTTAATTATGCGAATCAGAAATTGCGTCTCATCTTAGTATATCGTACCCCATCATGTAGGACTATCTTTGGGGATCAATTGAATTAAGCCATGAGCGACTTGCTCACATGCGAGCAACCATCAATAATCGTAGGTGATATGAATTATCCTGATATTGATTGGGGCGACTTGAGTAAACCTGTTTCAGCTGAAAAAGCCTCTTTTGTGGATTTTGTACTGAGTCATAACCTGAATCAGCATGTAAATACACCGACAAGAGGTAATCATGTGCTAGACTTAGTGATGTCTAATCAAGATGGCATGATAACAAATACCAGAGTTCTACCACCTGTAGGCACGAGCGACCACTGTAGTGTGACATTTGCACTTAGTTGCGCACTTCCACCACCTAACCGCACATTTTGTCGACAGTCCTCAAGATGTGATTACAACGAAGTGTCGAATTGGCTTCATTCCATAGCTTGGAGAGAAACCCTTGATAGCGTTCCAACCGAACGCTATCGAATGATAAATATGAATTATTCTTCAGCATTCTATGGGAGGCAGTTGACAAATTCGTACCCCTGGTTCCATATGACAGCAATCAAAAACATTTACCTCCATATTTGCATAACATGTTGGAACATCGAACTTGTCTTTTCGAACTTGCACAAAAATCAAAATCGGAAAACGATTGGGCTGAATATTTTGAATTTTCAAAAAAATTTCATGCTAAATTGGTGAAATATAATACCAGCATTGAGAAAAGAATTATTGAAGGTCAAAAGAACGGTTTTTATGCGTACATTAATAAAAAACTCAAAAGTCGAACAAGCATAGGAACAATTATATATAAAGAAACCATCGCTGTTAGCGACGAGAACAAGGCAAACGTTTTCGCTAACAGGTTTTGTGAGGTTTTTCAAGATGATGAAGGAGTCTGTCCTGAATATATGCCTACAGTCAAAAAGACTGGAAGTACCTTTCCATGGTTCGATGAAATAACGCTATATGGCTTACTGACCAAGTGGCCTTCGTCTGGGGCAACCACCCCTGATTTTATCCCATCAACGTTTGTCAAGAACATTGCTCATGTGTTGGCGCACCCCCTCTCTTACATTTTCAATCTGTCCATGATGTACTCGGAGATTCCTCAGCGGTGGAAACATTCTCTTGTCACACCGATACTAAACAAGGGTCCCTCATATGATGCCGAAAACTATCGGCCTGTAAGTATAACATCACTATTCTGTCGCATGTTCGAAAAGGTACTAAAAGAACATATCACAAATCATCTAGAGGAAAACAAAATCATTCCTGATTGTCAACATGGGTTCTTGAAGGGCAAATCAGTGGAGAAAAATCTGTTGAAGTCCATTGAAGACTGGACCAAATCCATGGAAGAAAGGAAAGCCTGCGACATGATTTACTTTGACTTTTCGAAAGCTTTTGGTTGAGTTGAGCATAGCAAACTTCTGCATAAGGTTGAGAAACTAAAATTCCACCCCAATATTTTCAACTGGATTTCTAACTATCTAAAACAAAGAACATTCCAAGTAAAAGTTGGTTCGTCTTTTTCTTCCATCAGAGTAGTAAAAAGCGGCGTACCTCAAGGAGGAGTATTATCGCCAATACTGTTCAGCATTTATACAGCTGATTTACCAGGCCTTGTCGAAAACTCTGTTGTAAAAGTACAACAGTTCGCGGATGACATAAAACTATACGGTGAGATCAGTGAACCAGGGCAAAGGGAGGCGATACAGAGTGCAATAGACAAAATTGCAGAATGGTCAAAGCGGTGGAGCTTACCCATAGCACCCAAAAAATCGGCGCATATGAGATTAGGGGTGTCCAACCTCCCGAATACCTACACTATAGGGGATACTGAAATTCCCACTGTGTCTCAGGTGAGAGATCTTGGTTTTTGTTACGATGACAAACTAGATTTTCAAGAACATTATAAAATCTTGCAAAGGAAGGCTTTTTACAGACGTATCGAATTTTCAAAGGTTTATCTACGAAAAATAGAAGTGTTCTAATGAAGGCATACAAAACATATGTCAGACCTATAGTTGAAGGTGGAGTCACGGCCTTGAATCCATATAAAAGAAGGGATAACGATGTTTTAGAAAGGGTTCAGAACAACTACACTAGAAAACTCTTGATTCGGACAGAAGGATTTGATTATTCATTGATACCGTGTGCTAAGATGAGAAACACTATTCTCAATCTAAACTCGTTGGAATCTCGTCGAAGGCTAAGAGACGCGTGTATGGTATTCAAACTACTATCTGGGCAGCTTGGTGTTAGAGTGTCCCGATTCTACAGTTTAATACAATCGAGAATCAGGGGAGGACAGGTCAAGATCTTATTTTCAATGCCTAGAACCAATTTGAGGAGGCACATGTTTACATGCAGGGCAGGCTTAATCTATTTGAAACTCAAGTATACCGCCTTACCAAATATGCTTACTTACGGTTCGTTCAAACGTATGGCTGGTATGAAGTTACTGAGTTTTTAGATATGTATTAGGGTTGTTTTACACAATTATTGTAGCGTTTTATCTCACGCTTGTCTTACACGGCGTAATAAATGAATGAACTCTGCCAGCGCGTAGCTAGATGCCTCACACGGAAACCGGAGATGCCCAGCGTTTCGGAGGCATCTAGTCTAATTTTGACACTAGAATTTACGTAAATTACGGAAAGTTTAGCCTCAGTTGGGTAAATTTTAGCTACAGCGCCAACATATTCTTTGTAAATTATCGCTACGGCACCCGCATATTCTACGCGAATTCTCGTTACAGCGCTCGGTCGATCGACTCACCCAGTCCTGATCCGTACTAGAAAGGCGATCCCTGCAGCGATCGACAGCATCGCCGTTTTTTCCTCACGGCCTGCAGCATCCCAATGGCCAAAAATATTCTCGGCAAGGTCTTCCAGAGAGCGACACGGGGTCATCCTCCACGACCAGCCACAGTCTTTCAAGTAAGCACAGTGTGAGTGACTGGGCCAACACTGTTTGAGCGGCATCCCAGCGTTCCGCGTAGCCAGCGCGGGTTTAAGATTGCATTACAATACAGGCTGTCGCTAAATCCGTAGATTCTCGCTACAATTTTATAGCGAGAATATACGGGTTTAGCGACAGTGAGATCAATGTTTCGAATTTAGCCTTCGTTTTTACGTAGAATACGCGCAGAATTTGCACCCTTGTAGCCTCGACACAAGAATATGCGGGTTTTAGCTATCGTAGCCAAAACTCGTAAATTCTGGCTACATGGAATGGGGCGGCGTTTCAGGCCGCGCCCTCGGAGGCATCTAGCTACGCGTTGGTAGAGAATGAATATGAGGATATGATCTTCACCGACTATGATATCTTCACCGACTCGCGCAGTAATGACCAAAAGTCCTTGTGGTAATAAAATGAATGCTCATAATGTTTACGATTACGCCAGCTTAATAGTACTGGACCCCCGTTTAGAACCTTAAATAACAATATCTACAAGTCTCATTATAGTGCAAGGCCTTGTACTATATCATTCATGATTGTGTTTTAAAACTGACGTTTTGAGATTGCCTGAAAAAGTTCTTCTCTTCTGGCAAGGGCAGTTTCCAACTATTGTAGCCGACATGCTACGGAAGGAACCATTATTAACCTTAGGACGATGACCTCATTTCACGTTAGGGGACAAGGGTGGCAACGAATTGTCTCAAACGTGCTGCGAAGGCCTCACCACCGCCCAACTTGAAACTCCAACACCCGAAGAAAAAAGCAGTGAACTCCAACACCCGAAGAAAAAAGCGATGACTTCAGAAAAGCGGTCCTTCTTCTCTGGGCTGCAACCGCATTCCTCAGATATCGCGGCAAATCCTTTCGCGGTCGTTCGCCCATCGTCAAGAAAGCAGGGGTGGTAGTAAATGGTGTGTTAACCACGAATAAACCGCCACCTCCAAGCCGCCAACATACCGCGAATTAAATGCAGTAGAGCCGCCAAATTAACACGTATTAACCGCCACCTCCTGGCCGGCTACGAACCGCGAAATAGGTGCCACAGTTTGTTGCTGGTTTAACGAAAGCTGCCCTCTGTACATTATGCGTACATTATGCGTGGCCTTCGTCCGCATGAGTATTTTCTACACTTGGACACGAACCACGTTTACGGTGGAAAGACGAGGGACCGGAAAGATTATACAAGTGATGCTATTTATTTTATTCATTAGGAAGAGCTTTCAAAAGGAACTTCGTAATACTTTGCTTGTTCGAAACACGATCAAAATGCAATTTTTTAAATTTTCCTTGCAAATCCTAATTCTCCTAATTTTTTGTGAGCTCCCTGCGTTTTCAGGACCACTCTCGAAAAAGACATGTTAGATTAATCATTAGCCACAATCAATCAATTGCGTGTGATCTGACAAAAGTTTGCATTTGTAGTAAATTTGTTAACTTTTTTTTTGATATTTTCAAACGAAAGTTTTTTTGAAAAACAAAAAATTTATCGAAGTAAATTTCGAGTGAACGAAAATTTGAGAATTTCTGGATGAGTTATTTACAAGGTGTTCTTGAAAAGGTAACGCTAGGTGCGTAAAAGACATTCCGCAACTCGTCGAGTAATGCATAAATTCAAAGAATGTCCTGCATTCAACTGAAATGGATAGTTAAAAACCTATAAGAATGATGATAAACTAGATAGTCTATTTTCGTTCTTGAAAAAAATTTTTATTGTTTTTTTTTGGGAGTGTGCAACTCAAGTCTGGCATCCGAGATTGGGGTAATGGTGTGGTTTCGGTCATTGATGCAGTTGAATTTGCGAAGTGTTTGCCGTCTTCTCAAAATGAAACTAATCCACCACCCGCAGTTAGTGCTGAAAATATATAGAAACACTGTTACACACTCATATGCGCATCGTTTAATCAAAAGATTTTGTACACATATTCCAAGGTAAGAATTTGAAACACTTCGAGTGGCTCTACCAATGCACCAAAGCAACTGCGTCGCGGACCCTCAAAAAAAAAAATAAGAGGCCACGATGGCACTGATCTGGCAATGAAAGAGGAGTATTAGAATCTTGCAGAAAAAGGAGAACAAATTTAGTTGGTTCAGAAACAAGTTCCCATTTCTTTCCCACAAAACTCGCCCGATACGCCCCGACTTACGCTGATTAATCATTACTAAAGCATCAAATCACTTGAAAATCAGTGGCTTGGAAAATTTTCACTTTTGTGGAAACCCCTTCGAAACGCGAGCAAACAAATAATTTACTACATACTCCTCATAGCCTGCGCTTTGCAATGAATTATGAAAATGAAACTAACCTGATAATAGCAAAGCGAATGAATTCCGGAAGAAAATAAACAAAAGCGGGAGAAGTGTCGGCGCTCGAAAAAAAATTAACAGCTGATTGGGAGGGATTGATTAGTGCCACCAAAGAAGACGGCCAACGTGTTTCAGCAATGATCCTTGCTTTGTTTTTGATCCCTCATCGCCCGTTTCCCTGGCGGAAGCCGTTAAAAGACTCTCTCTTGGAACACCTTTCAGTTTTAAAGATAGGGTGACGTCCTGGATCAAAATCGCTAACAGTGCTATCAAACTTCCTTAACCCTCTGCATTAATTAAACTCGTACTTGCCCTCAGTATAGATGGTCAAAACTGTTCCTACTGTATCTTGCTAACCGTATCCAAAAACTCCTCGGGAGGAGTTTTTCGTTAACCGCCAGTTCCTCTCGCACTTCAGCACTATTTCCGTGCTGTCTGCGAGTGTATGTTAAACGCGAACTTACCGCGAGAATGCCACATGGCGGAATTTTAGAGAAAAAACAGACCTGAAAACGTTTTGAAAAGGCTATTTTCCGTAACAAAGGTTACAATTGTCGCTTTTTCGAGGCGTTTTCATTGGAAGTGTATAAGAGGCCTACCACTGGGGGATGTTAGGGTGAAACTAGAGCGAGTTCTCTCTTAACTATCAAGAGTTATCATTACAATCTGGTGTGGTTAAACTCGCGTTTAACGCGAATTTAACTCCTGTTAACTCGCGTTTAACACACCCAATTACTACCACCCCAGTTGAAAGAAGCCGAGGACAATGAACGGAACACGGATGAAGAGCTGCATAGATACATTGTAGGCACCACTACTTACAGAAAAATAAAGCTGCAAAGACCGTTAGCTTTTCGCCGATAAGACCTACTCCCAATCCTGGATCGGACTTTAATATCCTCAACTTCTAGACACACACAAGACATTCTAGGCCAAGTATCGAGCCGTTAACGATGGTAACCGAGCTCTCATCAAGCAAGTGCGAGGAGGTGCGCCCCAAGAGCTGTTATGCATAAAGGGATGAAAATTCGAAGTAACTTAGGAAGGAGGTATATATTTATTTATTTATTTATTTATACGTCGTTGCCGACGTGCTCAAACAAAACGAAAACTATGGGTAGAAACTCGGGAAAAACACAAATGTCATGAAAAACACAGCGCATATAGTAACATATACCATACTAAACTTGCAGCAAAACACTTTCGTTCGGCCATCTCATCGTGAAGTGATTGCGATCGGCGAAGAGGTGTTATGTAACGGAAGCCTGGAATTACTGAGCTCTACTCAGTGAAGAACCACAAGGACTTTTGGTTATTACTGCCCGTGTCGGTGATGAAGTATCTAACGAGTGCTAAATAATTATAGCAGAGCACAAAAACCATCTCTCTCAGATGAGTCTGACTAACAAGCAGCGGTGCGGTAAATCATGGCGAAATTGTATCAGCGATAAGGTTTTGAGATGATAAGCCCGATGAGCTTCGTTCTGATTGGCGGCTCATTTTGAGAGGAAAGGCTGTTATGCGATTGAACATTTTTACCATTTCATATCTTACTCCTCCGCACAGTTGATGATCGATACCCCATGAGACACGCCCACAAGTACGCCGCCAAGCTTCGTGGGTAAGCACTTTGTGCAATATATGCGTATTGCATCATTTCTACGTGCAGCTATATGCATCTACATGTTTAGAAGCAAAAGCAAAACGATATGATTCTGTTTCAAAACACGTAGTCCCTAGATGCATGGGAAGACTTTTTTATAGTAGGTCCTCCGATCCGAAAAAGTACCAAATCTTGTGATTTTTCGGCTTATTGAATCTACAATATGTGCGTGTAGTTTCGATTAATGGGTGTGGAAATTTCTCGTGATTTCGTTTAATGAACGTTAATAGCATAGTAGGGTTTCGTTTATTAGAATGACTGTATAGAGATGTAGACTTCTGACAAAGGTTGTTAATGTGTGCGCTCATACAGAAAGATACTGCGTCGTTCGAAGTCCGGAGGCAGTGTTTTATAAAATATGAATAAATGTGTTGCATACCTGGATTTTATAATGGAAGATAGTGAAGAGCGTTTTCCGCTTCCGTACCTTTTGGTCTTTATGCCCCTTCTCAATTGATTATTAAAATGAATGCTCATAATGTTTCACATTAGTCCAGCTAAATAACACTATACCCCCCATTCAGAACTCCAAATAACCGCACGTACAAGTTCACGTTATTGTGTAAGGGGTTGAGAGTTCCATCCATATTTGCATATGAAAATGTCGCCCCTTCACCGTCAAGTTGCGAACTAGTCAGGGAATGTGTAGTGGATAATAATTTAGCAATTTAACGGGTAAGGGGGCATATTCTAGGAATATTCATTTCTCTCAAGGGCAGATTTGAATAGAGGTCAAGTGGTACTCAGTCAAAAATTTCAGATGACCTTAAAAAGGTCCCCTTCTCTGCCAGAGGCCGTTTCTGATTATATTGTAGTTGCCGTGCTACGGGATGAAGAATTGTTGATCCGGAGATCGAAAAATAGGATGATGAACTCAAATTACGCTGGGAAAGAAGGGTGGCAACAAATTGCCTCAAACGTACATCGGAATTTCAACGTGTGTCTCACCACCGCCCAACTCCAGACGCACTTCAATAACCGAAGAAAAAAGTGATGAGTTCAGAGAAGCTTGAAAGAAAGTAGGTGTTCTCGTGGTGGCTGCAAACTTAGTTGGGAGGGAGCACTACAAATTAAAGTGTCGTACCGATCCGGAAATTTAAGTTTTTCATGCGATTCTTCGCGAAAACAATGTTTGATAACGCTGAAAGGCATATGGTATCATGGTACTTCTTTATTTTTATTGATGAATCTCGAGTGCTCCCTACCCTCCCAACTACCCCAGAACCCCGGAGAACTTCCCATAGCTTCCTTTTTTCTTGGTATGTAACGACGTTCCTCAGATATCGAAGCAAGTCCGGCCTGGGTCGTTTGCCCGTCGTCGGGAGAGCGATCGAAAGAAACAGAGTAGAACGAACGGACGCTGATGAAGAGCTGTACCGCTACTTCGCCGGCACCGCTGCGTACAAGAAAAACAAAGCTGCAGAGACGTTCAGTTTTTCGCCAGTAAGACCACTGCCTATTCGGAATCTTGTATTGGACTTGAATCCCTCAATTTGTAGTCACACACCGAGAAATCGACGTCAAGTATCGAATCATTGGAGACGCCAAGCGAGTTTTCATCCACCGAGTGTGACTATGTGCGTGCAAAGAAAGCAGTGTTATCTAAAAAAAGGAAGAAGGGTCCGAAGGAACCTAGGAAGGAGGTGTATAGCATCATATACTATATTAAACCTGGAGCAAAAACTTTTGTTCAGCCTTCTCATCGTGAAGTGGTCACGATCGCTGAGGTGTCGGCTAATGGGAGTGCTCGGAAGAACATGAGGGAAATTCGTAAGGAGCTAACGTCAGCATGGATCGGGAAGAGGCTTCGCGTTCACTGTTGAAGGTTGACGCAAACTCGGTGCAATATGCTATAACATAGGTGCACCGAGTTCTCGCCAACCTAGAATAAGGAACGCAAAGTCTCTTCAGGATCCATGTCGATGTTATATAGCATCATATACCATACTAAACCTTCAAGAAAAACATTTTTTTAGGCTTATCGAGAGAGGTCCGTAACCGAGGAGGTGTTGGAGAATGAAAGTATTGAGAAGTTCGAAGAAAGTTGGGGAGGAGGTATAAAGCAACATATACCATACAAAACCCAGGGACAAATCGTTCTTGTTCTGCCGATCGATAAGGAGATGTTCAACATCCGTGACGGCATTAGCACTCACGGAAGCCACGTTTCCGAAGCACAAGTACGATGACTTCAGGCGGCTATGTTGGCTACTACATAACCAAAGTGGTCCATCATCTATCGAGATCATATGTGGAACGCGCTTACATAATGATTTCAGAGTGAGAAGAAGATGTTTGATTGCTGGACACATCAAGCCAGTGTACACGCAAAAACTTTGGAAGGCATGATAGAAACTCAAAGGGCCCTCAAATCGTCGCTATTGCTCAGGTAATGGCCCCACAATATTTGGGTAATCTCGTGAAACATTGTTTTGGAGGTGGAAGTGGATGTTATCCCAGCTATAATGACATGATCATTGGGACATTTGCAGCATTTTGAGAACTGTTTTTCGAAACAAAAACAATATTACTAACAATAGTTTGGCCAACTGAAATTCTCATAACTTTATTTGTAGACGGGATATACCTGTAAAATCTTGGTCCTAGTGAAGGTGTATTCCTAAAAAATGGTAGGTGAGAGGGAATGACAAAATTTACACTTTTTCAAACCTAGGCTCATACATTTTGTTTTGAGAGAATCATGCATTTTGTCATTCTCTAACACCTGGGAAATAATCTCAATGAGTGGCAGATATTGAATAAATAATGACTGATGTCCAGGTCTGTGTGTCCAACTCTTCATCATGTGCAAAATGCTGTGATGCTGCGAATTCGGGGTGCTCTCCAAACTGGATGAAGATAGAGCCGATAGTCGTTCTGGATCCCAATGTTGAATCAAGTGTGTTCAGCGTTTAGCTTGTTTTTAGCATTTGCATGGGTTTTTTAGCATTTTCAATGTTGTTATTAGGTTATGTTATGTGTAATAGTTATTTTTTGATATTAGTGCAATAATTGTGGTGTATTGGTAGCTGGGCACCGCATTGTTTTAGGCACACTTTGTAATAACGCCGTTATTATCTATTTCGAGTTCCTAATAGGATGTTGGCAGTTTCTTCCTGGTGCTTGTAATCTCTGACACAGCCCTAGTGGGTTCCGCGATTGAGCCTCGCCGGCTGCGTGTGCTTACGTCGCGTGCTCACATGTAACGGTACGCAGCCGGCGAGGCTCCATTGCGCAGCCCACTAGGGCCGTGTCAGGGTTTATATGTAAGGTGTTTGATTTAGTGCTCGCGCAGCCTTTCAGGGCTGTGTGCACGTTTATATCAGGTTTTTGATTTACTGATCCAACCCATGGCTGCCCACAATACAGGTTCCGTGCTTTTTGCATCTCGTCTTATAAACTTGTTTTTTTTCTTGTAATAGGTGAAGTTCTGGCATGAGAATGCATATCAGCGGAGTTCAGCTACAACCTACTAAGACTTTAACGACTTCTACTAGGAACTGACACCATCACAAACTGGAGTTGCAAAAAATGGTCTGTTGAATGTTGTGGGGGGGGGAGTTAAAAGAAACAATTAGAATTTTTTTGAATTTCCTCAATGCACCAGGTTAGATCAAACACGGCAAAAGCCCTTCTTTTGGTTTCAGAAATTGTAACATTTGCAGACCAAAATTCGTCTAGGGGGTACTTGTGGCTCTGAACTCGAATACAAGGTCCATTTTAAGTTTCTCAGAACACTGTCAGGCGATTATCGGCCCCGAGCCACCTGACAATTCGGCTCGTTTTTCCAATTTGCGAGTCGGCTCCTGTTGCTGTCCGGGCCACTGCTGTTGCTTTCCGAGCTAGTGATGTTGCTGTCAGGGCTATTCCGGTTGGCCCGAACAGCACAGCAGTAGCTCGGAAATTGGGAAAACGAGTCGAACTGTCAAGCGGATCCGATTCCTATTCGGTGCTGCTCGGGGCCGAAAATCGCCTGAGTTACTGTAAGATGTGATGCGAAAAGTATCAATTATTTACAGTAACCTATCGTAATTTTTCAAAAAACTTGAATTGATTTGACCCCCAGAACCAAATTTGGGCTGAAAGTGTTGAAATTTCTAAAATCCAGAAACATTTCTTTGACTTTTTTGATGCACGTAAATGCATTAAGGAATTGCGACCGTCTTTAAATTGAAACTACACTTTGCGTTGGGATCAGTTCCTAGTTACCTGTACGCGGTCATGCCTGGCGGCCCTGCAATAAGGATAGTCATAGGCCCGTTGTAAAGCCACCACTCAGTCAGGATCATCTGAATGAGTGATAAGACGAGCCCGAAACGATTCAGACAGGGCTCAGACAAGCCCGAAATTGTTTCGAGCGATAGATTGCATTCGAGCGGTCGGTCTTGCAAAGACATGATGATACCTGTGATGACAAGAACAACCGGCCATTATTCTCTTCCTGGTCGTTCACGAATCGACCAACTCCATGCTCCGTTTCTCAATAAATGAAATGCTGTTTGTTTCGTGGAAGCTGATATTGATAATGATACATTGATAAGCCGAAATTTCAGCTGAATTATTTAAGTTACTCCTTTGCTCCTTAAAAGAGTCTCGAGCGCACTCCTGACCTGGCACGCTGTTTCTCTCTTCTCTAGCCAAGAAGTTAGTCAGACACGTACGTCTGAAATGTGTGCGGCTCATCTGAACTCTTTTCAGAACAAGGATTCAGATAGGCTGAACTGAAATTTTCGCCGGCTTTACTACGGGCCATAGTTCCTTAGGCCCCGGTCATAGTTGGTGCTATTTGCATCTGCATCCCCCCCCGCACCCCCCAACACCCCCTACACCCTCCAACACCCCCCAACACCACCCCGGTCGATACGAATGTTTAAAATGATGGAGTGAGGTTGAGAAAATCACTCGATGCATCCAACTTGATATGACGATGATTACGTGGCCAACAGGATTGCACCTGTTCAGAGAAATAGTGAAGGCGAGTATGGTGAAGTCACGGAAGTAGCAGTAAGGTTAGCTTTCTAGTGATACGCAATGTTTTATCATCGACCCACCCACCCGGTGATTTTCTCATCCGCCGTCATCCACGTATTGCATGGATATCGACCGCGTCGGATACATTGAGTGATTTTCTCAACCTCACTCCATCATTTTAAACATACGTATCGACCGGGGTGCGGGGGTGTTGGGGGTGCGAGAGGGGTGCGGAGGGGAGGGGATACACCGAGTGATTTTCTCGGCTTCACCTCACCATGTTGTTCATACGTATCGACCGGGTGGGTGTTGGGGGTGTTGGGGGTGCGGGGGTGCGGGGATACACCGAGTGATTTTTGCATCCCATTTCCAATGCATTCTGTGTGTATCGACCGGGCTGGAGGCGTCGGCTCATCCAACTATGACCGGGGCCTTACAGTAGAACCCTTTTCATTCGGACTCAGTGATGAAATGGTTTGGCTATCAGAATTTACTGAAAAGAAGTGCGCAAGAACTTCAATCGCAACCTATTGACTTGTGCTCATTTTTGGCTGTGATTCTCTGAGAGCGGGTCTACCCTCTGAAGATTCACTCGCTCTCTCTAACCGCACAGCACCGCGCGAAGGAACTCCGAGAATGTTGCTCATTTAGAACCTGCGTGCTGGGGCACCGTATAGGATAGGCGTTTTTGAGAAAACAGCAAAATTCTCGTGAAGTTTTACAAGCGGTCGCTTGGACATCAATGTGCATGAATATGCAGAGCAACACGTTAGCCACACGGTGAACTAAAGAAATGTTGCTTTATTGAGTTTTATGTATGTGTAGGAGAGTCCGTGCGTAACTGTCTCTGCACTATACATTGGACCCGAATCGAAAAACGGATATCCGAATCATTCTGAAAACCATGGTTGTGGATATACGAGTGCACTCATTGTCAGATGGATCCCGAGTGGTAGCAAGCAATACCGGGATAGCAGAGCTTTTATTTTGAATCCATTCGGATGAATCCGAAATCCGCGACCATCGTTTTTAAAGTGATTCGGATATCCGTTTCTCGATTCGGGTCCAATGTATACTCTGCACCCAGAAGGGTCTCGACGCGCCATCGATCAATGCACGGCAGAATAGTGTACGAGCACAAGAACGATTGTGGTGTAGGTGCTCAGCACCAAGAAGCTATTTAGGAACAGGGCTATAGATCTCCATTTGACCGGTGCCTGTAGTTTTGCGACTTTTTGTGCGCTACAATAAACAGTTGAACTCTGTGCGTACATAGTTGTGAAAAATTTAATATTCAAAGGTTATTACAATATGGGTGCGTATGTCATGTTGCCCTGCGGGTGGATGTGGAATCCTTGCCCTACGTCTCCCCAGCATCCTCGTCGCTGTTGCACCAAGGCAAATCCCGATGTTGTGCAGGACTGCACAGGTGATGACCACCTTAGCGACTCGGTCTAGGTGCATTCTGAATCCAGAATGCAGCGCAGCAAATCGTGATTTGAGACGACCTATGGTCATCTCCACGACTGCGTGCATCCGACAGTGCTGGCGGTTGAAACGCTTTTTACTGTGGTCTCCGCGAATGCCGCTAGGACGAAATGGCGTCAGTATTGCTCTTCTATTGGCATACTAAGACAATGGGGAGGACCGACCGCGGGCGAAAAATCGCGTCACGTACCGACCGCGTGCCACTATCGTACTGACCGCGTGCAAAAAAATGTATTCCGTATCGAACGCGGGCATGTGCGTACTGACCGCACAAACGAAATAGTGCACGCGGTCGATACGCCTGAGCTCCGTACCAACCACTAGCGAATTTCCTTTGAGGCGTACTGACCGCACGCAGTCATCTTTGCGCGCGGTCAGTACGAAACATAACTTTTCGCTGCGGTCGGTACGTGAGCACACGCAGTCAGTACGCAAGTGCTCGCGTTCAGTACGCAACCACCCGCTATCAGCACGCTAGAAAACTGGTCGGTGATGTCGTTTTGTCAGTTTACGAGGTCGGTACGAAATTGTTGGCGTTCAGTACGCAATCGCCCGCGTTGCAATCGCCCAAGCAAACTGGTGAGTGAGGTCGGTTTGTCAGTTCGCGCGTTCGGTAGGCAAGTGTTGGCGGTCAGTACGCAATCGTCCGCGTTCTGTATGAAGACAAAGTGGTGAGTGAGGTCGGTTTGTAATTTCGCGCGGTCGGTACGCAAGGCCACGCGATCAATACGCAGCCGCCTAGCACGCAATAAAGTTTGCGATAGCGGTTGGCACATGTTGACAGTGTGTACAAAGCTTCGGGAATTATGGCGCCGTACCGCGGGGGACGTGAAATTCTGCGACGTTGTAAATGTAAAAGTTGAAACACTTTCCCTGATCACCCTAGAATTGGCCTGTTGTGTACCCACACCTTTTCTTCCAATGGAGAAACTCATTAACTCGGCTCAGAGAAGTCTTCAAAAGCCACTATCTTAGATTTGAAAACATCGTTGAAAGTGCATTAATTGGGATAATTAAGTTAGAAACGTTTTTTTACCAGTGTTGTTTCCAGAGTTTAATAACTTTTCTTATACTCATCTTGACCATGTCGCTAGCGCAAAGAACAGCTAAACATAATTCAAATTTACAATTTTCCCATCATTTGCTTTTGTTAGCTTCTGACAAAAGAAACCCTGTGAAGCCGACATGCAATACCGTCTTTCTCGGAGCCCTGTTGCGGTCCGCAATAGCTGACTATGGCTGTTGGATCACGCGACACGATGACAATCGTGCAGGGAGAAAGATGAATCTGCCGGTACCAAGTGGACCCAGCACGACCACATTCTTATTGTGTGATGCAACAGCCGTTGTCCGCTAATGAGGCCCGGGATTTGGCTTTGAGAACGACACTGCATAGAAGTTAAGAGAAAAAACTATAGAAAATTTTATGGAAGCTGTAATTTTACATGGTATTCATTCCCGAGTCTTTCTAAATTTTTGAAATCAAAACAAAGGTCATGTTAATGAAGTTCCAAGTCGAAGTCGGGCATACTGCGGTACCTGATGAAAAACAGGAAAAAATCGTTGGAAAATTTTTCGAACGAACGGGAAATAAAAAAAATCGTTCGAAAAAAATTGAACGAACAAAAATCGAAAAAAAAGTCGTTCGACGAAAGTCCGAACGAACGTAAATTTTTGAAAAATTTGTTCGAAAAATTTCGAACGAACGAAATTCGAAAACCTTTCGGAATTTCGGAGGTCAAACGAACAGTTTTTTGAAACTAATCAAAATTTTGATTGTTTTCGAAACTCGTTCGAAATTTAGAATTTTTTCAAATTTCATTCGATGTTTAGGATTTCTTTAAAGACCTCTAAATTTTGGATCTTCTAGCGAATGACTGTCTCACACGTGTTCGATTTCTACTCCAGTCGCGACCATGTAAAGCCTTTCTCCCTCATTTCAACTACTTCGAAGTGGTGCTTATCGTACCTATCCTGTCGAAGTCTCCTAATCAGTGATATATTTCGCCATGACCGATGGCTCCACTGCTTGCTCCTCCCGGACTCATGTGAACGAAAAAGGCTTCATATCTCCGGTCCCAGACATAACTATTAGAGCCGACGAGTTGTTCGCTCATGCCCACGACAACTCGTTCCAAGAATGACGAAACAGCGTACCCTAGGGTTCAAGGAGCGATCTGAAAATCGAAAGAATTTTGGAAAAAAAATAGAAAATTTTGATTTTGAACGAACGAAAATTGAAGAAATTTTGTTCGACGAAGTTTCGAACGAACAAAATTTCGAAAAAATTCGTTCGACAAAGTTTAAAACGAACGGAAACAAAGGAAAGCGATTTCAAAAATCTTTCGAGAAATTTTCGAAATATTTTCTGGTGTAAAAATATACTCTCCGGGGTCATATATTCCGAACTTCCCTCTGGGGAATTCCTGAGGAAGCGGCAGGAATGATACCACGCGCGGCGAGAAAACAGTCTGACTTCTTCCCATAGAACATTATCAGCTGTGACAGTGATAGAAATGCAATGTAGAGCATTGTCCCGTATCGATCAGATTCCCCCGACTCCCTCAGCATCCATCCGCACTCTCTTGAACAATTCGAGAGAATTCACTTCTTTCTCATTTGACTTGTTCATTTTTCCCTTGTTGAATCATTCTGGTGTTGTAGTATACTGTGATTCATTAATAATATTCATTTCACGTGGTTTCCTCACAGTTTAAGGCTGTTGAAGCATTTGAGTCTCCAATTTCGAAGTTCCGCTTCTGGAAATAGTTTTTTTTTTGGGTGAACTCCATTTTTGTTGAAACGCTTTCAGACTTGCTGTGAGATTTTTTGCTAGATTTTGAGCGCGCGGCTTAGTTTTAAAATTTTCAAAAAAACAGTTGATGGCAGCAGTTTCTATTGGTAGTATTCACCTAATTCAACGATATTCAACGAGAGTAATACATGGCAACTGATTCACCTAATTTTTCTTTCTTGCCTACTCATCGGAGTTATTATCACGGAAAAAAAGGTTTCATTGATTGTTATTTTCGGGTTCGGTGGCCCTGACTCTGAGAGATTTGGCCGAGCAATATCCGCAAAACGCCAGCTTGCCGCGTAGTAGCCGCGAAACAGCCGTCAAGAAATGCTTGCCGGGAAATAGCCGAGAAATAGTGCTCTCCAGGTAAGTATACGACGCATCACAGATGCATGATTTAGATTTCAGCCACTCCGCCGGATCGGTTACCCAAGTTTGAGGTACGGAACTCGCTCAGTCTCTGGAGATTCCGCCCAGCTATCTTGCGGTCCCCGATGGCGGCTCGGCCAGCCGGCGACGGCTGCGTCTTGGTTAGTTGTGGTTATTTCCGTTATTTCTCGGTTATTTCCATTTCTTGTCCTTTTCGTGAAAAGCCGCGAAATAGCTAACCACGAGCCAATGCGGAGTCTGTTGGGCTATTTCGCGGCAATTTCTCAGCCAAAATTCTCAGAGGAGTCGAGTTCTATTTATTTCGAAGAGAGGAGGTATTTTTTTTTCATTCTCATTGTTTTCGTTCTCCAAGTTTCTTGGACTGTTGCGCATTCGCGGATTAACACCTGCTGAATTTATCCGCTCAGCGATTTGCGTACAAATGAACTTCCACCCAGAAAAAAAAACCATCAGAGCCCCACCCCTGGCCACCAAGCTCTCCCGAACAATCAAGTTTTGTTGTGCAGCGAAAATGTTGAGAATAAAAAGCACGTTCGAAATCGCGCTTCCCACTCTCGCCTTTGGGAAGCCGGAAAACAGCCGAAAATACATAGTTTGTATTGAATCGAATCCAAAATCAGAAATCGAATCTAAAATCAAGCAATATAGGAAATTGAATTACCCACGAAAAACAAAATTATGTCTTGGAAAAAGATATTCAAAATTAGGAGCCAAAAGCTCAAGCGACATCGAAGCGTTATAGGCCCGCGTGAAAGGATCAAGATTAATAAAACCGCAGAAAAAGACAACATAAGAAAATTCAACAATGGAAATGTACAGAAGAAAATTAAATTAAAGAAGTCACTTGGAAAAGCCATGGTGGACGTTAGCTACATATGTCTGCAGGTGCAACCGATGCGTCTCGATTTGGCGTAATGCATACCATGGACACACCTTACTTTCCGCTCCTACGCGCGTTCGAAACAAAAGCCCTATCACTGAAGAGCTCCAACTTTCCAAGTGAAGTAACCAAGGTAGGAAGGGCGACGCGCATGCTCGTATGCGAAGGTTGTCAAGAAGCCCTTAATTGGAGGTGCTTAACTAAAGCATCGCTCGAGGCATGCTTGAGTTCTACGACAGAGCATCAGAATTTTTATGGTGGCGTGTAATCAACACTCTGAAGCCAGATTCTCGAAAAGAAAAACCAGAAATATTGACTTAGTCTGACCTGACGTTTTCTGGCTTCCACACATGCTACGTGAAGTCAGTCCGAATGAGACTGTTCGCCCACGCGGTCGGCGTGAGTGTTGATTGGCGGTTGCAAAGGTATTTTTTGGAACTGTGAAACGATTATCAGGAAAATCAGACAAATAATGAACAGTATCCCAGTCAGCTTTATTCAGTTGTGGGTAGGTTCGTTCGAAAAATGCCCTAGTGACGGCCGCTCGACACGCTCGCCGACCGCGTGAGCGGACAGTCGCATTCGGATAGACTTTAGCAGGGCCCAGCTTCCTTCACAAAATTATACGGATCATGTAACGACTGAGGAAATTTTGAAAAAATTGAACAAGAAATCATTGAGTTTGATCACAGGAACATCCTCAGTTTTCTATTTTCAGCTTCAGTGTTCCCCAGCGAAGTTACAAATAACGAACGCCGTGGAAATACCACGTTCCCGTTGTCCTCCGCATGCTAGGTCTGAGGTAAGAGGCAGCGAGACCGCGTTGCAATGCGTCGGGATTGCGTCGCAATGAGTCTCAACCGCGTGTCAATAGCGTACCGACAGTCTGATAATGCGTAACGACCACGTGGCAAGACGTATCGACCGCGTGGCCATGCGTGCTGACTGCGTGGCAGTACGTATCGACCGCGTGGAAATGCGTACTAACCACGTTGCATTGCGTCCCGACCGCGTCGCAAGACGTACAGACCGCGGGGCAAGACGTACCGAAAGCGCGACGATGCGTACTAACCGCGTGGCATTCCGTACTGACCGCGTGGCACTGCGTACCGACCGCGGTCAAATTGCGTTCCAAACGTCGCCCATCCCGCCGTCGGTACGCAACCTGTACGTGGTCAGTACGGAACATGTCCGCGGTTGGTCCACCCTATTGTCTGAGTAGCCGTAGTCTAATATAAGTTGATAACCAGCCATAGTTCTTCCACTATTGAATGCGGCGGCTGGGGCGGAGTTGCGCCAAACAGCTGAATCATGAACTGATCCGGGGGAGCCGCTGTTGACGTACAGAATCCGGCCTACTGCGTCTGCTATAATGCAGACATTGAGGCACGGAGTTTCATTTCGGCTAACGTATTGGAAGACGTCAAGAGCTGGTGTCCTTATCCGGACCAGTGTTCCATCCACAGCATCAACGATATCTTTAAGCAGTCGCATGAGCTTATAAAAGTACTGTGAGCTTGTGTAATGCTTACTGCTTAGTCTTCCTGTCCGAGCGAACTCGTCGGCTCTTGCCTCACACCAGCGCTCATCCATTGGTCTGAATACCATGAACCTTCTCACAATGTCGGCACTCGCGAGGGCATCTACTACTCGCTTCACAATGTCCGAAACTGTCTTCTCTGAGCACCTTCCAGTGTCACTCACTACTACTTGGAATGAATTAGTGCAGAAATATCGAATTCCAAGCAGCACCTGAACTTTGTAGGCTTCATTTCACCAGCTTCCTTCGAAAATTTTATTCTTCTACCTGCATTCTCTTCGAGATGGCCCATGGTGAGTTGCTTTCATCTCCAGCATAGGGAACAGCAGCTGGGTGATCCAGTCGATCTGCCCATCGTTAAATCTATACCGCTTTCTTATCAGATTTTGGTTCGAGGAGAAAATCCTCGGGCTCTGACGAAAATTCGTAGGTGTTCGCGTAACTATGTCCACATCGGACGAGTAAGAAATATCTATTTCAACACTTCTGGAATCAACCAAAAACAAATGTTTGTTCACATGAAAATCTCAAGGGCGTGCTCCATCGCGGCAAAGAGAAAGTTGCTTCGCTTAAAAAAAGTATTTGGCGAGTTTTTGAAATGTCGCTGAACGCTCAATGGATGCAACATTTTCGACAGAAGGAAATTCCTTTGGATATTGTCGAAAAATTCGTCTACAAGGAAATTGAGCGATGAATTAGTTTCTAAACAGAGCGAAAAATTCTTAAACACGAAAATTGGACGCATTTTATTTTGAAATTTCCGTGTACCAAAAAATTCCAGGGCAGTTTATAAACTTTTGGATGATCGAAACACCTAAAAAAATCGAGGAATTCCAAGGGAGTCGTTCTCTGACTCGTCAGCGAACGAATCTTGCGAAATTATTGTTTGAACTTAGTGTTGTCAAATGTGGGGAAAATCGCGAAAATAGTGGAGAACGTCTCCCCAAATTTCACATTTCGCTGAGAAAAAAAACCATTTACATTTTCTGAAGGAACGAAAGGCGAATTTCATCATTCTGAATTTTTCCAAAGGAACGAAACACGAAAAAATCCTTCACTATTTTCACAGCGATAGAGTAGAGGCCCAGAGAGTTGGAGAAAGAATAAAACAATGTGGGGACAGTTTTTTGAAAAATTTCTTTGCTTTTCAAGTATGGTAGACTATCACAGAAGAAGATTGAATAGCAGTTGTAAGGATAAGGATTGCATAGAGGGGGATTGAACCGCGAAGAATAGGTCCACCATTAGAACAGAAAGATAAAAATCGATTAAAAAATACGACAACTAACGCGCAGCAGCCGCACACAACTGAGGATCCCAGACTGTCGTGTAGGTCGACAGAATGTTCGACCAAATTGGAGGAGATGCTTGCCCTTGTGTTTGTCGGAGCTATCTCTAACAAAGAACGCGTCCGCCTTACCGTGTCGCCGTGGCGCAGTGGCAAAGCTGGCCGCTCTCGTGGTGCATTCCAAGGTTTGATTCCGCTGCTTGTGAAGAGTTTTGCTAAGGAAGCCCGAGCCTTCCAATGCTGTGTATGGAATGAAGTCTACGTGCAGTGATAGAATCATTGTCACCTAGTACAATGTTGGTGCAATGCTAGTGATCGCCGCTTTGGCTCTAGCTTAGCGGGTTCATTTCCTTGAAGTGACGAGGTTTTGCAAGGAAACGCAACAACTCGTATGACTATGCGTGTAAGGTCCCGGTTTCACTCAGTTCATCCTGCGAGTTTCGATAGCGAGCTCGCGACATGATACTCGTAGTTTCGCATGGATTACTACCGTCCCTGACCACAGACTTCCTACCATTAGACGAAATTCTATTCATGCTGATAGCCATTACGATGTTATTCAGGGAACTGTCTCCCCCTACGAGAGATTTTTATGAGGTGAACGTTTCTAGATTCCGGATAAATTGGGCTTAGAATTTTTTTATCAATATGAGCAGCAGATCTGCCGGTTGCACCTAAACAGCGTTTTCAATAATTATATTTTGCCATAAGTAACCGCTGTGCTGCTGATTACCTCTGAATTGAGTTTCGGAGAAAAACTGCTTCAAAAAATTGCAATTAGAGGAAACAATGGAAGAGTAGTAAAAACAATGAAAAAGACGGTGCGAGCGTTGCCGCCATAGCGGGGAGAGCGTCACACGTGTGCAGCGCGAGCGAGGCTTCAGGCCACTCACCCTAAAGCGGCGTTAAGAGTTTTCGCGGGACGACGCGATTTAAAATGTCAGTACGACGCGAAGATCGCCTCGCGCAGGTATTCAAGTGTGAGCGCTGCGCGAACACCGGGCGACTACGCGCGATTTCGCAAATTCGCAATTTCTCGTGAACAAGCAACGGCTATTTTTTGTAGCGCTTCCAACAGTTTTTTTTTATGTTCTTCCAAGTGCATTTTATTCTAATTATGGTTATCTCATTCCTTACATTGTAATACTTGCTTGTTTCAATGAATTGCAATACCTTGCAATGCAACGCGTCGCGTTGCATTGCAAGGCGACGCGATGTTCTTCGCTCGAAGGCGAACTGTCTAACTTAGTTATTAAAGGCAGTGTTCACGGTGAATTTCACTTCTAGTATCTTCACAGTTTACAGAAGGTCTGGTGCTCTATATAGCGAAGCACGCTTGAGAAGGACACAAAAGACGCGTTTTTGAGCGAAATAGGCCTTCTCTTGTTTACGTTGATTTTTGAGCGTGGAGGAATTGACCGCTAGAAGGATGATACCTATCAGTGCAATGAAGCGATCAGCTCACTTATCAGCACTTCCTTGACTTGATCATTCCTGTAATCTGAGTCTTCATTTGTTCTTTCCGAGGGGGCGGATCTGGGGCACCAGGCGTGTCTTGGGCACCGAAACGCTTGTTTGCAGCCGTTATTTTGCCGCTCCTGGCTCGTTTTCTACCGTTCTTTCGACACTGGGAGCCTACGATCCTTCTCCCCTATCATTTCACTGTGGAAAATCAACGAGGATGATCATCGTGAACGCTGCCTTCAAAGGCAGGGTCCGGGCAGAATTTCAATTTTGAGATTTCCCGCTAAATCGGTGCTCTTGCTACAGGTAGTCTCAAGGAACATGCGAAAACTGCTCAAAAACCGGTCTTCTTCAAGTTATTCCAGCCACTTCCGTTAACCGATGATCCAGAAAAGTCAGAAAAGTGTGGCCATCGTCCATATTTCAGCGGTTGTCCACGCATTCTTCAAAAAAGCTGTGTAATTATCGGTCAATCCAGACATGATTATCATGCTGTGAATACCGTAATCCCTGACTTTGAGGCTGTTTTCTCTAGAACTGAGGACTCAGAGTTCGTGAAACGTTCAGACGAAGTTCAGCTAGGCCAGCCCAATCTATTCAACCCAAATTTCGGTAGTGCCAAAATTTGACCGGACCTTGCCCTTAAATATAATACAACTACAATACCCACCCTAAGTTTTGGCAAAAAGGCGAAAAAAACGCGGAAAATCGCTTTTTTCGTCTTTTGATCATAACTCGCTTCAAAGTGGACAATTTTCGATTTTGAAGACATTTTTGGAATCAGCATCGATCCCTCTTTCCTTTCGATCCCTACATGGCTTACTCTGAAACAAGGCATATAGGGTTGACCCAATCAATCGAGTGGGTGAAAAGTGGGTCAATATGAGCTGCTAAATTGTGTGACTGGGTCTACTCTAGTTTATTTGAATTTTCGATTCAGTTTTTGTCATTTTACAAATTTAATTTTCATATATTTTTGAATTTTTAAAAAGTTTAATCTCACTTCTCCTCTAGGCATTATTTACTAGCTATCCATGTAGTTACTTGCTTGAAACGTTTTGGTTCTTGACTATTTTGGTTTTTCTATTTGTAGTTATTACTCATTTTGAATTGCTTTATTTGATTTTTTATCTAAGTTTTCACTGTATTTTGAATTCTTATATACTTCAATTTGATTAATATAACTTCGCTTTATCTGAAAAATGGTTTTGATAACAACGATAAAATATTATTCGGTTATTAATCGTTTCAACTGTGACTTCAGACAAACAATTCATAACACTAAGAACCTCTAGAGTCTTCGATGTAGGAGCGAATTCAAGTTTCAATCGTTTGTGTCAATACTAAAATTTCTTGGAGGTGTTATTTTCGGATTCCTAAAACTAAATTCCTAAGAGTGATCAATGCTGATTCCAGAGATGTCTTCAAGTTTGTAAAACTTCCACTTTGAAGCGAGTTATGACCAAAAGACGAAAAAAGCGATTTTCCGCGTTTTTTTCGCCTTTTTTAGAAAACTTAGGGTGGGTATTGTAGGCGGAGCCTGGGACCAGAACTAAGCACTCGCGGGCGTTACGTCCTCTATCTGGTAGGGAAGGGTGTATTCACGCTAGTGCAACCAACTCAGGCAATGAGTTTTCTACTTGGATTTCTGCTGGCAGTAGAAATGGTTTCTAAGCGCGGTAAGCACTATTCGAAAATTTCTGGACGCGATAATTCCACCCCATTGTCTGAGCATGAACACTGCTTGAGCGGAGTATTGAAAATATTGAGCAGTTCAGAAGCTTTTGACGCCATGTTTAAAATTTGAATCTTCAAAGCCGTAGTGTCGCAAAAGTCTGCCTGAGTTCGGTGGGCCCGTAGTTAAATTAATTCACTCATTCGAAATTATTCGATTATCGATACTCATTCATTCGAAAGAGAGAATCGAATATATTCATTCATTCGTTCATTCGAAAGTTTTAAAGTCGAAGATAGTCATTCATTCGTTTACTCAAAAATTTTGAAGTCGAATATATTCATTCATTCGTTTATTAGAAAACTTTAAAGTCGAATATATTCATTCATCCGTTTATTCGAAAATTTTGTAGTCGAATATATTCATTCACTCATTCATTCGGTCCGTTTATCAAAAAGCACAACTATAGAATCTACATCAAAAATGATAACTTATCAAGAACATCAGTACTGTCGGTAGCCAGCTTAGGCTTTTGCAGAACGTTCCAATTTCAGCCGTTCACCTTTGCAAAAACTCGCGTTGTGCGCCGCCGAACACGCTTTTGCGGCTTGTTTAGTAGTCAAAAAGTAGCAACCTCCAATGTTTGAGCTCTGCCAGCACGTCAGCCGTTAGGTCCGAGGCGACCTAAGGACTATCATTTGGAGAAGACCTTACTCTCTCTTCGGTGTAATGGTTTCTCCTCTCTAATTAACAGTTTTTGAAAGTAGGAGAGAGCTGCAAAGTCATCACGAATCATTTCTCTCGTTCACCTTGTCTGTCTTATGAATTTTTTTTTGCGGGCGCAGCAATGAATCTCGCCGTATCAGTTAGATATGGCTATCCGAACGATAGGTCTTGTCAAAACGAGAATCATTTTCCATCAATGCATGAGATCCGAAGGAGCACTGGTGTGATCACGCGAACAACCGTAATGGAAAGCTGTTTTATCAATTTTGTACTTAACCAGCTAGACCTAGCGAAGTTTTCGCTCAAGAAATTTTTTTCGCGCACGCCAACTTCCTGAGGCGGATTAGTTTGTAAAAACGGTGTAGAATGACTTCCGTCAACCTGAAGGTTGCTCTCCGTTTGGACTCTCCTGAGCAGAGCAGGCTGCCGGACAGCAGGGCGTTGGATCAAAAAGCAAAACATTAGAAGCCAACGCTTGATCGTCGGTTGCTACCGGCATCACATTTAGGATTCCTTCGTCCCTCATTCCCTTAGGTTCCTACCCACTGCCCTTTCTTCCGAACTGTAAACTTCCCAAGCGATTATTCTCGTTTACCATTTCTATCATGATAAGGAAAAACGCACTCGAATTTTAGGTGCTGTTTCCATAGTCGAGTCGCTCCATGCCCTTGTTCTCAATGAATGAAATATGAGCGAGTATGCTTTTGTTTTTGTGAAGCAGATTTTGATAAGTTCAGACTTGCAAACATATATAAAACTGGTAGTTAAAGCCCTTATGGAATTTAAAGCCCTTCTATGGTTTGTCCGCCTACGTCGGCCGACTCGTTATCAAATTTGATAAGTTAAGATAGATAAAATGGAGAGGATAGAGCAGATAGATATTCCATGTTCGATAACGAGTCGTCCGACGACGGTCGGGCAAGTGTGAAAGGGGCTTTAATGAATTGAAATGACTGAGCGGTTGTAATGAGTGACGAACAGAGAAGGTGCGGAAGTGGAGCTGCTGTTTGTTTCCTCAGATTTGCTAAGAAATGTCTCCGGAGTTCTGCGTTATTGTCAAAATGCGTCGCACGCTTCTCAAGATACACGTATTCCTATCTGTTTTGCTCGCTACAAAAAGGTTAAGATTTAGCATGAAAAAAATGGAAAAACCGTTTTTTATTTATACACTCTTGGTGGAGTACTGCAAACTCCCACTGCGGTCCTGCACACTTTCTATGACGTCCTGAACACTCCCCAAACCCCAGCGATTCTGCTCGGAGTCCCATCCACTACTATTGAATACCTGTCGCCCTGATCAGAGCTTAGCCCTTTAAGCGCTAGACTAGTGGAAGTTTTCATGACACACGGCCAAAAAATTAAATAAGGCAGTGTTGAACCCACGCCTGCCAACGCTTTTAGTACACACAGCCTACATGTGAAGCCTTCGAGTGGTCGCAATTTTTATCGCATTTGATGTGATCTGACGAACGCTTTCTAGTCAATTCTGGCACGCTCTATCTGCTACCAAAGTCGGATTTCGGTGTACAACCTCCTCCCACTTCTCTACAAACCCTAAAAATTCCACGACGATCTTATCGGAGCGAAATTCTGCATCGCAGTCGCGGAGAGCAGCTGTTGTAGCACGGAGCACCATGATAATAGTTCTGATACCACAGGGTCCCGTCACGATTACCACTTGTTCCAGCACGATTATCACCAATCTGCGTGCTGCAGCAGCGGATGTCCGCAACTTCGAAGCGGAATTTCATTCCAATAAGAACAGTAGAGGCTAAAAATGCTTTTAGGTTCGTACAGGAATGTGCCAAGTAAAATCCAATTTCAGATTCGGTAAGAGAATTGACTAGAGAGCGTTTATCAGATCACATCGAATGCAGTAAAAATCGCGACTTTTATTCTCGTATTGACAAGACCTATCGTTCGTATAGCCATATCTAACTGATACGGCGATATTTATTGCTAATTAGGGAACCTCGCATGGTGTACCTCCGGATCAGAAAGCTGATATATGTTTTCCAGTCAATTCTAGCAAGCCCTCTTTGAATCTCAACTCGGATTTTGCAACGGACATCTTCGAAAAAAGTTATAGCCTGTGAAACTTCGTATTTCCCGCCTTTTTTGTATCAAAAACTCGCATTAGTGTTTGCGAAATCCGGAAACGGACCTAATGCTTGTGTTCAGCACCCAAATTACCCCACTGAGCAAATGTTGGCTGAAGGCAAATTTTCCAAACTTTTCACAGACAGAGAGCGTTTTGGACTTGTGCGAATTTTCGGTTGCGCGCTTATTTATACCACTGAAAGCGTTACAGAAAATTTTACAGATTTCACTCAAAATCCTTGCAGGTGGGTTATTTGGGGCACGAATCTGGTGTCTATTTGACGATTTTCCTAGCTTTTCGACTTGATTCGTTCAAAGCTTTTCATCGTAGGGAAAATTTGATGGCCAATCGCGACGTTTGCCGATTTCAGGAGTGCTTTGATAGATATGGCTCAAATTGTTGCTCTGGGGGTTATTTGCAGTGCTAAACACGAATCTGCAATCCGTTTATCGATTTTTGATATATTACGGTAGGTTACGGTATGTATACGGTAGCTTGGTTAAAGGCTCAGATTTGGCCCAAAATTTCTCTGTGGGTGTTATTTGGGACGCCAAACACGAATTTGATGTCCATTCTTCGATTTTCCAATTTTTAAGGTAGGTAAAGCCAGCTAAAAGGCTAAAAGGCATTATGCGAACCGTAGCCTACAGTAACCATAAGTCTAGCGACAAACGGATCCCAGATTCGCATTCAGCGTGCAGAATAACACCCCATAGAAAAATTTGAGCCAAATCCGATTTTTTTCAAACACCCTAAAAATTGCCTGATGGGTACCCTTACCTTTTCACAAAGCTTTAGAAACGCTTATAGCTTCGTTCAGAAGTGTCCGTTGCAAAATCCGATGCCAGATTCGGAGACAAATTGCGACCCATCACTCGAAAACATCACATGTAAGCTGTGTGTACTAAAAGCGCTGGCAGGCATAGATTCAGCACTGCCTTCTCAAAGTTCTAAGTTGATAAAAGAGCTTCACATTCTCAGGCAGACCATCGCTCGGAGCGGGACCGGAGAGCGACTCGAGCGACGCTGTCTCTCCGCTCCGAGCGAAAATTAGCCATCTATTCGGGCCACAGCAGCCGCTCTTCGGGAGACCGCAGTCCCGCTCCGAGCGATATTAAGTCGCACTTGACACTGCGGTGGCTGTACGGGCGATTTTCGAAATTTCCCCCTAGTTTTTCTTCATATCCGCCTCTTCTCGAGAGGTGCGTGAATGTCGCGGTCCTCGGCAGGGAAATCCCCGCCTCGGTCCGCAACAAGAGCGTAACCTTCGCCGAGGTCTGCGGTGGGGAACCACCCTCCCTGCGAATCGCGGCGAAACCCGCTCCCCCCCCCAACTGTGAGGATCCGGTATCCCCCTAGCCTCCAAGAATTTGCTGGCCTCCGGAGAGGGACTCCAAGTCATCTTTCAGGGCCTGCATCAGAATGCCGAAGGACTCGAGTGAGATGAGGCACCTTTTATACCGGCTGTGCACGTGATAAACACATTAGGACGTGATAATTCGCTTCACCATGTTTTTTTTTCATGTCTGCCACCGCACCACACACTCTTCAACTCGGATGATGGGTCCCTTGGATGATGGGCAACGGACTTAAAGGCAGTGTTCACGATAGAAATCGTTTCTCTGTTTTTCCGCCTATCTTGAAAACGGCCCCATGATGATTCCAAGGATATCTCTGATATCGCACAAGACCTTCAGGGAACGGAGTTACCCCCCTCTCATACTTCGAAAGCTGCGAAAAAAATCGCAGATCCGCAATGGTTAAGCATACCAGAGTATCGCGAAATTTATCGCTGGCGAAAAAAATCGCACATTCAAGCTGCGATTTTTGACGCGGATTGCAGCGATAAATTTCGCTCACAGTTGTTTTATCGAATTCATCGAAAAATTTTGAGCGATTTTTTTCGCAGCTTGAGGATTTGCGAGAAGAATGGTTGAGATGATTCTTGTCGCTACAGCGTCATACTAGAGAAGTTATTGGCAGCATATTTTTGTTAAGCTCGCATAGAGTATTGTGTATAAAAGTGAGCAGGACTTCAGTGGGAGTGAACAGAACTTCCGAGGGAGTGTGCAGGACGTCATAGAAAGTGCGCAGGACATCAGCGGGAGTGTGCAAGACTTCAGTGAAAAAATGCAGGACTTCAGTGGGAGTGTGCAGGACGTCATAGAAAGTGTGCAAGACTCCAGTGAGAGTGTGCAGGACTTTAGGGGGAGCGTGCAGGACTTTAGGGGGAGTGTGCAGGACACCACAGAAAGTGTGCAGGACTTCAGTGGGAGTGGGCAGGACGTCAGTGGGAGTGCGCAGATGGGCAGAAACAGAAACCTGGCAACAACCTGCACGTCTTTCTGCTGCGTGTTGTCTGGTGCTGCGCAGCGGAATCAAACTTCTGCGGACTCTCCGAGCTGTTCTGTACGAGTATTGGGATAACAACATCATATTTTTGGATTCTCGGACCGTGTATTGCATTTATCCATCTACACTGGGCACGGATCGCAGTCGTACTTTGCGATTCTTATTTCGCGTCGGCGCAAACTAGGTGCACGTATATTATAACACATCAGTGCGATTCGTGCCAGTATCAATGCGATGCGTACAGACTGTAGATGAACAAATGCAATGCCCGGTCCGAGAATCTAGGAAAAATGACATTCTGATCCCAATACTCGTGCAGGACAGCTCGGAGAGTGTGCACAAGTCTGCTTCCGCTGCGATTTACTGGACAGCCTGCAGCAGAAAGACGTGCAGCTTGTTATTCAGGTTCCTGTTGTCGTTCATCTGACACTCCTACTGAAGTCCTGCACACTTTCTATCACTTCCTGCACACTCCCACTAAAGCCTTGCACACTCCCACTGAAGTCCTTCACACTTTCTATCACGTCCTGCACACTCCCACTGGTGTCCTGCACACTTTCTATGACGTCCTGCACACTCCCACTGGTGTCCTGCACACTTTCTATCACGTCCTGCGCACTGCCACTGGTGTCCTGCACACTTTCTATCACGTCCTGCCCACTCACCCCTAAATCCTGCACACTCCCACTGAAGTCCTGCACACTTTCTATCACGTCATGCACACTCTCAATGGTGTCCTGCACACTCCCAATAAAGTCCTGCACACTTTCTATCACGTCCTGCACACTCCCACTGGTGTCCTGCACACTTTCTATCACTTCCTGCACGCTCCCACTGGTGTCCTGCACACTTTCTATCACTTCCTGCACGCTCCCACTAAAGTCCTGCACACTTTCTATGACGTCCTGCACACTCCCCCTGAAGTCCTGCACACTTCCACTGAAGCCCTGCACACTTTCTATCACGTCCTGCTCACTCCCTTTAAAGTCCTGCACACTCCCACTGAAGTCCTGCACATCCTCAATGAAGTCCTGCGCATCTTCAATGACGTCCTGCACAATTCCCCCGAAGTCCTGCTCACTCCTTGCAACACTTTACACTCCGTACGGTGGCCAGAGATCTACTTCTGAAGTCTTGTCGCATTGTACGGAGCATTCACCTCCCCAAACAGGAGAAGGCGCATTTACTGAGTGCGAACCTCTCTCAGGAAGTGAACGAAATCCGTCCCCTTCAATACAACAAAGATCCCTCTGCGTCCCTACCCGTGATGTCAGATGGTCCTCGCACGATTAGCCTGTTTCTAGGGAAATATGTAATAACAGCGACGAAAATCGCGGATTTCTGCGATTTTTTTTCGCTGTTCTCGAAGTATGAAAGGGGGGTTATGGCCTCTCAAATATTGAGCTTAGGAAACATGGTGGACGAGTGGTCCGAGGCTTGTAGCTTCCGCCTTTTGCAGCCGATGTATGCGAGCTGACCTGAGTAGAGAGAAAAGTTGAGAATGAAGGCAAGAACGGGGCTATTGATCGAAAACGATCGCTCATCTCACAATCTCGAGCATTCATTTGATCACGTCGGTGGGCGTGGAAAGTGCATCTGGGGGTGACGAGCTGATGGGTGTCCAACTTTTAGGCTGTAGGGGACCGTTCCGAGCTCATTTTTCTCAGCTTTTTTCAACGTGAGGGTTCCGCTAGGCCCCGCAGCTGCCAATATCCACCAAAAAATTAGACACGGTTTTTATCGTGGACACTGCCTTTAAGCTCGAGAAAATCGCAGTGGCTGTAATCGGGAAGGCGAAAGAAGACAGAAATTCGCCAGATGATCCGATGTGCCTTCCTGAGTTGTCACAGAGAGTGAAAAGACAAGGGAAAAAACGGAAGCCGATTGTGCAAGGGGTGCCGTGACGGCTCGGCTAGGCCTGAAAACACCATGACATGTTGCACACTTTTTCACTGCGTCTGATGTATTCCCATTCGGGTCCCGCACATTTTTTATGGCGTCTGACGCACTCCCTCTTGGGCCCCGCATACGTTTTAAGGCGTCTGACGTATTCCCATTTGGGTCCCGCACACTTTATCCGGCGTCCGGCGCACCGCCAATTGGGTCCGGCATACTTTGTCCAGCGTCGGGCGCACAGTCAGTGAGGTCCCGTACACTTTATCCGGCGTCCGGCACACTGCCACTGAGGTTCCACAGTTTATCACTATCTCTGGAGTTGGCACCGCTGTCGCCCCGAGAGCGAACGGACAGCGGCGGAGGGGCGAGCTGGCACCGGACAGGGACTGCGGTGCCAGTTCGCCCTTGGCCGCTGTCCGGGCGATCACGTCATAATTAGGAGGAGCCGGTGTCGCTCTGAGCGATGGACTGTCTGAGTTACTGCTGTTCACACGATCACTCCACCGCTCCTTCGGATCTCATGCATTGATGGAAAATGATTTGGATTGCCAACTGATACGGCGAGATTCATTGCTGAGCCCGCAAAAAAAACTCATAAGATAGACAAGGTGAACGAAAGAAATGATTCAAAACGACTTCGCAACTCTCTCCTACTTTCAAAAACTGTTAATTAGGAAGGGCAAACCATTACACCGAAGAGAGAGCGAGGTCTTCTCCAAATGATTGTCCTTCGCTTGCCTCACACCTAATGGCTAACGTGATGGCAGAGCTCAAGCATTGGAGGTTGCCACTTTTTGACTACAAAACAAGCCGCAAAAGCGTGTTCGGCGGCGCACAACGCGAGTTTTTGCGAAGTTTGAGGGGCGCTTAGGGGGATGAGGACCGTTTCTAGAAACGTTTTCAGGCGAGTCTAGGACAGTGAAACGATTGCGGCTGACGACGTCCGGAACAGGCGAGAGTGTCCTCTGAACACGGCTCTTGGCAAAGGTCGCTGGTGAGACCTTTGCAATGTGGTACGTTTAGGAATCGAAAATTCTGAGGATCTTTCTTGTAAGCGAGGAGTGAACACAGATTCGGGAAGGTGAAAGAGTATTGTGTAAGCCCAGGCAGGCGGAGCGGAATAGGTTTCCGGGTGGCTGGAAAATGGAAGTCTAAGTACGATAAAATCGAAAAAATATGCCATTAGTGGCCGAAGGAAGACCGAAATTTTGAGTGAACCAAGGCCGTGTGAGGGCCTCAAAGTGTCGAAGTATGATGTGGATGCTATTTCGGTGGTGAAGGACCTATCTTGAACTTCATAAAAACAAATACAATTGTTATAAGGCTGAGAACGCTGAAAAATTTGTAAGGAATAGCTAAAAATTTGAGGTTTTCCGAAAACATCTGCATAAATTCGAGGCGACAGTCGGGTGGTCGTCACCGCGAGTATGCCACGTGAGGAGAGGAGTTCGATAAGCAATTCATACTTCCTAGAAAGCATGTTTAACAAAAGTTATATTTCTTTGAAGAAATGGGGTTATTGAGATCCAGTCATTGTGGGCCTTGAAAGCCAAAAATGTCCTCACAACGTGAAATGCACAACTCCAGTTAAAATATATTTGAGAGCTTCCTATTTTTATTTGACGCATCCGTCATGGCATGTTTTACTCAAGAAAATCAAAAAATTTTAAAAAATTTGTTTGAAAATACTTTTTTTCTGGAATAAAGGGTGGCACTTTGCATAAAATATTTTACTTCTATATACCGTTGGAATCCTCTTGTTGGGAGAAGACCAAAAACAGCTTCAGAATCGATTTTTGAATTATAACGGAGCGGCGCTTTGTGCGCTCAAAAAACGCCGCAAAACGCCGTTCTTGCGGAAAAATATGAACGGTTTTGTACCTTTCTCGGTATGTGCTCGCTTTCAAGTGCTCTCCACAGCGCCGGACAGTGAATGCAAACAAATGCAGATCTTTTCAGCGACTTTATCGCTGAAAGTTAGTTCATTCGCAGTGGGCTCTGAGTCGAGATCTGAACCTCTGGATGCTACAACTGGTGGTGAATCGACAAGCGGCCTTTGCGGCGCTTCAGGATTGTATAGTTCACTGAAGAACTGTCTCCATCGATGGAGGCGCTCATCCACAGAGCGCACGAACAAACCATCTGTAATCCTGATACTACCGCTAAGTTTCGTCTTTCCTCCCAGTCGCTTGAGTGTCCGGTAGAGCGTTCGATAGTCATGCCTGCTCGCAGACTCTTCCAAATGATCAGCTACCTCATTCGAATACTACTCTCGTTTCATTTTCAATCTGTAACGAAGCCCTCTACAGAACTGATGATACCGATCAAAAGTGGTTAATCTCGCTCTCTTCCCTTCCTGTGTGATATACAGTTCACCTCCGCACTGCCGTTCAGTCCGCAAAGTGCACCCTGACTGCGAAATCTTGCTGCGGCGCGGTCGCGAACATCCTCAGACAAGGATGTGGGATCATCCGGCGCTTTTGGCCTTTGGTGCCCGGGTGATCCCACCGCCCGGGTGATCCCACATCCCTGTCTGAGGATACTCGCAACCGCGCCGCAGCACGATTTCGCAATCAAGCGCACTTTGCGGACTGAACGACAGAGCGGAAGTGAAGAATATATGGACTCATCAGATATTCACGGCTGGGTTCGCCTGCGAGTGACAGGACAAAGTGGAACTGCACATTCCACGATGGTGGCTGCTTGTTCGTTGTTCTTCTTCATCTCGTTCATCCACATATGTATCGTCTGCCAACAACGCGAACCGATCCAACAGTGTCACTTGGAATAACCCTTAGCCTCAGCTACCATTAAAGGCAGTGCTCACGATAAATTTCACTTTCCTTCTTCTTCACGGTTTACGCAAGGTCTGGTGCCCTATATAACAAGGCATGCTTGAAAAGGACACGAAAGACGCGTTTCTGTGCCAAAATAGATCATGATCATCGTGAACGCTGCCTTTAAATGAGCCCAGTCGAGTTTGCCTTCAGAATGCTTCACAATCCTATCTCATTGTGGGCGAAACTTCACCACTGCACGTAGAAGGTAATTATCTGAACCACAGTTGTCTGCTCTACTACAGTGTATAGCTGAACATACTCGGACCATTTTGTGAGTTGAGTGATCAACTCCTCCGTGCGTAGAGTAGAAAGCCCACGTTTTGGCGAAGAAGGGTACGCTGCACGCGATAGCTTCTCCAGTTCTACACAGTATTGTGTAACACGGTAGCCGACTAATTCTCTTTGAGTTGAGTGATCAACTCCCCTGAGTGGCTTTCTTAAAGGCAGTGTTCACGATGATTTTCGTTCCCGAGCTCTCCACTCAAAGCAAAGCGTTGGAGACCGAGTGCTACAGCAATTACGAAGAAACGGCAAGAAACGCACTAAAACGTCATATTTCAGTGACATTAATCTCTGGCCTGGGCTAGTTTTCCAGTTGTATGAACATGTTCACGGTGGTTTTCACCGGTGAAAAATGGAGTCAGTCGAAGACGGAAGAATATTCCAGGCAAAATAGTACTAGTTAGGGTCCGAAGAAAAGAACGGAGCAACAGAAAGCAAATAATTGTAAAGGACGGGCCCTTAAATGATTTCATTGTCGCAACGAACAGATCCTGTGAGAGTAAAGAGGTGGGGTGATAGTAAAGGATTTTGTGACCTTCTGGTACGTTATTCTGAATTCATTCGTCATTTATGTTCTACCCGGGTGCCAAACAATATTCTGCTATTAACAAGCTATTAATCTCAAAATCGAAGATTATCGTGAACACTGCCTTTAAAGGCAGTTTCCAAGATAAAAATCTCGTGTTTTCACTAGAAAACGAAGGTATGGAGTCTGACTCTTTCATCAATGAAGAAAGAATCATGAAAAACGCTGAGAAACATCCAAAATAGCTCTTCTTCTTGAAAGCCACATTTCAAGGGTGGTGAGTTGCGCGGGCATGGGCCTGAAGTAGACAGCGAGTGCAAATGCGCTCCAACGCTAAAACTCTGCCGCGCTCGCGCTCCAATGCTAATGAAGAAGCGGACCAAACTGTTCCTCGGAAAACTAGACCGCGACCGGAAAGTACGAGCGCGAGCGGATTTCGGAGCTGATTAAAGATCTTTTAGGCTCGTTTTTGTTCGTTCTTTCACCCCTACTGCTCCAATAAGACCCCGGCCATTCGATTTCCGGCGGAAAACTGAAGCCGAAATTTATCGTGGACACTGCCTTCAAAAGAAATAGAACATTGGAAATAAAGAAGCAGACAGCTGTGACGTATCTCTTTGATTCCATTTTCATACTTTTGCTGCCGGGCAAACGCCGCACCCTTGGATGCGGCGAAATCACAGGAGCATAACGAAATCAGGTGGAAGTGAACAGATTTGATTTGATTTGATTTATTACACGGTAGAACCGTGTGATAGACAAACAACAAAACGAAACACTTAAACGGCAACTGAAAAAGACTAAAGATGGAGGACAATAATTAAAGGCAGTGTTCACGATAGAAATCGTTTTTCTGTTTTCCCGCCTATCTTGAAAACTTCCAATAATGTCTCTGGATTCGTTCAAGACCTTCTGGGAACGGAGTTATGGCCCCTCAAACATTGAGCTAAGGAAACATGGTGGACGAGTTGTCCGAGGCTTGTAACTTGCGTCTTTCGCAGCCGATGCATGCGAGCTGACCTGAGTAAAGAGAGAAGTTGAGAATGAAGGGAAGAACGGGGCTAATGATTGGAAATCATCGCTCATCTCACGATCTCGAGCACTCATTTGTTGCGTGTGGGCGTGTGTTGCGCTTTTAGGGTTTTCCTCGCGCTCGAAGTGGGAACATCGGGCTCTTTTGGAGCTTTTCCTGGCTCGTTTTCATGCGTTCTTTCGACGTCAACGTTACAGTGTGCCCCTCCACTAGCCATTCCTAGTGGAAACTGAAACACATTTTTTATCGTGAACACTGCCTTTAAGCAAATCGATAGACTGACTACGAGGCAACACCGGCACCATGAAGGGATGAGATCTTATAAACATCGCTCCTGGGACAACATATAACTCTCAAGCGCCTTTTTGAGTTCAGTGAACTTTCCAACTACCAAGCCTGGCCGAAGTAATTTGTTGAATTCAGACCCCGCCCTATTGACAAAGAAGTGCTGTCTTACATTTCGCCTGGCCCCAACGAGACCCAATTTCACCGGCGCTCTCCTGGGGGTTGACGATCTCAGGTTGAACAGCCGGCTAGCCTTGATACCAGCACTACCATGAATGATTTTATACATCATTATCATATCAAACCTTCTTCTCTTGTGCTCTATAGTGGCTAGGCCCAATTTGGCGTTTCTGGTGACATGACACACGTTGCGATTACTCTGAAACCACGATGTCCTCAACTAAACTCTACGTGTGAAAATATTCTGGACTTTCTCCAGGGCACCGATAGATCCCTTTTTGTATGGATTGAATACCACCGTGCCATACTCCATAAGTGGACGAATGTACGTTTTATAAACCTCAGTCACGACTTTGCTTTGGTAGTTGAAAGTGCTCTATTTGGCTACATCATTAAGAACTTTTTGCAAACACTCCGAATCTTCCATGGTCAAAATACGGTTATACAATATAAAGTCATCAGCGAATGCCGAACAGCCAACGTTGTTCAAGGATATAATCGAGGGACGCTCATACGTATAAATATTAAAGAGAATAGGTGAACGCACTCCACCCTGAGGAACACCACTAATAACTGCAAAGGGAGAGGAGAACGTATTGTTAAGCCGGACTCTGAAACTCTGTCAAAGGCCTTGGAAAAATTGAGATAAATAACATCCTTACCAGCATCATTGTCCAGCGCACGAGTCCAGTCTTCAAGTGACTGCAGCATCGCCGAAATTGTGGATTTATCCTTTTGGAAACCATGTTGGTAATCCGAGATGATGGAGTGCTCCTCCATATGAGCCACAATTATTTTCTTTAATACTTTTTCAAAAAGTCTTGCAAAAATAGATGTGATACTGATAGGCCGGTAGTTGCTGGGATCAGAAAATGGCTTCTTCTTTGGTATAGGAGTAACAAAGGATGTACGCCATCTACTCGGAACATCTCCACGCATAAAACTCAGGTTGAAAATGTATGCAAGCGGGCTAACTATGATATCAATCACCTTTTTAAAGGCAGCATACACGCTCGTAAGCATAGTCGAGATAACAGCATAGATAGGTCCGCACGGCCCGTACTACGTCGTCAACGACGTTTGAAGCGCTCAAAACTGTCCAGGATGACAGTATTTGACAATGTTTGAGCAATCTTGCCTTCCACGCCCGTATTTTCACACCCCTTTTAGTAACAGATTGAGAATCGATACTTGTCAAAACGTGTGATAATTGAGAGTGATAGCACTATCAAATGGGAGTGCACGAGAGAAATAGCTTGGTTTACTTGAGTATAACATGTCTGCATACCTAATGACTCTCGTCCACTTTCGAGAATGCCGCCCTACTTTGGCTGACCTCTTGAAATGGAGGATTTTATCAGTGCACAAACATGTTATACTCAAGTAAACCGAGCTATTTCTCTCGTGCACTCCCATTTGATAGTGCTATCACTCTCAATTATCACACGTTTTCACAAGTATCGACTCTCATTCTGTTACTCAAAGGGGTGTGAAAATATGGGCGTGGAAGGCAAGATTGCTCAAACATTGTCAAATACTGTCATCCTGGGCAGTTTTCATCGCTTCAAACGTCGTTGACGACATAGTACGGGCCGCGCGGACCGATCTATGCTGTTATCTCGACTATGCTTACGAGCGTGTATGCTGCCTTTAATGAAACATAATGGTATGTGATCCGGCGTGTCAGAAAACGAATTAGGCCATTTGGCTAGTACCTCCAACAATTCCCCCGGGTGAAACCATACAGAGTCAGGCATAGTAGGAAAAAGAGAAGGACTAACACTCTCATTCGAGTCAGTATCCTCAAGGAATGATTTCTTAAACATATTTGCCAAAAGCTTAACTTTTGGCCGCCTTCCACTGCACTGGAACCAACCTCTCTCACAAGACATCCAACCTCAGATTTAATTTTGGGTCTCGAATTGAGTAATCTGTAGAATAAAACTTTACTTTTAGACTCGATAACTTTACTTTCCTTATTATTGTTATACTTCTTCAAACGTTTTTCGAATATTGCCACAAATCTTTTGTATTCGCACCAATCTACAGCCCTGTTACTACTATTTGCCATGTTCCAGGCTTGAGACTTCCTGTGAAAAAGATTTTCCAAGTGCCCAGGGAGGTACGCCTTCTTCGTAGACACCAGTATAATCGGTGCAAATAGATCAATGGTGTGATCAAGGGTGGAAAGAAAGAGTTCATATTTAGTTTCCACAGTATCCACGGTACTCAGTGAGCCGTACCAATCTACACTGCCCAGGTATTCATTTATACACGCTGAATCCGCTTTACTGTTTACTCTGTTGCAAATTTTGCTATCATATACCTCGATATGCACGTTTAGCTCGAATACTACATATATGTAGAAGCGTGGTCACTAGTGCCCAATGGGGACAGAGTATCCACTTTTATAATCAACCCATCCTCATTGGACAGTAACAGATCCAAAACATTGCCAAAACACTGTATCCATAACGTTATTCTGGGTGAGATTATGCGAAGCGCACATATCTAGGAATAGCTTACTACTCAGGTTTGTAGCCGTAGGAACAAGCTGCACCCATGATATATCTGGTAAATTGAATTCGCCCGTAATAACACAAGACTGACTACAAGAAAGCAAATCACTTAAGGTTATAATAAAAGTTTCAAAAGAGTCAGCAGAGCATGAGGGCGCCCTGTTAGCAATAACTGTTCTCAGCGTCCTATTACTAACAACAATGTCAGCACAAAGTAGTTCATAACCTTCAGAACAAGACTCCTCGTACACTAACCTTGGACAGAGAGGCTTACTCAACGAAATAGCCACTCTCCCGCCCCTCTGGTGCGGTTGGTCACATCTAAGCAGATCAAACTGAGAACATAACCCACCAAATAACGAAGCACCAGTGATGTGAGGCGTCAACCACGTTTCAGACAGGGCTATAATGCCATAATCAAGTTGTTGAATGTATCCTATAAGGCTATTGATACTTTCAGGAAGGGAACGTATGTTCGAAGAGAGACATTTCAGATTGCTATCCGCGGTCCGAAGAGGATTTACAAGTTTAAATTAACACCCGAAAGACCGGAGGAAACGTTTTGCTGACGTGCTGACCGGGAATACAATTCGAACTCTTACAAGGCTCTTGGGAAGAAACTGGATCGTTACTGATATTGATACTATTCACCCTAGCAGGAGCATAAACGTTTACACCAGTAGTACTGACAGTAACAGGAGTGATTACACCAAGATTGACAGCCGGATAATTCACTATAACAGGAGGAGTACCACCAACGGGAGGACTTACATTCGCACCCGCATGATTCACATTGATAATGGCAGGACTCCTCGCTCAGTACCTCGCCACTCACGTTCCTCCCGAGGGAGGGAGGCTCTGATGAACGGGCCATTGGTTAACGGGAAACGCTTAAACTGAGGAGCCCGCCTCAGTACTATCTTGGCAATGATCGATGCAGGGAAGATCACTATGAGCAACCTATTATGAGACTAGATGACTTAATCGCACATGTGAATGCCGGCAAAAAACCTAGTTACGCAATTGATCCTCTTCTGAAAGTTGTATTCGTACCTTCAAACGCCGCCGTGGCGGCAAAAGTGGGAGGTACCTGTGCAGGGTCCCCCCCCCCTACTGGGGTCCTGCACAGGTCCCATGATGTCCTGCACACTCCTACTAAGGTTCTGCACACGTTCCATGATGTCCTGCACACTCCTACCGATGTCCTATACACATTCTACGTCGTCCTGCACACCCCTACTGAGGTCTCGCATAGTCAACCGACACTTCAGCACACCCTGCGACGCCTTCTTATCGATGGTGCGCTTGGAACGAATACGCGCCGCCCTCAAGAACATCAATCCCGCACAGCGTTCTCTTCCGAGCCGGACGTTCAAAGTACATCACCCTAGAGAGCAAGGTGTTTATATGGAGTCTAAGAAAACAATGATTGATAACGAAAAAACCCATCATTTTCATAAACTAATCTTGTGAGGCCGGTTTCCGAGTTTGAAACGCCCGTTAAAGGCCAGGACGCCATTATGATGAGTTCTGCCAATTATTTTCGGCATTCCCGTGGCCGATTACCTATAGTTACAAATTTTCGAGCGATTTGGTCCACGCCTTCCAAAAAAATGGAATTCGACGGACGGAGGCGGAGGCGGAGGCGGAGGCGGAGGCGGAGGCGGAGGCGGAGGCGGAGGCGGAGGCGGAGGCGGAGGCGAAAGCGGAGGCGAAGGCGGAGGCGGAGGCGGAGGCGGAGGCGAAAGCGGAGGCGGAGGCGGAGGCGGAGGCGGAGGCGGAGGCGGAGGCGGAGGCGGAGGCGGAGGCGGAGGCGGAGGCGGAGGCGGAGGCGGAGGCGGAGGCGGAGGCGGAGAGGCGGAGGCGGAGGCGGAGGCGGAGGCGGAGGCGGAGGAGGAGGCGGAGGCGGAGGCGGAGGCGGAGGCGGAGGCGGAGGCGGAGGCGGAGGCGGAGGCGGAGGCGGAGGCGGAGGCGGAGGCGAGCGGAGGCAGAGGCGGAGGCGGAGGCGGAGGCGGAGGCGGAGGCGGAGGGGGAGGCGGAGGGGGAGGCGGAGGCGGAGGCGGAGGCGGAGGCAGAGGCGGAGGCAGAGGCGGAGGCGGAGGCGGAGGCGGAGGCGGAGGCGGAGGCGGAGGCGGAGGCGGAGGCAGAGGCGGAGGCAGAGGCAGAGGCGGAGGCGGACGCGGAGGCGAAGGCGGAGGCGGAGGCGGAGGCGGAGGCGGAGGCGGAGGCGGAGGCGGAGGCGGAGGCGAAGGCGGAGGCGGAGGCGGGAGGCGGAGGCGGAGGCGGAGGCGGAGGCGGAGGTGAGGCGGAGGCGGAGGCGGAGGCGGAGGTGAGGCGGAGGCGGAGGCGGAGGCGAGGCGGAGGCGGAGGCGGAGGCGGAGGCGGACGCGGAGGCGGAGGTGGAGGCAGAGGCGGAGGTGGAGGCGGAGGCGGAGGCGGAGGCGGAGGCGGAACCGGAGGCGGAGGCGGAGGCGGAGGCGGAGGCGGAGGCGGAGGCGAAGGCGGAGGCGGAGGCGGAGGCGGAGGCGGAGGCGGAGGCGGAGGCGGAGGCGGAGGCGGAGGCGGAGGTGGAGGTGGAGGCGGAGGCGGAGGTGGAGGTGGAGGCGGAGGCGGAGGCGGAGGCGGAGGCGGAGGCGGAGGCGGAGGAGGCGGAGGCGGAGGCGGAGGCGGAGGCGGAGGCGGAGGCGGAGGCGGAGGCGGAGGCGGAGGCGGAGGCGGAGGCGAAGGCGGAGGCGGAGGCAGAGGCATAGGCGGAGGCGGAGGCGGGAGGCGGAGGCGGAGGCGGAGGCGGAGGCGGAGGTGGAGGCGGAGGCGGAGGCAGAGGCGGAGGCAGAGGCAGAGGCGGAGGCGGACGCGGAGGCGGAGGCGGAGGCGGAGGCGGAGGCGGAGGCGGAGGCGGAGGCGGGAGGCGGAGGCGGAGGCGGAGGCGGAGGCGGAGGCGAAGGCGAAGGCGGAGGCGGAGGCGGAGGCGGAGGCGGAGGCGGAGGCGGAGGCGGAGGCGGAGGCGGAGGCGGAGGCGGAGGCGGAGGCGGAGGCGGAGGAGGCGGAGGCGGAGGCGGAGGCGGAGGCGGAGGCGGAGGCGGAGGCGGAGGCGGAGGCGGAGGCGAAAGCGGAGGCGAAGGCGGAGGCGGAGGCGGAGGCGGAGGCGGAGAGGCGGAGGCGGAGGCGGAGGCGGAGGTGGAGGCGGAGGTGGAGGCGGAGGCGGAGGCGGAGGCGGAGGTGAGGCGGAGGCGGAGGCGGAGGCGGAGGCGGAGGCGGAGGCGGAGGCGGAGGCGGAGGCGGAGGCGGAGGCGGAGGCGGAGGCGGAGGCGGAGGCGGAGGCAGGCGGAGGCGGAGGCGGAGGCGGAGGCGGAGGCGGAGGCGGAGGCGGAGGCGGAGGCGGAGGCGGAGGCGGAGGCGGAGGCGGAGGAGGCGGAGGCGGAGGCGGAGGCGAAGGCGGAGGCAGAGCGGAGGCGGAGGCGGAGGCGGAGGCGGAGGCGAGAGGCGGAGGCGGAGGCGGAGGCGGAGGCAGGAGGCGGAGGCAGAGGCGGAGGCGGAGGCGGAGGCGGAGGCGGAGGCGGAGGCGGAGGCGGAGGCGGAGGCGGAGGCGGAGGCGGAGGCGGAGGCGGAGGCGGAGGCGGAGGCGGAGGCGGAGGCGGAGGCGGAGGCGGAGGCAGAGGCGGAGGCGGAGGCGAAGGCAGAGGCGGAGGCGGAGGCGGAGGCGGAGGCGGAGGCGGAGGCGGACGCGGAGGCGGGGGCGGAGGCGGAGGCGGAGGCGGAGGCGGAGGCGGAGGCAGAGGCAGAGGCGGAGGCGGAGGCGGAGGCGGACGTGAGAGCGGAGGCGGAGGCAGAGGCAGGCGGAGGCGGAGGCGGAGGCGGAGGCGGAGGCGGAGGCGGAGGCGGAGGCGGAGGCGGAGGCGGAGGCGGAGGCGGAGGCGGAGGCGGAGGCGGAGGCGGAGGCGGAGGCGGAGGCGGAGGCGGGAGGCGGAGGCGGAGGCGGAGGCGGAGGCGGAGGCGGAGGCGGAGGCGGAGGCGGAGGCGGAGGCGAGGCGGAGGCGGAGGCGGAGGCGGAGGCGGAGGCGGAGGCGGAGGCGGAGGCGGAGGCGGAGGCGGAGGCGGAGGCGGAGGCGGGAGGCGGAGGCGGAGGCGGAGGCGGAGGCGGAGGCGGAGGCGGAGGCGGAGGCGGAGGCGGAGGCGGAGGCGGAGGCGGAGGCGGAGGCGGAGGCGGAGGCGGAGGCGGAGGCGGAGGCAGAGGCGGAGGCAGAGGCAGAGGCGGAGGCGGACGCGGAGGCGAAGGCGAAGGCGGAGGCGGAGGCGGAGGCGGAGGCGGAGGGAGAGGCGGAGGCGGAGGCGGAGAGGCGGAGGCGGAGGCGGAGGCGGAGGCGGAGGCGGAGGCGGAGGCGGAGGCGGAGGCGGAGGCGGAGGCGGAGGCGGAGGCGGAGAGGCGGAGGCGGAGGCGGAGAGGAGGCGGAGGCGGAGGCGGAGGCGGAGGCGGAGGCGGAGGCGGAGGCGGAGGCGGAGGCGGAGGCGGAGGCGGAGGCGGAGGCGGAGGCGGAGGCGGAGGCGGAGGCGGAGGCGGAGGCGGAGGCGGAGGCGGAGGCGGAGGCGGAGGCGGAGGCGGAGGCGGAGGCGGAGGCGGAGGCGGAGGCGGAGGCGGAGGCGGAGGCGGAGGAGGCGGAGGCGGAGGCGGAGGCGGAGGCGGAGGCGGAGGCGGAGGCGGAGGCGGAGGCGGAGGCGGAGGCGGAGGCGGAGGCAGAGGCGGAGGCAGAGCCGGAGGCGGAGGCGGAGGCTAAGAAAAGTTTTCGTCATTTCAGGCGCCATATCCTTTAAGAGCGGTGACCGATCGCAATGAAATTCGGCTCAGATACGTATATTGATTAGACCCTTCGAATGATGTGCAACTTACTTTTCTGGTGACGGTATGAATAGGTGATCTTGGTATAGGGCATGCGCGCGGTAAGTGATCAAAGCCAAATCTGTTGAGCGCTTCACTCTCACCACAATTCCTTTCCGCTTTAGGTGTTTCTCATACGTATCAACCGGGTGGGAATAGGACGGCCGGTTTTCGACCGACTATGACAGGGGTCTAACAATAAGTGGAGTGTAAACGTTTAAGCGATGATAAACACAGCGAATCGTTTCATTCCATGTGCAAGTTAGTGTGGTTCATTTTATAGTTCTTTTAGGTTTTCATGGGTGCTGCGTTCACGCGCTCTTCCGAACACAAGAAGTCTAGTGGGAAAGAAGACACTAAAAAAGTTCAGAGGAAGAAGAAGAAGAAGAAGGAACGAAAAAAGAAAGACAGTAAAGATGGTGGACAAAGAGGAGTACAAGCGAAAACTCCTTCCATAAAGGGAAAGAAGTCGATGACGAAAACTGTAGACAATTTTTCCGTGTTGGGTAGAGTTCAGGTGAGAATATAGTTCACCCGTTATGGAACACCCAATTGCGCCGTCAGTCCGAGTAGAGAATAGTTCTCGATATTTCTTTAGAACGCAATTTCTTCTATGATCAGAAATAGCCACGCTTTCAGTAAATTACAGTAAATTCGAAATACCGTGCGGTACCGATTGCCACAAGCGCATGAAATTATGATATCAGTTGCATTGCTATATCAGACCGACTCAAACTCTAAAATTAAAATTGCATAGTATTTTAAGACAAGAACGTAAGTTAGGCCCCCGTCATAGTCGGTGGATCTACTGAGTCCCACCCGGTCGATACGCACCGAATTCGTGGGAAAAGGGTGCAAAAAAATCAACCCACTGAGTCCGACTGCGACCGTCTGATGCCCACCGCAATCCCCCCGGTCGATACTGATGGTTCTCATGCGTACAAGGGCGGGGCCAGTGCACCGACTGAGTCCGACTGAGTCCCACTGAGTCCCACCGAAATCATCCTCACCCGGTCGATATAGGTGTTTCTCACGTGATTTGGATGCACTTTTTTTCGGCTGACTGCGACCTGCCAAGCACCGCCGCATCTCGACTCTCTTTCTCTGCACTCTGCCCCACGTACTGCTGCCGCTGACTATCGTTTGCGTGTTTCATAGAGGAACTGGTTGGCGCTGGGGGCAACCGGACTCAGCAGGTTTTTCCACCCCGGACTGCGCCAGAACGGGGCTACCGTAATCTCACTCGAGTTGGCTCTAAATATTTCTAACTTTAGACCCCACTTTCGCTACATCTCGACAACCGGTGGAGCTGTTTTTCTGCTTTGTAGTCCATTAGGATCCTCAATTGCTGACCCCTAGAGAAGGACGGTGGGCGAATGAAGATACACCGCTCTCCACTGCTTTCATATCCTACCCTTTATCTATTGGGTATCATCAATTTTGTTCACGAGAGCCGAATGGGGGGCTGTATAACATCATTCCTGAGATTACGGTAGCCCCGTTCTGGCGCACTTAACTTACCTTCTTGTGTATTTTAAGACACTGTGGCAATCGGTACCGCACGGTTTTTCTCGTCTAGGCACGCTTTCTGCCATGAAATAGGCTTAGGCCCTTGTCAGCGTTGGTGCTATTTGCAGCTGTAACCCGCCAACACCCGTCGTCACCCTCCAAGACCCGCCCGATCGATACGTAAGAATAAAATGGTGGAGCGAGGTTGACAAAATCACCTGGTGTGGCCGACGAGGTCGATATCCATGCAATACGTGGATGACGGGGGGTGAGAAAAACGCCGGGTGGGCGGGCCGATAATAAAACATTGCGCATCACTAGGAAGCTATCCACACTGCTACCTCCGTTTCTTCACTTTATGAACAAGATCTAACAAAATCGGAGTCAAAACATGGAAAAGTTCAGAGGCAATTTGAGTGAGCCGTTTGGGGGGAGGAATAATGTTATACAGCCCCCCCATCCGGCTCTCGTAAACAAAACTGATGATAACCATTTGATAAAGTGTAGGGTATTAAAGAAGTGGAGAGCGATGTGTCTTCATTCACTAACCGTCCTGCTCCAGGGGTTAGCAGGAGAGGCTCTCCATGGACTAGAATGTAGGAAAACAGCACCACCGGTGGTCAAGATCTAACAAAATCGAAAAAAACCTGGAAAATTTTTGAGCTAAATCGAGTGAGCCGATTTGGGGGGTGGGCTGGATAAGAGCACCCGGGGGGGGGGGGGGGGGGTGGGGTGGATAAGGGCACCCCTATTTCACAGGTTTATAATTTGTCAACGGCACAGAAATTTTCAAGGAATGCAGAAGTTTTTCTTTTCAGAGTTTTGCATGTTTAGGGCCCGATATCGTGTCACCTTTACCAGCAGTGAGGCTGCCTTTCCTCCTTCCTAGTCTGTTCAGGGCTTCAGCCGTTTACCTATGGAGAAAGGCGGTGTGTGAATGCAACACACCGCTCTTCATTTCTTTTATACCCTACCCTTTATGAATTGGGTATCATCAGTTTTGTTTACCGTGAGAATTTTGAGCCGTTAGCAATTTATAATCGTTTCCCTATTTCTCTGAACAGGTGCAATCGTGTTGGCCTCGTGACCATCTTCATTACTTTAGGTGGGCTCTAGTCGGCCACACCGGGTAATTTTATCAACCTCACTTCACAATTTTTCTCATACGTATCGACCGGGCGGGTGTTGGCGGGTGTCGACGGGTCACTGCAGTGGTATGACACCGCTAAGGGGGGGGGCACTCAGGATTCAGTTGGAGAATGAATGATACAGCCGATGTCAGCTCAAATTTTCATTTTCATGGATGAATCATTTCATTTTCTTGAGTGCCCCCCCCCCCAAAACGATTTCAATCCACTGCAGGCCACACCGGGTGTTTTTGTGCACCCCATTTCAAATGCGTAATGTGCGTACCGATTGGGCTGGCTACGTCGGCTCAACCAACTCTGACGGGGACCTTACAGGAATATTTTGGGATATTCCTTATCTGATGATGCTTTAAAGCCAGCAGACACGCTCCAAAAAGTTGTTGAGATAACTACGCTAGTGGGGTCGTATGGCCCCTAGTAGAACGCTCGCACCGTTTGAAGCGTCAGAAACTAATCAAAACTACTAAATTTGAGCAATGCAAGTCGGAAAATTTCGTCAACCCCGCCAACGAGCTTCGACAAAACACAAGAACGCCCATACCGATCATTTTTCCGCAGGGCTACCGTAACCATTCTTGAACAAAACATGATAACGAACGATAACAAACGCTCATAACATGCGGGGTGTAAAATGGTAGGGGAGCGGTATGCATTCATTCACCCACCGCTCTCTTCGAGAAGCCATTGGGAAGTGGCTGAGGATGTCGAAATTGTGCAAACATGTTTGTTTGCTATTACGATGTGCTCATATCCAAGCTGGCACTCGGAAAACTTTTGGAGGGTTACGATAGCCCTGCGGAAACAGGCTGTGAGAGTCTATCAGCTTCGTCATCTAAACCGTCTTGTTGCTAATATTCACTGCTTCAACCTCAGAATTATAAAATTCAAGCCGCAGATTCTATCCACAGTAACCCAATGGTCATGATAAGAGTATTGAAAACAACATCATTCATTTATCGTCATGATGAAGCGCTGGTCGGTGGAATGATGTCGTGCTCCGTGCAAGGATTTCATTCCAGTTTTCATGAAATAATCTTTCGTATGACCGTGCGGTACACTAAGGACTTCCACATCGAGGTACTCGTCAAGTTGGAAGACTTGCAGCTTTCCCCTACTGCTGCATAGGATAGCCCATTAGGCCCTTATGGGTTAAGCTCTGAATTCTACCGGAGCTCGACCTACTTCAATTGTTGCCCAATTTCCTGCGCTTCAACGCTTCCCAACTGTTGCTCTCGACAACGCTCACCAAACAATCATGTAGAACCACTTTCCGCAAGTATCGGAGTGAATTCCGACCGAAGAGCATGATATCATTCCACCAGCCCACATTTTATCGCGGCTGCAAATGCTCAGGTACTCAGAACGACGGCCGGCGAACCTTTTCCAGCTGGTCCGCGGTCTCCGTCTTCCGGCCGCCCGCTTTTGGTTCGCCGCCCAGCTTCATGCCGATGGCCGGCCGACCTTTACCAGATGGCCCTCGATCATTATTCGTAATATTGTCTACCTCGAGCATGTCACCCCGGCCCTACGGCGGAGAATCGCCCCGCCTCGGTCCGCCGCAGTCTGCAGTGAGGAACCACCCTCCCCGCGTATCGCGGCGAAAACCGCTCCCCCCCAGCCGTGGGGATACCCCTATCTCCTCAGCGTTCAAAAATATGCTGGCCTCCGGAGAGTGACCCGAAGTCACCTTTCAGGGCCGGCATTAGAATGCCGAATGAGGACTCTAGTGAGGTGAGGCGTTTTTTGTACCGGCTGTGCACGTGATAAGCTTGTTACGCCGTGATCATTCGTGACCATTATCAATTGTCATTCCAACCGGCCGAACTGAAGATGGCGTGGCGTGTTTTGTGGCTCGCGGTCGAGCCAACATCTGCGCTGCGTGTGCGTCGCATTCAGCATGGTTTGCCGCTGGCCGGCACCCTCGAAATGTGGGGCGCCGACCGTCGTTTTCGGCATAGAGGTTCGCAAGCCGTCGCCCTGACTACCTGAGTGGGATGCAGATGTGTTCCTTCATCCTTATCATGTCTAATGGGTTACGGTGCATGAAATCTGCGGTCTGAGTTTTATAACTCTGTCAACCGCAATTCACGCAATGTAACTTGTCCATTTTTACCCGATAGCCGGAGCAGCCGTTATTGCTCTGTTTGCATACAGTTTTCGTTGGCTTTTTCGTTAGTTCCCCATACTACCTGCTCCAAACCTTCACTTTATGTCATAAAATCGATACCATTTTTGAACGTGTCTGCTGCCTTTAAAGGCACAGTTCAAGCTCAGTGGCGAAATCTAAGAAAAAGACATCATTGTGGAGTAGACCCACCCCGTATAATACCGGCCAAGTGCGAGCTCTTGATTCCTCCGAATAAGCGAGATATAGGAGGAAGCCACCCTGGGGCGCCCACACCCGGAAGCCACTTTGGCACGCCCCTTTTACGATCATTCGAGCTCAATACTGGCGTGATGAGCGATGAATTCGGATCAGCATCCCCGTTCATCCCTTCATTCTAAGCCTCTCTCTTTATTCAGGTCGGCTCGCATATATGGGTTGCAAATGACGGAAGTTACAAGCCACGGACAACTCGTCCACCATGGTTCCGTAGCTCAATTTTTGAGGGGCCATAACTTCGTTCCTATAGGGTCGTGTGCGATTTTAGAGGCATTATTGGAATCAGCGTGGGGCCGTTTTCAATATAGGGAGAAAAACAGAAGAACGATTCCGAGGTTGGACTGTGCCTTTAAGAATTTCGAAAAAAGTACTGATTTTTTTCATTGATTAAGCTTCTCTATTAAATTGCATTGCTTGGTGACAAGCTGAAGGATTTTTTTGTAAAGCTTTCATACGAACTGGAGCTACCCTGTTTGGGTGCGAACCTAAAGGGGTCAGCTGATACGGACAGATTTCTTTCAATATCAGCTAGCTGATAGCGTCAGGCACACCAAAACGCCGATTGTAATAAGTAAAGATAGCGTTATTAGTCGGTTTTTGTTAGAACGCAATGCAAACACTGCGGTTTTTGAAGCGGTATCATTCTTTCTCCACTCAAATTCCGCGTGCCCCACACAGCTATCTTGGCACCCCATTTACGCGACGACCAGTTGCGGCCGGCGATCATGGCGAAACATAAATGCTGATGACGTTACCCATACGAAAAAAACACGCTCACTCTTTTCGAACTGGAAAACATAACAAAACGGATTTTAGCAGCCGGGATTCTGTGTTACAGTAACCCCATTCGCCGTGGAGCGCGTTATGATATCATCGAGTGCCAGCGTCGCACCTAAGTGGCATTTTAGGCTGAGATCAGCCACGGGAAGTGTTTTCGTTCTGAAACTGAGGGTATTTATCATCTACATTGTATTCCTAGGTATTTATAGCGCATTTCAGCGTTCTCTTGCTTGTATCTGTTCACTTAAAAAGCTGTGTTCTTTTGGATTGCTTGCTGACCCACCGTTTCTTATTTTCTAGGGGTCCATCTCGTCAGCAACTGATTGTTGGGCCCAAGATAATTGACAGGTGTGGATGTTGAGATGGAAAATTGATATTGCTTGGCCGTAACGGTAGGCACGATACCGGACTAATTCAAACGATGATTACCTTACCAAAATATGAATGCGTGCAGCACTAGAAAAACGAGCTTGCTGGAAATTTTTCACGGTCATGGTTTTTATCGCAGACCAAACTTTTTTATTAAACAAAGGTTCAGATATGATGTTAATGTGCAGCTGCACCCGGATCACGAAACTTGTAAGCAAATGTAGGAAGGAGAACATTCCGATCAAGCATATGTCCGGGCATTCCTTATTGTGGTGAGAACTCGACATTCGGAAAGCACGTTCTTGTGATTAGATATGCGATCGTGAATGGTCAATCGTAGTGAACGTATGTACGACTTCTCCGTCATGATGCAGTTCTTTTTCAGTCACGAAGGGTGAAAAGTAGTGACTAGAGGTAGCGGAAAAAATCACTACAGCATTGACATGTTGAAAACAACTGCGTTTACCTGAAAGAAGGTATCAGCCATATGTGTTTATTAAGGTGCACCTAGATATAGCACATAGAAATCGTGAGAAACAGAGCAAATTGGAATGCAATCGGCAGCAAAAGTCCAGGTAGCAGTCATACACAAAAGAAAACTCTATTTTATTGAGATCGCAAACGGTGAGCGCGTCAAACACTTTACCTAAGCCTTGCTGGCGATATAGGCGAGCAAGTTGACAACACTGGGCGAGTATCCGTATTCGTTATCATTCCAGGAGATCAGCATAACCTATTATTATTGGGAGATCATTCGGAAGATCTGTCAACTTCCGCTATATTGCAACGAACCGATCTTACATACAGAACATAATTCATCTAGTTCCCCGCAATGATCGATAAAGTTTGTCCGAATGAAGCTGTCCGTCCACGCGGTCGGCGTGCGTGTCGAGCTGCCTTCGGGAAGACTCCTTTCGGACTTCTCAATCGATTACCAGGAATATCAGACCAATAGTGAATAATATCCTAGCCAGCTGTTTGGTGTCGTGGGATGACTAGTCCAAAAAATGCCTTCGCGATGGCTACTCGACGCGCATGCCGACCGCTTGGTCGCACAGTCTCATTCGGACAGACCTTATGTGCCCAAACATCACAATTAGAGCACTTCAGCCAGTAGATTATTGTGCTATTTTCGGCGGGGTTTTCGCGGAAACAGAGTCCGCAAACTTCAACACGTTCTGGGGCGTACTCCTCTAGCAGACCCCATTTCTTCTTCGTCCATGCTTTGTTGAGTGGAGCGGCCTAAATGAATTTTTTACTACGGTGCTTTTCAAAAACAGTATCGCGAGAAGTCTCTTCAACTCAGACACTCGCTGCTGTGAGTTCGATACCAATAGGATGTCTTCCTATTTATACACGCCGGAATATATCGGTTTGGTTGGAGGAAGATAACAGTATAAACTGTCGGTTATGAGCTCGAGACTAAAAGGATATGTTCCCATAGACAATGCCGGAAAATATCCGTTTAGTTGGCGGAAGGTAATAATAAACACTACCTGTTGTGATCTCGATACCAACAGAATATCTTTCTAAGGACACTGACGGAGCATATCCGTTCAGTTGGCGGAATATATAAGCAAACGCTACCTGTTGTGAGCTCGGGACCAATAGGATGTCTTCCTATTTATACATGCCGGAACTTATCGGTTTTGTTGGAGGAAGATAGCTGCATGCACGACTGTCATGAGCTCGATACCAACAGCATATGTTTCGCTGGGCACGCGTGGTTTTGTGTCACAAATGTCCCTCCACGATGTTAGCACGAGTGGGTTAGCGTGCTAGGAACGTGTCGACAGATCACAAGCACGCCCATGCCGATCATTTTTCCGCGGGGCTACCGTAACCATTCTTGAACAAAAGATGATAACGAACGATAACACAAGCTCATAACATGCGGGGTATAAAAGGGCAGAGGAGCGGTATGCATTCATTCACACACCGCTCTCCTCGAGGAGCCACTGGGAAGTGGCTGAGGAGGTCGAAATCGTGCAAACATGTTTGTTGGCTATTACGATGTGCTCAAATCCAAGCGGGCACTTGGAAAATTTTTGTAGGGTTAAGGTAGCCCTGCGGAAAAAATGATCGGCATGGGCGTGCTTGTCGACAGATCAAATGGAGCAGAAAATTTAACGATACGAGTCTAGCATGTCAGAGCACTCCTCAAAGTCATATCGGGATACTCGGAGTACTGCTGTCCAGCTGGAACATAGCCGCTTGGCTGGAACACATTCACTACATCGGAGAGAGACACTATTTTATTTGCAAATAGGATAATTTAGAACAACATTTCCTCTCCATTAAGCTCGTCTCATCTCAGTTTGAAAAGTGGCGGTATTGCTCATTCCGGAAGCAGCGAAACGTGAGCAGGGAACCTGAAGCTTTTTCATGACGCCTTGCAATCATTCTTTTTCATTTATTTCTACCGCAAGCTGGAGTGCTCATGACCATGCAGTCATCATTGGCAGGACGAAGCCACCATTTTTTTCTGTCTAATCGCGGCGATCTATCTGGAACTCAGGCAGTCGGGGGGGGGGGGAGGTAGTACGTCGGCACAATAGGGGTTGTGTTCCTCGACAAACATCGGATACAACCCATCGTTGTCTACGGAGGCTGCTGCTTATGGAGTATGCTGAGATTCTACCCCTCCTTGTCGACAGCATTTTCTGCAGACGGAGAAAGAACTTGGACTATCACCCTCTTTAGCGGTGTGGGCCTGCAGCAAGGATGCCAACCTTGTCACGGTCCACAACAAGGGCATAGCTTCGCCACGGTTTACAACGAGAAAGCATTCCTCGCGATGGGCCATTGGGAAGATCCCGTCAGCGTTCAAAATTGACGTCCAGAAAGCGACGGATGGTCACATTCTCGGACCGGCCTCGAACGGCCAACTGGCCCCTCAGTGAGCCGGGCCGCCTCATATACCCGCCGCCGTCGTACAAGAGGTTCAATTCGGTCGGTTGGAAAGACAATTGATGGTGGTCACGAGTGATCACGTCGTAACGTTCTTATCACGTACACAGCCGGTATAAAAGGAGCCTCATCGCACCAAAGTCATCATTCGACATTCTAATGCCGGCCCTGGAGGGTGACTTCTAGTCACTCTCCGGAGGCCAGCATATTTTTGACCGCTGAGGGGATAGGGGTATCCCCACGGCTGGGGGCGGGAGTAAGAGGGCGGCTTTCGCCGCGATTCGCGGAGAGGGTAGTTCCTCACCGTGGTCCCGGGTTGACATGATTGAGGTAAGTAATAATACAAATAAATATCGCGGGCCATGTGGTAATGGTTGGCGGCCCGTCGTCATGCGGCTGGCTGGCGAACCAAGCGCGGGCCGTCAACGGAAAAGGACTGTGAGCCAGCTGAAAAAGGTCGGTGGGCGATCGACATAAAGCTGGCCAGCGAATCGAAAGCGGGCGGCAGGAGGACGGAGACCGCGAGCCGGCTGGGAAAGGTTCGCGGGCCGTCACCCTGAGTACCTGAGTAAGATGCCTACCACCGTTATCAGACATCTAATGTTTCATTTTTCTGCTGATAATCCGTGGCATTCGTCGCTTCCCCAAAAGTATGAATAGAGTGTTAAAACTATCATAGCAGCGGGGAAGCTACACTAGACGAAAAATACCGTGCGGTACCAATTGCCACGATAGCCGTAAAATATAGTGTATGGTGCAATTACACAACTCACACCGGGGATCACGCCTGTAATTCCAGTGCAACGGCATTCTCAATAAATATGTAATCACATAGGAACGGTTGTTTGGCGGTGGAAAAGGGATTGCCGGTGCAACCGCGGAAGCAAGAATAGAGATATCAGGTTGAAATCACTTGAAACCCAGATTGGACGGTGCAGCCTTCGGCTGCACCGTCAGGCAAGGGAGGTAATCCCCGGGTGGGGGCTGATTTTCGTGTTGGCTGCAATTCGGAGTGGTTTAAATCATTTGAGACCCTGGATTGACGATGCAGCCTTCGGCTGCACCGTCAGGCAAGGGGGGTAATCCCCGGGTGGGGGCTGATTTTCATGTTGGCTGCAATTCGGAGTGGTTTAAATCATTTGAGACCCTGGATGGACGGTGCAGCCTTCGGCTGCACCGTCATGCAAGGGAGGTAATCCCCGGGTGGGGGCTGATTTTCGTGTTGGCTGCAATTCGGAGTGGTTTAAATCATTTGAGACCCTGGATGGACGGTGCAGCCTTCGGCTGCACCGTCAGGCAAGGGAGGTAATCCCCGGGTGGGGGCTGATTTTCGTGTTGGCTGCAATTCGGAGTGGTTTAAATCATTTGAGACCCTGGATGGACGGTGCAGCCTTCGGCTGCACCGTCAGGCAAGGGAGGTAATCCCCGGGTGGGGGCTGATTTTCGTGTTGGCTGCAATTCGGAGTGGTTTAAATCATTTGAGACCCTGGATGGACGGTGCAGCCTTCGGCTGCACCGTCAGGCAAGGGAGGTAATCCCCGGGTGGAGGCTGATTTTAGTGTTGGCTGCAATTCGGAGTGGTTTAAATCATTTGAGACCCTGGATGGACGGTGCAGCCTTCGGCTGCACCGTCAGGCAAGGGAGGTAATCCCCGGGTGGAGGCTGATTTTAGTGTTGGCTGCAATTCGGAGTGGTTTAAATCATTTGAGACCCTGGATGGACGGTGCAGCCTTCGGCTGCACCGTCAGGCAAGGGAGGTAATCCCGGGTGGGGGCTGATTTTCGTGTTGGCTGCAATTCGGAGTGGTTTAAATCATTTGAGACCCTGGATGGACGGTGCAGCCTTCGGCTGCACCGTCAGGCAAGGGAGGTAATCCCCGGGTGGGGGCTGATTTTCGTGTTGGCTGCAATTCGGAGTGGTTTAAATCATTTGAGACCCTGGATGGACGGTGCAGCCTTCGGCTGCACCGTCAGGCAAGGGAGGTAATCCCCGGGTGGAGGCTGATTTTAGTGTTGGCTGCAATTCGGAGTGGTTTAAATCATTTGAGACCCTGGATGGACGGTGCCTTCGGCTGCACCGTCAGGCAAGGGAGGTAATCCCCGGGTGGAGGCTGATTTTAGTGTTGGCTGCGATTCGAAAAAAAACATTTAAAACCAAAAATCGGCAAGGAAGGAAAACTTCGGGTGTGGGCCGATCTTACTGTTGGTCAAAACTCTGATTGAAGAAATGAAACCGAGCAGCCTTATAGTCAGAGTGAATAGATAACAAACGAGGTTGAAATTCTTGTCTGATTACCCAAAATCCCTTCAATTACCAAGCCAGTACCCTTACTAACTTTCAGTCACATTTCACTGCCACTTTCATGAACATTTCTACCTGAAATTACCGCTTTCCGAAGGAGACGTGAAAGTTTTTTCAAGATTTCCGCAGCTAATCAATAAAATAGGCGTCAATGTTACCATGGATTCTGCATCTACACCATCACACACGCCATTTTACGGCTATCGTGGCAATCGGTACCGCACGGTATTTGGAGTTTACTGGAAGCTACCACCAACCAGAGACTAACGACCTATACTGAGGTTCCGCACACGTCCCAAGATGTCCCACTCACTGTGACACAGGTCCTTCCCACATTGTATGACGTCCCGCACACGCCTACTGGGGTCCTGCAAACATTCCATGACGTCCTGAACACCCCTGCTAAGGCCTGCAGACGTTATATGTCGTCGTGCACACACCTAGTGGAAACCTGAACACACTCGATGACGTCCTACACACCCCTACTGGGGTCCTGCACCCGATCCATAACATTCTGCGCAGTACTACTTCCTTTCTGCACACATTCCATGACGCCTTGAGCACTCTTGCTGGTGTCCTGCACACACTCTATGACGCCATGCACACTCCTACTGCGGTCTTGCATACCCCTTACCTGTGGCTATCTGTAGCTTGACCTCCAGTCGAATTGTTCGGAGTCGTCCATTGGTCCACCGCCCATAATAGAATTGGAGTTAAAAATGGGTTGAAGGTTGAAGGTTAAAATGATTTCTCAGAAACTATATCATCAGGGTATTATTCATATCATGCATGTGGTAAACATATGCCACACAACAGAACACGGTTCTAGTCAGCGATTCATAAGACAACATAGTCTTCAGTTAGCGGTTCATAAGACAAAACAGTTTAAGTTAGCGGTTCATAACAGCCTCTTCTTTGCACTAACACCAAACCTATAGCAAACCAATAGGCCGCTCTATTGGTTGCCGTTTGGTTTGTGAAGGCTTTTTTGGTGTGCTATTCGTTGGCGGTTCATAACAACTGGCTTTTTGGTATCGAACTCACAACAGCGAGTGTCTGAGAACAGAACTGCTGACACGATTTTGCAGTAACAGTTGCGGTACCATTGAGGACTCAACTTCAAAAACACCTGGTGGGACCACCTCACCCACTCCCGCTCACCCTTTTCAACGTGGGAGCCTACCTTTAGCGCCCCGGGTATTTCTATAGAATGTGGTAACCAACAAAACTTACAGTTTTCATCCCTATAGGCACTGCATCTGCTGCAATTTTTCCTCTCTGCCAACGCGTAGCTAGATGCCTCCGAAGGCGCGGCCTGAAACGCCGCCCCATTCCATGTAGCGAGAATTTAAGGGTCTTAGCTACGATAGCTAATACCCGCATATTCTTGTCTCGTTCAAACCACTGTTCTCTCTGACGCTAAACCCGTATATTCTCGCTATAATTTTGTAGCGAGAATCTACGGATTTCGCACAGCCTGTGTTGAATTCAATCTCAAACCCGCGTTGGCTGCGCGGAACGCAGGCATGCGGTTTGAAAAGTGTTGGCACAGTCAACCCACGGAGAACTTGACACTCTGTGGGTGGTCGTGAAGGGTGACCCCGTGTCGCTCTCTGCAAGACCTCGATCGACAGTGTGCTGCAACGAGAATAAGCGTAGAATATGTGGGTGCAGTAGCGAGAATTTACCAAGAATATGCGGGTGCTGTAGCTAAAATTTCACCAAATGAGGCTAACCTTTCCATAATTTCCGTAAATTCTCGTGTAAAAATTAGACTAGATGCCTCCGAAACCCTGGGCATCTCTGGTTTCCGTGTGAGGCATTTAGCTACGCGTTGGCGGAGCTGTTACAGGTATTTCTGGACGGGGTGCTAGGCTCGTCGAGGCGGCTCTTTTAGCTTCTGGGAGGATTTGTAAGACCGTCCTCTTCAGGGACAGCCTCTCAGGCAGTAACTCCGGCTGAGGGGGCAGGCAATACCGGCTGAGCAAACATTGTACCCGGGCATGCCCCGGTATTCACTGCCCCCTCAGCCGGCAAATGGTGGAGCGCTCAGCCGGTAAGTGGTGGCCCCCTCAGCCCGCATTCACTGACCCCTCAGCCGGTAAATGGAGGTTCGCTCTGCCGATATTAGTTGCTTACCACGTGCATGATATCGATCTGCAAGACTAGATGAAGCCCCTAGTAGGCTCTCCCTATTCCCCAGCAAGTTCGAGGCTTGCGTTTCATTTCTGAAGCGGCAAGCTTTACCTTGCTTTAAAAATCATGAACTGACCCGCTGTCACGTCCCCACGGTCACAACGAACCGTAAGGGTTGAGGGGTCAATGATCCAAATCGTGTGGATGACCACCCGTTCGAATGCCAACACCCGAATCAGTTCGAAGTCCATTTCGCCCGCTCCGTACATGAGCCTGGTTTGCTTTAGTGTCTGCCCGCTCAGCCGGTAAAGCCATGCCCCTCAGCCGGTAATGCTATGTCTGCCCGATCAGCCGGTGACATGCTCAGCCGTGGATTTATGTCTGCCCGCTCAGCCGATAAAGCCATGCCCCTCAGCCGGTAAAATGCATGCTCGCTCGCTCAGCCGGTAAGACACTCCGCCCCCAAAATAAGCCTGCCCGCTCAGCCGGCGAGCCTACATCTCCGCCCGCTCAGCCGGTGTTATTATCTGAGCTGGCCTCCCTCATCACCCCTCCCAAGTTTCCTCTAAATGAAGCGCTGTGAGGCCGTGAGGCAATCTTCAAAAGCGAGCAACGGAGAGCTGCATATTCCTGGAATCAAATAAATACTAAAAGACGAGCAGACAAACGAATCTCTCATTTTGAGTCTAACCATTTCAATCGTATTCATTAGCTCTCTATTGTCGTCGATTTGGTTTCGAGAGGAGTAAGATGGCTGGGGCTCAGACACTGCAACGCTTCCGGCATTATCATCATGTGAAGGCAGCTACACGCTTTCAATTCGAGAACAGTCCCCTCGAGCGATGCGGCCTCAAATTTTGACAGCTCCACTTGATCTTAATTACAAAAAAAGCGTGTTAATATTACCTTGCGATGCATAAAGCACAACGGCGTGGATGTGCTTGCAAGAAACACCATCTTTCCTATCCTCGCTACATTCGCAGAAAAAGGAGTACGGGCACGCATCGCAATCCCGTTTTTGACAGTGGTTTAGTTCCTGAGAAATAAGATTTTGCTATGTTCAATTTAGAGTTTCGTCAACTTGATATTTCGACTTTATTACCTTATCACACGTACAGGGCTCCTCTTCGACCAACAATGTTTTATCTGACCCTGTGGAACGAACTTTCCATAGGCCGCTTCCAAACACTTCAATCAACTCCTTGCGATGCCATAGGCACTCACAGATTTGTTGTGATTGATACGATGAGTTTCCAGCCTCCATCTACCTTCCACAATTCGTCTTCGTTCCTGGATAAAGAAGAAAAGTCAAATGAACACCGAATGTGCAAATATTATTCAATATACAGTCACTCACAATTACAATAGTATCGTCTTCCATTTCTTTCACCGTCGTGATCAGCGCAACAACAAGCTCATCCACACGGATTTTACTCTTCGAATTCAAAACCTCTCTTTTTATGTGTCTATGCCACCTTTCGCACATCATAGAGGTATTCATGACCGCATTCCTGAGGCGATGCGATCCCCATTCCGCCACTCCTGTCCTACAAACGAACATCACCAGAAATGTGCCAGATCACAGGAAATGTTGCAGTGATAATACCGGTTTTTATGCATATAATTGAGCATCGCTTCCTGTTTCTCATTCACCAGGGAAGTGAGAGCATCAGAATACCGCTTAGTGAAAACTTGCTGGCTGCACGACCGAGTCACCAATCGAATTCTGGCCATGAATTCACTAACAAGAGACTTCTGATGTTTAAATAAATTGTGGTGCGCGTGAAGCGCGCACCAGATTTGGCTTCAACTCGCCCACGCGCAACTCTGCGATTACGAAACCGGCGTTCGGAGTGATTGTGGAAATGTGGCTTTTTCTCCATTGGGAAGAGCGTGAAAAGTTGGGGTATACACCCAAAGATGGTTTGGAATGGTTTCTTAGCGCTCGAGAAAAATGGCGAAAACCACGTGATTTTGGTCGAAAAACTGTTAAAGGCAGTGATCGCGATGAAAAACGTTATCGTAAAATCTACAAAAATCAGCTTGGATTAAAAACAGCTTAAAAACTATGAAGGTAGCGCGGTGAAAAACGGGCTAGAATTAGAGTTATTAAGACCCTAAATTTCCAGTTCGTGCACACGTGCACAGAAAGATCACAGTCTCAAGCCAAGCAGTCGAAAATCATTGACACTCAGAGGAAGAAATAAATGCAAATTTACGTAATAAAACAGTTGAACAATGAAAGCAAGCACTTTAACCCATGTTTTTGACTAGATGTATACATAAATCCGAAAGTTCATTGATTGAAATTCAATTTCAAGCCAGCTGATGTTCTTGATATTAGAGATCATCGATGCCGATGATGTGGGGTATGCTCGTCCCCCATCAAAAGGCAACAAAGTTCAGGCTTCAAATTTGGCTCAGAACAGCGTTTTTTTTCGCGATTTTTGTCATAGGTTCTACTACTCTATACCCAGAAAAGGGTTTAGAGTGGAAAAGAAGACGAGCACATTTGAGCGCGACCACTGCCTTTAATCTCCTTTTTTTCAGACGGCGTTCACGATCTTGTGCTACCAGATAAAATTGAGCTAGGAAGCTAATTTTTTGGCAGGAGGCTGGAGATGGATGCAGCTAGCTCCTATTCAATTTTGGAGTTGAAAACTCGATTTTAGCGGAACCTCAATATTGAGGGTCAAGATGGGTAAAAACATGTAAACATGTTATTGCAAACCATCCGACGTTCCCTGAACTTCGAAAATGAACTAGTGAAAATCAACACAGCTAATGATAGGCTTCCGGCCAAGATTATTCTCTCTTTGAGATGGTTGGTGTAAATAGGACTTGAGTGCGCAGCACGCCACAGAAAGAGACGATTATAATTTGCCACCGGCACAAAATTCTCACTCAGGAATTATCCTGTTGAAGTGCGCTCTGGCCTATTGAGGCAAGTTAAAACCTGTGTTACGCGTACTATGTCAAGATGCGTATGAATATAGACATGTTTAGACAAAGGTATTAACAATGTTGCCGGTATAAAAGGCTCTTCATCTCACCGTGTGCCTCAGTCGGCTCTTCGGAGACGGACCTGGAAGGTGGCCTTAGTCACTTTCTAGAAGATCCACCGGATACCGGAGGATAATTGTTGTCGCCGAGGGGATATCCTCACGGCTCGGGGTGGGGGGATGTGGTACCCAAGTATGGGCCCATCTCCCCACGGTTTGCAGTGGGATGGACCGCACTGCGAACAGTGGTGGTGCGGTCACCCCCACCTCCCGTTAGGATCACAACATGGATGATCCTTGTGGGATGGTTTTATGGCACCCGAGAAAAATGGAGAAAACCACGTGATTTTGGTCGAGAAACTGTTAATCTCCTTTTTTTCAGACGGCGTTCACGATCTTGTGCTACCAGTTAAAATTGAGCTAGGAAGCTAATTTTTTGGCAGGAGGCTGGAGATGGATGCAGCTAGCTCCTATTCAATTTTGGAGTTGAAAACTCGATTTTAGCGGAACCTCAATATTGAGGGTCAAGATGGGTAAAAACATGTAAACATGTTATTGCAAACCATCCGACGTTCCCTGGGGTCGTATTCGCCAACAACCCGCCGGGGTGTACTCGAAGGGAAGCGGAAGGGATGATACCGCGCGCGGCAGAGGAGCAGATCAACCCATCTTACACCATGTAAGATGGAAATGCAAACTGTGTTACGTATCGATATCACTGCAAAAAGATAAAGATTCCACCGCGAAGCGGCCATTTTTCAGCTATGCTGTTCGAAAAATTCCGGCGGTCGCGAGGGAAGCCAAGGGAGGCGAGAGGTGGCCGTGGAGCGCGCGTTTTGTACTGAAATTTCACCTCATTTACCCTTCGACTACCCGGCGGGTACCCGGCGGGTTATTGGCGAATACAATCCCTGAACTTCGAAAATGAACTAGTGAAAATCAACACAGCTAATGATAGGCTTCCGGCCAAGATTATTCTCTCTTTGAGATGGTTGGTGTAAATAGGACTTGAGTGCGCAGGACGCCACAGAAAGAGACGATTATAATTTGCCACCGGCACAAAATTCTCACTCAGGAATTATCCTGTTGAAGTGCGCTCTGGCCTATTGAGGCAAGTTAAAACCTGTGTTACGTGTACTATGTCAAGATGCGTATGAATATAGACATGTTTAGACAAAGGTATTAACAATGTTGCCGGTATAAAAGGCTCTTCATCTCACCGTGTGCCTCAGTCGGCTCTTCGGAGACGGACCTGGAAGGTGGCCTTAGTCACTTTCTAGAAGATCCACCGGATACCGGAGGATAATTGTTGTCGCCGAGGGGATATCCTCACGGCTCGGGGTGGGGGGATGTGGTACCCAAGTATGGGCCCATCTCCCCACGGTTTGCAGTGGGATGGACCCCACTGCGAACAGTGGTGGTGCGGTCACCCCCACCTCCCGTTAGGATCACAACATGGATGATCCTTGTGGGATGGTTTTATGGCACCCGAGAAAAATGGAGAAAACCACGTGATTTTGGTCGAGAAACTGTTAATCTCCTTTTTTTCAGACGACGTTCACGATCTTCTGCTACCAGTTAAGATTGAGCTAGGAAATAAATTTTTTGGCAGGAGGCTGGAACTGGATGCAGCTAGCTCCTATTCAATGTTGGAGCTGAAAGCTCAATTTTAGCGGAACCTCAAAAATGAAGGCCAAGACGGGTAAAAACATGTAAACATGTTATTGTAAACCATTCGACGCTCACTGAACTTTAAAAATGAACTAATGAAAATCAACACAGCTAAAAATAGGCTTCCGCCCAGGATTGTTTCCTCTTTGAGACGGTTGGTGCGAATAGGATTTGAGGAGTGCGCAGGCCGCAGCAGAAAGTGCGCGGGCCCCCAGTGGGGATGCGCAGGATGCCGTACAAAGGGTGCGGGACCACAGTGGAAGTGCGCAGGACGCCGTAGAGGACGTACGGCACCCAGTGGGAGTGCGCAAGACGCCACAGAAAGTGTGCGGGCCCCTAAAGAGAATGCTCAGGACACCGTAAAAAGTCTGCGAAACCTCAGTGGGAATGCGCAGGACGCCGTAAAAATGTACGAGACCACAGTGGGAGTGTGCAGGACGGCGCAGAAAGTGTGCGAGACCCAAGTTGAAGTGCGCAGGACGCCGCACAAAGTGTGTGGGACCGGAATGAGAGTGCTCCGGACGCCACAGAAAGTGTGCGGCCCAACAGTGGGAGGGCACAGTACGCCAAAGAAAGTGTGCGAGATCCCAGTGGGAAAGCGCATGACGCCGCAAAAGTGTGCAGGACCCCACTGAAAGTGCGCACGATGCCGTAAAACGTGTGCGCACCCTGAGTAGGAAAGAAAGGGTCGTTTTTAATGTCTGCGGGTCACAAAGTTTAGGAGTTATAGTCGTCCGACCACACAGATCGATATGATTTAACTATTTACCGTGGACAAAAACTTTCATAAAAGGTTTTGCCTCTCCAAAATGGGAATCGCTAAGCAAAAATCAGGTCAGAAACGGAACCTTTGGGAAAAATATATGAAATTTCCAAAAGTTTAGCTTCCTGGCAAAAGTAATGATTTGGCAATGTTATAACTACAAGAAATATAGAAGTTGGCAAACTAAAGTTAAAAAAACAACTCGAACTATGTTTGAAAATGATTTGGCACAAAATAACCAGAAGTATTGAAAAACTGGGAAATGTAGTGAAATGATCAAAAGCGAATTTGGCGGTCATTCATAGGCCAATTTTTCATAAGTAGTGACTGACGAGGGATTACATTTTACAAGATTCTCCGTCAAACTTATCAAAGCTAAATCAAGCGCGCAAGGGAAACCAAAAAACATTTCATTGAAGCTGTAATACGAAAATCAGCATAGGTCAAGCTATGTGAACGTAACGCTCGAATCCGATGCGCGCTTGATTTCGCTTTGATAAGTTTGACGGAGAATCTTGTGAAATTTAATCCCTCGTCAGTCACTACTTATCAAAAGTTAGCCTATGAATGGCCGCCAAATTCGCTTTTGATCATTTCACTACATTTCCCAGTTTTTCATTACTTCTGGTTGTTTTGTGCCAAATCATTTTCAAACATATTTCGAGTTGTTTTTTTTTACTTTATTTTGTCAACTTCTATATTTCTTGTAGTTATAACATTGCCAAATCATTACTTTTGCCAGGAAGCTAAACTTCTGGAAGTTTTAAAAGTTGAATTGAAAATTACTGCATATTGATACATACCTTGAGCTTCTTTTTTGCCGATCGCAGGATGGCTTGCAGCACATGCCAATTGCATAGAATTTTCTTTGTGTTTTCTGATGGGAACACTTTTTTGAACGCATTGAAGAAACAATTAGCATCGTCATTCATGAAGAATTTGGGAGCGAATGTGGAGCAAACTTCTATGACGCCCTCGAACATCTTAGCTAATTCATACTCAGTCATCCTAAAATACACATTTCAGATTATTTAATTCCTCCACCTGTAGTGCCGTACACAACAACTTTCCTCAATCAGACCCCCCCCCCTCTACCCCACACTGGCTATTATTGAGAAAATAAAGCACCCTTGCCGTTGAAGCGACAGCCGGCCACTAATCTGAGAAAATGGAAAGTGGTTGTGTTGTGCGTATTCTGCATTGCGTGCAGAGCCTGTTCAAACTTACTTGAAGCTTAGCAAGAGGGCAGCCGGCAAACCACGATCACAATAATCGGAAACAATGACTGTGGCCAGGCGCAATTTGTACATAAACAAATTGAATGTATCGTCTATGCCTACTCCCTTCTTAGCGAACTCCGAGAGCCACTTCCGTTGGAGGTCTTTCATAATTACTGAAAAGGTAGGGGTGACACGTAAAAAAAGTGGCAAGTAAAATTCGCTCACCAAGACAAAAGCCGTCGCCCGTTTCATCTTTATTGGGTGAGTAGTATGAGAATCGAAGACTCAGATTCTTTTGGGCAATCTTTCTTCCCAACGAAATAATATCGTTCTGGTCCAGACGTCCGGGGAACAAGTTGTTTCTCTTGGCAATCGCACTGCAATTAATCAGCTGTTATAGGAAAATTCAAGCCTGATGATTGAACTTACCGGATATCACTGGAGGTCACGAAGAATAAACGGTTGGATTTCGCGACATCGTCCGAACTGTGAAACTGCGTCCGAATTTTCCTCTTGATTCGCTCGTATGTGAAACCCTCTTTCAGAAAATTCACCACTAGCTGTTCGCCGAGCTTGTCCAAACAAAGGAGTGAAGATTCTAGTTGGTGACCGATATGCGTCAGGCAATACTGCACAGAAACCCGCGAAGGCGTCAAGAACGTTTTCTAAAAATCGCTCTTTCTTGATTCCTAACCGAGAGACAAGTTATTTGACACAATGTTAAGCATGGATATGTGATTTCTCAACAGAAGGTGGAGTCGTAAAGAGTTTGGCCTGAAACGACAATCTTGGGTGGGGATAAAAGGCATTTCGGTCCAAAAACTCAGATCAGGGGTCACAGCTGCACTGAAGTCTCATACAGCAGCCCGCTTGACCCTGTAGCGATAGTGGAGGGGGTCGTAATTAGTGGTGTAGGTGAACTGTTTGTGTCTGATCCCTCGAAAAAATTTGTTCTTACTTGTTTCAACTCACATTGACAAAGACAGTGCAGAGTGTGACCGTCCTTTTCGATGAATTAATAGACGTCGGTGTAAGAGGAGGCGGGCCGGATCGCTGACATCTGTGATAGACGTGCGAAACATCCTCATCTACTTTCGTCTTACGGATGACAAATGAGGAAGTAGACTCTTCCTGAGCGACAACCATCCAATCCTGAAACTACGTAGCTTTCTACTGACAGATTTCCTTTTTTTTCAACTATTAGGTTACTAACCTGAAATTCGTGCTCACTGTCGAAGGCTATATCACTGACACTGAAATCTTGTGATGCATCAGCGTGCAGTGATCAACCAGCTCCTTCAGGTCGTGTGTACAGTGACCACACTCCGGACACTTCACAAAATTTCTTTCTCAAAAAATTCCCTGAATCGTTATACATTCTGAATATTCACTAGGAGAATGTAAAAACCTGAAGGAGGGATTTGAAGACAATTTCTTACATGTCGTATGTGTGAAATCCTCAAGGAAAATTCTCGCTGGCAGCCATTACATCGAAACACGTCGGTAGGATTAACTTCGCCTCTCCTTCGAATACAAGCTCTGCTTTCTTTCAATTTCTGCACCTAACTTTTAGTGTATCCGTGCTTACTGAATAAATGGTCGTATAGCCTCTTCACTTACATACCACAAAGGAAGCATTCGGCCATCTCTCTAGATAAGCAAATACCGGTCATTGAATAGTGTAGCGAAGAAGTGAAGTTGCGATCGAATTCCCTATCTGAGCGACACACAAAGACCTCGGCTGATGTGAAAATTGTGATGTTGAGCCGTGAATTTGAGAAATGGAACGATTCAGATAGAAATAATAAGAGAAAGGCATATGCAGCAATTCAAAAGGACACAGCTTTTTAAAGGCAGCAGACACGCTCAGAAATGGTATCGATTTTATGACATAAGTCAAAGCTTTGGAGCTGGTTGTATTGGGAACTGATGAATAAACGAACGAAAACTGCACAAATAGAGGAATAACGGTTATTTTGTCTATCAGGTGTAAGTGGACGAGTTTAACCGCGCGGTGTTGAAACAGCGATTATTAGCAGCAAACGGTTGAGATAGAGAAGCCGATATACTCTTACAACGTGTAATGGAACGTTCACCTCCTTGAAAGCATCGAAAACCAGCCAAGGTGACCGTATTAGTACCATCGGTCTGGACGAGATTGTATTTTGGGGCGGGGTTTCAGAAGCTTAGGGGCGGGGTTGCAGAAAATTGCCGATTCGCGTTGCTGAAATTTAGTAGTTTTGACTCAATTTTGACGCTTCCAATGGCGTGAGCAGCCTACTAGGGTCCATATGATCCTAGTAACGTAGTTATCCAGACAACTTTTTCGAGCGTGTCTGCTGCCTTTAAGTGAAGGGATACAAGCAAGAAAAACACTGAAATGCGCTATGAATACCTAAGAATGCAATGTAGGTAATAAATACCCTCAGTATCAAAACAAAAACACTCCCTGTGGCTGATCTCAGCCCAAAATACCACTTAGGTGCGACGCTGGCGCACGATGATATCATAACGCGCGCCACGGCGAATGGGGTTACGGTAACACAGAATCCCGGCTGCTAAAATCCGTTTTGTGAAAACATAGAGCTGATCACGATTGCTTCAGACCATTCCTAACATGCGGCAGCTTGAACGCCATAGCAGTTACTTTTATTATCGTTTTTTTTTACAGAAAACCCTACGATAACATGTTTCAGGGAAAGTTGGTGGAATTAACATCATAGTCTTCGGTTCAATGTATGGAGTTTCTAAGGCAGCGTTCATAAGTTGCAGCACACGAAAGCGATCCCCACTATTCACACTAACGCAGCTACACGCTGATACCAGTCATGATAAGACCCGCCGCGGCTTGTTTGCTACCATTTTCTAGCAGATGAGCCCATTATAATGTGTTTTGCTTATTGACTCCGCGACGAGAAGCGGCACTGACCACAAAAAATGTACTACCGCGTAAGACAGAAACCACAGTAACCCTGACATATTTCACCTCACTTTCATTGAGTAGAGTTCCAAGCAGTTATCGCTTTTTGTCGTCGTCTCTAGTCTACATCCTAGCTCCCTCATTTTGAGCCAGTCGAAGTAAAGCTTATCGGACTTATTATACCGAAATCTCCTAATCACTGTTATATTTTGCCGTGAGGCCCCTGTCAGAATTGGTTTAGCCGACGTAGCCAGCCCAGTCGATACACACAAGAAGCATTGTAAATGGGGTTCAAGAAACATCTGGTGTGGCCTGCCGTCACCCGCCAACACCCGCCAACACCCGCCATCACCCGACGACACCCGTCCGGTCGATACGTATGAATAAAATGGTGGGGTGAGGTTGAGAAAATCACCCGGTGTGGCCGACGTGGTTAATATCCATGCAATACAAGGATGACGGGGGGCTCAAATAATCATAGAGGGCGACCCGAGGTAATTTTGGGCGTTGAGGCTGACCCGAGGATAGAAAATAAATGCGTGGACTCAAATGAGGCGAGGCGAGAAGAAAAAGGGCTCGCCCGCGGGAATTTGATGTTGAATGCATTTTCGTGCAACGTGGATGCGATATCAGGATCACTAACATGTTCAGACAAAAGTATTAACAATGTTGCTGGTATAAAAGGCTCCTCATCTCACAGTGTGCCTCAGCCGGCTCTTCGGAGCCGGACCTGGAAGGTGGCCTTAAGTCACTTCCCAGAAGGTCACCGGATAACGGAGGATAACTTTTGTCGCCGAGGGGATCTGCCCACGGTTCGGGGGGAGGGTGGTACCCAACTATGGTTCCATTTCCCCACAGTCCCCAGTGAGGTGCACCCCACTGGGGACTGTGGGGACATCCCAGGACAGGGATGACCCCTGTACTGGGATTTCCCAGGGGTACCCTTTGCGAACCCCGAGACACCCAAAATGGCTTGAAGAAAAAAAACTTAATAAATCCCTCGGCTGGCCCTACAATGGCACCGAAGGGTGACCCGAGGCGAAATTGGTGCCGCCAGAGTATGTATCCTCGGCTGGCCCTGTGTTCGCCGCTCGGGTCGCTCTCTACGAATGCCTGAGGGTAGGGAAAACGCTGGGTGTGCGGCCGATAATGAAGCATTGCGTATTACTAGGAGGCTATCTAGACTGCTACCTCCGTTTCTTCACCTTACTCCCCTTCACTATTTCCTTGAACAGGTGCAATCCTGTTGGACTCGTGACCAACTTCATCACTTTAGGTGAGCTTTAATTGATCACACCGGGTGATTTTCTAAACCTCACCCCAGCATTGAAGTCATACTTATCAACCGGGCGGGTGTTTGCGGGTGACGGCGGGATACAGCAGGCCACAGCGGGTACGGCGGATTACAGATGCAAATAGCACCAACTCTGAACGGGGCCTAACCGACCGCTCCTCTGCTTACTCCGCCCGGATTCTTCCCAGCGAGCTAGGTTTTATTCCTCCCGTGATGAGAAAAACCGCTCTTTTGCATCGACAATGAGATGTACTATATCAACAGGGTTACTGTGGTTTTTATGTCACCCGGATGTGGATTTTCTTTTTGAGTGAACAGCGGTGAGGTGTGGGTAAGAAAAGTATAATAAAGGTAACTGTTATGACGTTCAAGCTGCCGCATGTTAAGAATGGTCTGAAGCAATCGTGATGAGCGAAGCTGAGCGGTTTTGGTGAGCATGACTGGGCGACCACGTGAAGCCAGCCACACACTCGAGTCTCTTGTTCACCTTCGAATACTGATCGATACGCATGGTTCATGCTGTCGCATGGCATGGTAACCTTAAAAGGACCTCGGTTGGGAAGCTTTTTCCGCAGAGAAATGGAGGCGGACTTTTTAGGTAACCCACTAAAGGGAAAGCAGTCTCGCCATACTATCTTGCTTTACCTTTTCGTGGTGGAACGGCTTGTTTAGGTTCCGACCACAGAAGAGCTTTTGGTTGGAGGGGCTTGGCGAGCTTCACTAATTCAACCTGATTCTGTAAGGGTAGCAGACCCAAACAAATGCGTTCTGTAGTGTAGCAATCAATGTGCCAAATACAGTTCAGAACATAGGTCTCTGCGGTAGCCTTTGTTCCTTCGATAGACTTACAATAAGAGATTCGGACCTGTTGTGCTCGCGCGTTGCGACCCAGGTATCTAACAAGAGTGTGCGTTAATGCTGTTTTCGTTAAATCGTTGGCCGTTAATTCGGGTAGAAAACGCCACTAATTTGTTGAATCAGCTCATTAGCGATAGAATGCTTTATAGTTAAAATATACACTTTATCACAAACTGAAAGACGGGAAGTATGGGGCCTCTTTCATGGATTTAACGACTAACGAATCAACGAAAAAGCGCATTAACGCACACCTCTGATATGTAAGTTTCTCCTAGTTATGGGATTGGAAGCGCCTCACCACTCGCAAAATGTTAGGGAATTGTCGTAGTTCCTCTTATTTAGCAGGAGGCTTATCCAAGGCATCACTTCACAAAAATAAGTTGCCGTATAACGTCATGAAGCCCTGAAGTGTTTCCTGAAGTTAAGATAAACTCATGATTTCAGGCTAAACCGGACCAAAATCGTTCGGCATATGGCGATGTATCAGTGGTTTCTGGTTTGACACCCGTCACTCGAAGTTTCATCGAGATTCAAGCTCCCGTGAAAGGGCAGACGAAGAGAGGTACAACTTTGCTCCGAGTGGTGTGTGCTCCGTGTCATTCTATTAGGAATCCGCTACGCTTCTTAACGGGAATAGCGCCAGACCGGAAAACAGAGGGATGGTAGCTATCGATTGCATGACGATCAACCGTGTGACTTTCTAGTTGTATGACACGGACGATAAGTGGACATGCGAACTTTACCTCATAGATGGAAGTCAAACGCTTTATGAGAGACGTTCACTGCTAACCGCATTAATGGACAAAGACTTTGGTAGTTTTTTTCAGATAGGCATAAAGTCGACGATCTGGAGAACACAAAGGCGGAAAAACCGAAAAAACGGGGAAAGTCTATCAGTGCCACTCCAGTGAAACCACCACCAAAATCACAAGCCGACCCATCATCAAGGATTGTGCGTGAGGAGTGGGCATGTGAAAACACGCAGGTGGATAGAAAGGACAGGTCCACATATATGAACGTGCCAAAAGAAACACAAGAGAAGGATCTCGACTCGTGAGTTAATCTAAAACTGTTCGAATGGGACTGTCCGCCAACGTGTTCGGCGTGCGTGTGGAGCGGTTGTCGCGAAAACACTTTCTAGATCTTAAAGTCGATAAGCATGCTTCTATAGCGCACGCTGAATAGACCTCGTCCCTAAAATGCCTCCGCGACAGCTCTTCGAGACGCCTTAGCTCTCAGAGATTGATCGCGATTAGGATAATGGAATAGTTTGGAAGACGAAGGCCATAGCGCTATATTGACAAAATTGGGCTCCATCCTACACGATGGCGCACTCTAGATTTATTCATTGAAATAAAGAGGAACTCTGATATTGGCCGCTTGACATCACTGGGTCACTCGGTAGGCAGGTGTTAGTTCCCACAATAAAATGATGAGCGAAGGGTAGCCTCGGCTCTGGGCCGAAAGACTGGCAAAAACATAGCCAGAAATGACAAAAGATTAGCTGCAAACAAGCGTTTCAAAGGAGTCATCTCATACACTGGAGGGGCTAGCGCAGCTCTACAGGGGGGCAACCGCCGAAGTGAGAATTCGGCTTTATGTGAGCCATGCCACCACTTCCTTGAAGCCCTGCCGTCACTGCTCTGAAGCCCTGCCGTCACTGCCTTGAAGCCCTGCCGTTACTGCCCTGAAGCCATGCCGTCACTGCCCCGGAGCTCTGACGTCACGGCCTCGGAGCACTGGCGTCACCCCCCCGGAAATTGTCGCCGCTCCCCTCCAAAAATATCTCTTTCTGACAGAGACTCAAAGCTCCCTTCCAGGGCCGGCCCTGTTGGGCCAAATGCGGCTCAATATGAGGTGAGGCTTCTTTTAGGCCCCCGTCAGACTTCGTCGAAAAACCTGCTGAGTCCGACTGAGCCCGAATGAGTCCGGGGTGGAAAAACCCGCTGAGTCCGGTTGCCCCCAGCGCCAACCACTTCCTCTGCGAAACACGCAATCGATATTCAGCGGCAGCAGTACGTGGGGCAGAGCGCAGACGACGAGAGTCGAGATGCGGCGGGACTCGGCAGGTCGCAGTCGGCCAAAAAATGCACCCAAATCACGTGATAAACACCTATATCGACCGGGTGGGGTGAGGAAGATTTCGGTGGAACTCAAAGGGACTCAGTCAGTGCATTGGCTCCACCCTTGTACGCATGAGAACCATCAGTATCGACCGGGGGGATTGCGGTGGGCATCAGAAGGTCGCAGTCGGACTCAGAGGGTTGATTTTTTTTGCACCGGTTTCCCACGAATTCGGTGCGTATCGACCGGGTGGGACTCAGTAGATCCACCGACTATGACGAAGGCCTTATGCCGGTTGAGCACGTTATAGAGATCACAGGAGAAACCACGTCAAATCGGGACAAAACTGGACGTGAATGACGATGCGTGCGTTGGGCCTACTATGCCTTCTCTGGCCTCTACTGTCGTAAACTACCTTCTCCGACTCCTTACCATCTCTTCCGTCTCTTGCTCTCGGGGGGGAGCGCTGGAGGAGTACAGGGGCCTCCCCTGAAGCCCCCCCCCTAGGCGGAGGCCTCTGCTGTTGCTCCCCCAAGTCGAAAACGGGCTCTGATGTCCGGCTCTTGCCCCCCCCGCAATGTATGAGATTGTTTAGTGAACTATAACGCTCGATTGAATTGATAGATATCATTTCATCAAAGCGGTCAAATTTTCCACTTTTAGAACTCGACGTAAACACGGGTGTTTCAGAACAGGGGTGGCCCTCTTCTAGTACACGAACACGGTTTTCGCGTTCTTTGAACATGCCTTGATATACGCGACAACAGACCTTCCAGATACCGTGGAGAACTTGACAGTGAGATCAAGAGCTTTTCAAACTTCCAGATGAGGGCTTTTTCGTAGCTTTGCGGCCATTCAAAAAGCATTATGCCTACCGCACCCAACAGTAACCCTCAGACTAGCGACAAACGGACCCTACATCTATGTTCTGCGCTAGAAATAACCCCCAGTAAAAGTTTTGAGCCTAATCTGAGGAAATTTTTATAAGCACCCCCAACTTTATCATAGCTTCCCATTCTTTTTCGCGAAGCAATGAACATGTTCTTTCTGAAATCCCCGGAAGAATTTGGAAATTTCGAGCACAAATTATTTGTGTGCTTTCAAGCACCTACAACAATGAAAACGTGGTTCTCAAAATTGTCGGAGTGCGGGTAAAACTGTTCCCAGTCAGTGTTGTACAAGAAGTTCTATAGAAATACTCTGATCGATAGCATTACCGATTCGTCATTTATTTTATTTCGCATCAAACATTGGGTGCCAGGATAGGGGCTCTGTACACAGTGAGGAAGGAGTTGTCCTGTGTTTGCAGTTCGACATGCCACGCTGCGCATTACAAGCGAAGTAGTCCCGAGTGGATTTGGAGCCGCGAAAGACGAGACAACTCCTACTTCGGTGTGTAGAGAGCCTCCCTGTTTGGGATAAAACGAAAACTGAGTTCTTTGAATTGTTTCGAAGCTTAAAAGAATAATCTTTCGAATTTTGAATAATATTAGTAATTGTAAAATTTGCGCAAGAGAAATCTCTATGTTTTCCTCGTGCATTAGATGCAGGTGGGACAATCTCGAGAACTGTGCAGGTGTGATTTTCGACATCATTCATCTAAAGTTTTGGGGTGTTCGCAAAACAAGTCAGACTTTTCAGGAAGTTCCCAAGTATGTTTAACATAGAATGTTCAAAATTGAACCTGTGCAAGCCTCAAGATTGTACCATCTACGTCTAGTTCATAAAGAGAAAGTAAAGATTGCAGTTCTAGTAGTTGTAAAATTACAAAGCAAAGTTTCGCCGTGTTTTGCCGCGCGCGACGTTTCTGAGAAACGGCCGCAAAAACAAATTCGCTCAAAACAGGGCTGTTATAGGGAACTCCGGTCTGAAAAGCACATTATTAGATAGGAATTTGAGCTGAAAATATGATAGCGTTTTCAGAATCCAAAAAAGTCTTCGTTCAAATAATTTACAAGCATCGGACTTTTTTTTGCCAGGTTTGGAAAATGCTCCCCGTTTCTACAAAACGTAGCGCGGGTATTGTACCTCGTACATGTTAACATGATTTTTTATTCAAAAAGAAGTTGAAATACTTGAAAACTCATGCAATGAGAAGAATGAGCATGACAAATGTGAAGAATGAGCATGATATCCTTCATTTCCGAGCTACTCGCAGTCGTATTATCAGTATCGTGGGTGCAAAGTGGTTGTTTTTCCAAAAAAAGCAACTATGAAAATGAAGAAATCATTTTCAAAACCACACCACACCTATGATCTAGTTCCGCAATCGCATTCAGTCCGCAAAGTCTCATTATCACAATCGTAGAAGCGAAGCGGTTGTTTTGAGAATGATTCTAGTTGATTTTTTCAAAAACAACCGCTTCGCTTCCACGATTGTGATAATGAGTACTGAACGCGATTGCGGAACTGAACTACATGATAGTGATGCCCAACCCTGCGAGTTACGGAGAAATAGAGGATGCGTGTAACTTCCAAGGCAAGAGCGTAACAATAATGAACCGAGTGGATACTTCATAGCATGAGAAAACAGGCAAGGTAAAAACGAAACTTGCACTCGATGACCACACCAAGTGAGTAGGAGAGAAATCCAAGAATGCCGGATAAAAGACCTGTAGGATGACCCAGTAATGGTATGTGAGACAACAAGAACAGCAGAATGGATCAGGGAGGAGTGGGGTCAACATAGGCCTGAAATGCTTGAAAAGACTGCCACCTCCCAACCAGCAACCAGCACCGGCGTCCTTACCTTCCTGACTGCGTGTTTAGCGGCTCCCCCTCTGAAAGGGTGAGTCGTGAGATTTTCAGGCCCAAAGCCAGCCCTGAGCGAAACATCTTTGATTATTTTGATAAATAGTCCCTGGAGGGCTTGCCATCCTTGGGGGAACTGCTGAAATGGTATTTCGAGGGAACAAATGGACCGTCTAGGCCATAAAATGTTTGCCAGAGCTTCGTTTGATTAAGGTCCCACTTAACCGCTTAGATTGCTCCGTTTCGGATCGTGGTATAAGTACCCACCAAATCCAGTCCCCTTGTAGGAGAAATGCTAATATGACCGGAGGCTAGGATTTATTCGCCGGGCTCACAAGAGCCCTTAGGACGTCGCCCTCATCCTCTACCAGGGGTCCAAAAAATGAGAGAGAGAGCCGCGACATGATAGACCAGGGAACGGGTATCGCCCGTCTGAATAAGATGTGCTACGGAGATGTTCCACAACTGTGGCAAGCGGTAGGTCGAAACATTGAACTATGCGATGAAGTCCAAAAAGCGACGTTTGACTCACTGATATATGCTGAGCTATCGCCGCTGTGTTTAGAGCCGCTGCCTGGCGATTCTATATTCTATGACCTGAAATGCTAACAGATAATTATATGCCTCTCACGGGCTGGTTGGGCGGGAGCCGCCGTCACAGAAAAGCCAGAATGAAAACTTCAAGCCGCGCTCTGGGAGTGTCGGTCGGGTACAGTAGCTCGGAAATTCAAATCACAGATAAACGCGTTAAATTCTGAACACCATTTTTACCTCCGATAAGTACAGGAAACCTATGTTTTGAATTTCCGCACACCCAATTGTTGTGCAAGGCTTTGGAAGTATCAAAGCCCGGAGGGGATGCGGAAGTTGATAAGAGCGAAAGCGAATCCGGAATTCGGGAGAGGGCTACCAAACGTAAACGAGGAGAGAAATCTCTTTGAAACGGAAGAATCGGCCGGGAAAATGACGATTTGTTCAATTTCCGGAATCCATCGACCGCTGTTTCTAAGAAGGGAAAAAACAGATTGGAAGGCCACATACTTCCCCTACTGCCGTAAAGTCTAGCTCCAAAAAACAAGTGAGGAATAAGGTAACGCGGAGGAACCCACCAGGCACAGTCCTTGCGACCACCGACATGGAAATTAGAGCGAGACGGCGTCCACGGATTTGTCTCTCTCAGTAGCAGGCCTAGAAATGAAATGCGGGCATTTTGCTGTTTCTGCACTGACTAACATATCAATAACGCACAATCCCCAAGAACTTGTCAACTCGATAAAAATTGCGTCCGCCATACTCCAGTCGTCCAAATCTACGAACCTTGATGCAGCATCTGCTTCCGAGTCAAGATATCTTGAAACCCAAACGAATTCTACTTGTACGTTCAACAGGTCTCAAAGATCCCAGATTCACTGGCTACATATCTTTCAAAGGTTCGGCTTTGAGCTCCCTTTTTTAAATAGAGATCGCTGGCTGATTATCACAGTGCCATACGCATTCTTCAAATGCGAGATATTGGGGCAAAGCTCGGAAAATCCATAAAATGGCATACATTTCCTTGAACGTGGAGGAAGCGCACCAGAAAAGGACCGCGTAGACGAGAAGCGGTAGTCACATTAGAGAGGTGATCAAGGTATAGAACCCCACCAACTTTGACGCATCGTCAAATCTGACGCATCGGAAAAAAACCGCAAAGCATTAAACGAAATTCCTATAGAAGTACGCATGTCAATTCCTCCAAACTTGTCCTCAAACTCTAGCCAACTGCGAATCTCACCTTTCTCGTCCCTCATTAGATACCAGCGAAACACCAGTGCCGTTGCTTTGCTCTGCTTCTCAGCAATCTCACCAATTACGGCGCGCCAACTTTTCTTCAGATCTGAAGGCAAAACAAGATGCATAGATGCAATGCTGCCCTGTCATTCTAAACGATCTTAGGCTACGTCCATAGCAGACGACCAGCGGCAAAGCGTCAAGGCGTCGAGGCATAAAGCGCCAGCACTCAAACGCTTGCGCATGACGCTCGACGGCTGGCGCATTCGACGTATCCGAGAACGGCACGTGGTTAACGATGGCATCGGTAATATCAGTGACAGCCCTTACGGTCACTATGCCTCCACCATCAGCGACTGGCCGGCTGCAGTGGTCGCTGAGAAGTCGCTGGGGAGTCAGATCAATAACAAATGCTGAAGATGCAAACCCCCAGCGTCACCTTACGGTCACTTGACGCTCGGACGTCTGCTATGGGCGGAGCCTGACAAAGATGGGCTTCTGTTAAGCAATAATCTCATCCCCAGCTCCGGAATGTTTGCTCTTGTTTCAGGGGTTACGTCAAGCACGAACTTTTGAAGGTCTATGACATGACCTAACCATACAATTGTCTGGACAGGTGTCCAGGCACATTTTTCCTCGGCCACAGTGAAGCCGGCTCTAACGAGATCTTCTCGTATAGTCCTGACCGAGTCTTCGCACCGGTGTGCGGAATGAGTTCAAATATCGTCAATCACTGGTTGGAGGGAACCCGCGACGCTCCTTACAAGGGAACCACTTACAATTAGCGGGAAAAACTGCGCGTGGGAAAACCATGGGAGGATGGGTATTGATCGAATGATTTCCCGCCCGATTCCTGAGCGCGGCCTCCTATCTGAGAGACGCTGACGACAAGTCCATCGCCTACGTATCGTTGGTGTCTCACACTTCGCTCCCCCTCAGCAGTTGGGCGTGAAGTCGTTCGATCAATAGCCACTCTCCCTTCGTTTTCCCGCGCGTAATTTTTCCCGCCAAGCAGCGTCGCGGCGATCCCTCATCCAGTGATAGACGATAGATCCAAGAGAATCCGAAAAACTTGGTGAACTCCTCGTTAATTTTGATGCGATGGTACCCGGGTTTAGGGTCAAACGACGCTATTAAGCCTACTTCGGCGGTAAAGACGCCACCTTAGTCAGAGCCTCATACTTCATTTTAACTCTGGGGAAGAGTTTGTTCAAACCTCCTGATGAATCCAGGACAACTTCTCAGCTTCCGCCACTGAGAGCGGGTTGATGCGCAAAGTGTTAACGTCTTGAGCTTCTAGAATAGCTCTTGACTTCAGGAGACACTCAATTCGCCAACCTACAAGGGATTGATTTTTTATAGCTGAAGCTGCATTATTACGAATGAAACCAAGAGAAGTTTGCACTTTGCAATTAGAAAAAAACATGCAAAATGACTGATTTTACAAAATCTGACAAGTTCAAAGACAGCCCAAATTCTTTCGCAAGCTGAATCATGCCGGCATAAAACTCACGTTCCGTTTGTTCTCGATCTGCATTCTTTGACGAAGTGTCCGAAACGGCTATATTCGTAACACATCTGCCTTGGCCTTGCTCTTTCAAGGGAAATCCCGTTGTATCGCGTCGGGAACTGAACCGGTTGGCGCACATGTTGTTGATAAGGGGCGAACTGAACATCGATTTGGAGAGCGAGTGCCCACGTCGCTCCCCGCCTCGAAAGGGCTGGAGGGACGAGCGTAAGGTGAACTTCTCTTCCAATGAACTGCCATGGATTGTGCTTTTTTTGTATCTTCTTTTTTCTTTTCCTTTAGGAGGGACGCCAGGATGGAATCAGAGGACTTCAGAGCCTCGGCCTTCTTACAGTAGTCGAAGTGATCCCAGACTGTGGGATCTTTATCGGCAACCACTAACAGTTTTCTTCGCTGAGTCAGAAGCGAAAGAGCTTCGAAAAGATTCGCGTTGACATCTTGCTTCTTCGGCGCTAGTTGGGATATTGGCGAAATTATCCTTAGCACATCCGCATTGAACTCGTACTTCTCTCCAACCCTGGCTTCGGAAATGTCGGCTTCGTTGACGACGATCCTGTATCCGCAATTGTTCTGAGCGACACTTCCGAAGACTGCTTCATTTGTGCCGTGAGTTCTTCTAGTGCTTCTTTCAAAATCGACACCATATCGTTGCCAGCATTCGACGAAGTCTCCAAAGAACGGCTTTCAATAGCCGCCGCATGCCGCCATCCAAGAGCCGGAATGAGAATCCCACGTCGCGCTGTGGGCCTGTCGGTCGGGTACTTTAGCCCGGGAATTCAAATCACCGATAAACGCGGGAAATTCAAAACCCCACTTTTCTTGTCCGTAGTATCCATACAGTCCCTTTGACTAGACGCAAAATACCGTGAAGTACCGATTACCACAAAGACATAAAAAGGCTTTTAATCTTCATTTGAGAGTTTGAGTCGGTCGGTCTGATATAGAAATTCAATTTATGTAATCATTTCGTGCCCTTGCGGCAATCGACACCGCCTGTGATTTGGAGTTTCCTGTTCCTTTATTTGACTTCAATCGAATTAATTTTGCAGATTGTCGTGCCCGATAATGGAAACAGCTTGCGAAGACAATGCGTTCATCACTGAGCATGCCAACAGAGCACAGAATAATGACAACTTCTTCGAAATGGCTGATCCTTTTGCAAACGAGAACGACCAGCTCGATGTGAGGTCCTAAAAAGTTTGTTTCAGTGACGCGAGGAACGCAGGTCTAAGGAGATCTCACAAGTGAACATGCGTCGCTCGGCATTTTACCACCGTCGTCGCGCACTCTCCTCGCCGCATGCCTCTCACCCACCGCCCAGCCCGAGCGCTGGAGCGCAGAGAAATGAGGCACACTTGTGGATGGGGTTGCGGCACCCCAACTGACATCACGGAGGCACCCAACCGTCATAATCGATGAGATTAGGGTTATGTGAACTGATTTCGGTAAACAATGTGATGGACTTGGCTGTGAAGCGGGTTTTTAACGGCATGGAATGGCGTAGAATCCATTACAGTCCAAGTTAAACTTTCAGATATCAAATTATGGGTGGATTGCATGACACATATATAGATTAAGTTTCTCTTAATAAATAGAAAATTAAAATGTGGCCACAACATTATTCCACGTGGCGAAAATCAAAATAATATAGCTCAATAAAATTTAGAATTGCACTCAGAAAATACTTGAACAAAATGAAATAAAATAAAAACAAAATCATTAAAAAACATGACTGCATAGCTGTTTAAAAATCAATGATAACTAGGTAAAAACTCTAGAAAAGGAAAAAGACACTTGGAGAGATGTAAAAAATGAATCGCTTGAAAAATAATTGAAATAAAAAACACCGAACAAAATGTATGAGTAAATTAATTGATTAAAGAATAGATAGCGAATAAAATTATGTGCATACACTGACTTTGATACTCATTCCAAACCTAAATGATAAGGACTGAATGGATTAAAGTTGGTAATGTTATACTTGAAAAAGAATTAGGAACAATTTTTGATCCGTCAAAAAGTTTGGTTAAACGAGCTTCTATAAACAATGCTTTCTGATTTTAAATGACACGAATGGTTTTTTTGCTAATGACGGGAACAAGAAAAATTGCTACAGAAGGCGGATGAAAACAATTTTTTTATCAACTAGTCGTGGAGCGCTTCACCATCACAGAAAAAAACAGGAGATTGGGCATGCAGTGGAAAAATACAATAACTGTTGGTTCAGTATTTCACATAAGTGAAGTCGTGAGGAATACAAGTGTACAGCCGCAAATTTAGATTTGGTAGAATACAGTTCAAATACAATGGGAAATTTCAAAATGATTTTTTAGCAGTTTCCGGATACTCAATGAGCGAGTCTACTCGCCAGAAAATCCAAACAATTTTTGCACTCCCGAGTGGTGGGCTGAACGCCTCCTAAAATGTGATGACCGTTGAAGCGCGCGATCTCAGCGGCTATCTCCTCTTGTCGTTGCTGCTCCTGGGGACGCACGTAATTCCATCAGAGACGATATGTTAGCAGATATATTACTTTCTGTTTCTGTTAGCGCAACCGCGATTTTCCCACGCTCGAAATTCGATAAGAGCGCGCGGTTTTTGAAATCTCAATCGTCTTCAAAATTTCTGGTAGAAGTCAATTGAACACCAGTAGAGTGATAAACGGTCTCATAAACGCCGATGAATGTATTATATGGGTTAGTTTCATTCATTTTCACTTCGAGTATATTCGAACCATTATTAAAACTGTAATCGCAGCGATGCAATCTTCTATTCAAGAACATTACTCAAAGGTAAAGTTATAAGCGTTGAAGTTCTGGTTCGGTAAATAGAAGGCTCCACTAATTATTTCACGGTTTCATACGTAAAAATAAGAATAAACACTGAAAAAACTCCGAGACATAGCAAAATTACTTTATTTATCGACGTTCCTTATTATAAATAGTTTCATTTTAGCGATTTTTCCACGAAAACGCATATTTTCACACATCCGTTTCATTGTTTGTTTGGATATTAGTTTTTTCTTTGTTAGGAACTTTTAAATCCGTTCTCAACACCCTACAGTTAAGCCAAAGGCAGGCTAAAACCCGAAACCGTTGACGAATGCTGCCAGCCGGATCTCTGCGCGAGAGTCTGCAGACAGTGTAAGCGAATCCATACCATGCATGCCGAGTCATCGCATTGATGGTCGGACAGCAGAATACTCTACTCGTCTCGCTGCGCGCAGAGACTGAGGGGACAGCCGTGTTCACTTGTGAGATCTCCCGTAACCAGGAACGCACATCGTCGTTGGAGCGAGAGGCATACCATCGTTTTCGGGGCCAAGTTCCGGTCAACATTTGCGGGCTTCGGCTGATTCATCATGCGACCTGTGATATTCACCCGATTCACCTCTCCCCAGCTTGATTGTCACGTGTCGCATGATGCAACAACCGTATTTCGCATTTGCTGGCTGGAATTTGGTTCCGAGAACGAGAGTTAATGATTGGTTGTGGCAATGGACGTGCCAGACCCTATTTGTGCGACAAAGGCGGGCATGCTCGGGTAAGGGGTTCATAATAAATTCATGTTTATGAGTACCTCGCTTCAGAGAGGAGATCCGAATTTAACGGAACATATGTTCTAGGAATAATTCATTGATGTAGCAGACAAAAAAAATTATTCAACAGCAATAGCCACTGTAATCGACAGCGGCTGTTTGCTGAACCCTTGTGAGGGCATGCGCTATGATCTCGCTATTTTAAGCTTCGTTGATCATATGCTAAACAGGAAAAAAACAATAGGGACCAGCTTTCGTTTACAAAGTTGAATTTTTTCCAATTAACATACTCGTCGGCTGTCACGAATCGGTGGACGAAAATTGAATCACCGCTAACTGTAAAGAAGCCAAGAAAAAACATCACTCAGGATTAGCATGTTCCCTCAGAACCTTCTTTATAGAAGGAGCAGATTCGAAGGACGTGACACAAGTGCTCTCATGTAAACATGACTCTTCCGCTTGAGAAACTGGTGAATACGAAGAGGACCGCGTTAGGTTTATTCGCAGGATTGACTAATATCAGTTAACTTTCAACTCGCTTGCTACACTGGTGGGAATATTGACTCAACGAGAGAGGCTGTAGCTAATGTGTTCCTCTGAAGCCACAGACCAACGTAATCGCTTCGACTAGTCGCTGCACTGGAAACTATTCCAGAAACTCAGCAGCAGAAGAATTTTCGAACAAGTTGCTCGTTTTTGTGACTGAATCGTGAGCTTTGGGTTCTTCTCTGAGGAGTAAGATCGGAGATGCGACGAAAAACGGTCGCCAAGTGGGCGAGAATCTCATGGGCCAGCCAACTCATTGGGTCTTACAACAGTTGTCCCGCGTTCGCTCTATCGCGAAAGGTTCTAACAGTCCAGCAAGTGCATTAGGCCCTCTTAGTTTGAAGAATTTTGGTACTGAAAACAGAAAGCAAATCTACATAACTAAGAATTTTTAAGAGCGAAGCCATTTTTTTCGTCAGGTTTGATGCTTTTTCCGCAGTCTCCCAAAACACATCATCAGCCATCATTAATTTTTTTTCAGAAATTTTGTTAAACAGATTTTCTCCTATATTTGAGTGTTCTGTGGCGATTTTTCTCTGTTTACCTTTTCTTAATGAACTCACCTATGAACACATAAACGTCGAAAACTATAATACGGGTTTTTATCATGAACACGGCCTTTAAGTGAAAAATGTGGTCGCAAAAGCCTTACCCTTGTGTATACTCTGTTTTTGAATGAAATTCACTTCCTTTGTCGCATGCGTCTGATCGCGTACGCTGCGTCCCCTTCTCCCCACACTTTGTCGCACAAGCGTGGGAGGGAACAGAGTAAATTTGGGTTGGAACCAGAGGACAATCTTCTTTTCCTACCAAAAACATAACCCTGCTGACTGCATTCTTTGCGCATCCGGAATGAAGGCGATGGGAACAGCTCTATCTCCTCTCAATATCACAATGAGCTGACTGCATCCAGATGGCCCCAGATGTTGCTTTCTCTCCAACCGTGCACACTCACACACTCGCGTGCGTCGGTGGCCGGCTGAGAGGAGTTGAATAGGTGATGTGCTCTCGCTCCGAATGGAAAAATGGGCGGACATGACCCGAAAAATCCCCCATTCATGCCGAAAACTGCGCGTATCCACCCCTTTAAGACCGTGTAAATAAAATGATTAACCTCTCTGGTATAATGAATAACCTCTCTGAGAAAGTCTTATAGTAAAAATTCCACGGTCAAGGGCAAGGTCCGGAAACGAACCACCACGCGCGAAATTCATACCAACGCCTGAGCGGTGTAAATGTGGAGCTGCGGAGCGCGGCTGCCCGGCAAAGAAAGATCAGGCTCGGAGAAACGGAAAAAAACCCTAACGCAGAGGAATGACTAACTGATAGAGACTCTCGCTGGTGGTTTCACAGAAATATAAATTTTTTGCCACTCCATTTCAGCTGTAGGCACGGCTTTAGAGAGCATTAACGATGTCGCGTGAGCTGCTCAGAACTTTCAAAACACCATGCGATCAGCATAAAATACCCTCCACATGTTTCCGGCATGTTATCTCGGCGTGCACAATTAACAATCATGCTTCGACCGCAGCTTCCCCAGAACGTCGATGAGCGATGCAATACCGAGTAAAGCGAACATGCTACGATCAAGCTTCAAACATATTACAGGAGGATCTAGCTAGCGTTTCGAAAATCAGCGCTTGCCCCCTGTTATTGATTTCGCGCGTAGCTCACGACCGCTTTCTCTTACATCACTTTGGTGAATTCGTTTATTTCTTAATCCTGGCATTCATTATTAAGTGTTATTCCGTTATATTGGGTTATTATTCTGAACGATGGTCGCAGAAACACTGCATCTTGTGATGCACAGTAAACTCCAAAGACTTTGGTTGCGGTTGATTTCTCGCGAATACATGTACGAATACGCGAATCTCGCGATTATATATTTTGGCGGCATGTAATCATTTCCCGTTTTCTACGCTCTGTTCACTTTTTGAAGGGGTTAGGTTTTTGTCAAGCCATCGTCTAACTAATACCAAGAATATGTAGTAAAGGGTTAAGAACGCAGCTTTGAAAACTGATGTTTCGTTCACAAACTCATATTAACGGGATTCATGTTGTTATAATCTACCAATATGTATGTAAAGTTTGTCCGAATTAAACTGTCCATTCACGCGTGTCAAGTGGACGTGGTGAAGACATTATTCGCACCCGGAACTCGATGAACGGGATAACAAAACAAATATTGAATAATATTCCAGTCAGCTGTTTGCAGGCGTTGGAAAGCTCGTCCAAAAAACGCCTTCGCAAAAACCATTGGACCCGCACGCCAACTGCATGGGTGGGCAGTCTCACTCAGAAAGACTTTATAGCTTCTCTCGCTTGTATGAGTCCGGGCGAAGCAAGCAGCGGAGCGGTCGATCGTGGCCAGGGGTGCGTTCCACGAACGTTCCCACGACGCCGTGGGAGGAAAAACAACCTCCCTATGAACAAATTTGCTCAACATGGATTCGAAGTATAACTGAAAATTGCTCCCACGTGGCCGTGGCTACGATTCCATGGACGCGTTTTGCCATGGGAATGTTCTTGGAACGCACCCCAGATATAATAGTGCTATAGAGAGTTCGACATGATAAGCCCGATAAGCCATACTTCGACCGGCTCAAAATGAGGAAGAGAGGCTGTACATCGAACGATCGGATTGAAATAAAGATATTTGTACAGGATGCAAAAGCGGCGTTTTGCGGCGCTTTTTTGCGCTCGAAATGCACCTTTTCGCCACAACTTGCTACAAAGTAGTCCTGTTTCAGTTTTGAAGTTGGTTTTGAATTGCTCTTAACGAGTTCCATACAGTCGTGTTACAAAAGAGTAGATCAAACTGCAGAAATTCATCGGAAATTGCACATTACCTTCTCAAAATGCCCCATCATGGACTAAACAGACGGTCATCATAGCAGAAATTTGTCATGTTTTGGCCTGTGGTCGATGGGAGTTCCAGTGAGAAATACACATTTGCTGACGAAATTCCGGAGTTAGAAAGACTATCGTACCATAGCATTGCATGTGCCTCTCCGAGAGGAACACAAAAAGTCTTTTGAAAATTCATTTCGAGAATTTTGAAGTGAGTTACGGCGGTGAAGCGCTTTATGCGAAAAAAAAAACAGAAGTCCTGCAGAACACCATTTTTGCAAAAATAAAATTGACTTGGTACTGTAGCAAGCGGAAAATTGTTCTACTTGTGTTTCGTGTCTCCGACTGCAAAATAAAATCGCCTTTCTCGATGATCTTCTTTTGTTTTTTGAGACATTAGAATTTTATATCATCGCTCAGAATCGCTCCCACCCACTTGACGACAATTTTGATGTGAGCTTCTTGTTGACCATATTGGTTTGTGAAAAATAACGCACTCAGCACGGGTTTTATGAACTGAAAAGCGAGCACTAGTCACTCAAAAAGCTCTTGATTTCTATTATCGCAGCAAGGAGCGCTCGTTTCTTCGTCGAAACATCCTTATTATCAGTTATGTTTCACTAGAGAGGCTACGCTATACAAAATCATTAAAAATAATGCATGGTTTTCTGCGCGGTCAGCTGTTCTAAAGGCAGTCTCCACGATAAAAACCGTCTCCGATTTTCCACCGGAATTTGAAATGTTTCGAGGTCAATGGCAACAGCAGTGCGGAAGAAACGAGAAACCCTAATTTTGAAGATACATATGTTTGATCCCATCAAAGACCTATTCGATGTGCTCTGAACACCTGCTGGTTATAGTTTTTTTCGAAATTCTCGAATTGGCTCCAATTCTTATTTTCCTCTTAGTTTTTCGAGTTTTTCTTTTTTTCTAACTTTGTCTAATTGGGTTTTCTGTTTCAAACGAATATTTGCTGCACTTCCCTGGAGGACATAAATATTGTCGATGGAGTTAATCGCGCTCAACAAATGCTCGGGGGGCCTACTTATCAAAGGACATGGGTGGCATGTAGTATAGTTGTACACGAACCAACTTTTTGAAAAATTTTCGAAAGATTTTTCGAAATTTTTTTCGTTCGTTTTCGTTCGCTCGAAAATTCGTCGAACAAAGTTTTTTCAGATTCCGTTCGTTCGAAATTTCGTCGAACGAATTTTTTTCAATTTTCGTTCGTTCGAAATTCTTTTGCACAAATTTCTAAAAAAAATACGACATTTTCGACGAATCTCTAGAAAAAATACGAAATTTCGAAAAAATCGAAATTTCGATCAGTTTCGAATTTCGTTCGTTCGATCTCCGAAATTTCGAGAGTTTTTCGAAAACGACAATTTCGTTTTCGTTTCTTGTTTTTTTTGACAAGTTTTTTGAAAACGACACGTCACAATTTTTGTTGATTCGACATTTTTTCAAAATTGTACAACTATTGCATGTAGTGATCTTCCTGGGGTTAGGTGCCACAGTGATGTGGAGATCGAACTTCATTGAAGAAAAAATAACCTCTCGTGGAATACGTTGACTCTATCTCCTAGACGGGGAGGGGGGGGGGGCGCACCCAAGATTTTTTCTCATAGAAATGAAGGAAAACTCTGGTATCGCTGCTGCTATCGATGCTTGATATCGCTGCCAACTAGTGTTGTCTTACCAATTCTATAGAAATACTTTGCTTGCAGCGTTATGTATCCATCATTCATTTCATTTATGTCTGGGATCCTGAAACCCCTGGTCTCCCAACCCCCTCCCACTTCACGTCTAGAACAGTAAACTGGGAATCATGGAGAGCACGTCACCTACAAAATAAAGAAGTAAAGTGATAAAGTAAAAAATTTTTATTTCATAACTACCAGGATTCGAAAAGCGGGCCGACCCAAGGTATTGTGCTGTAACAAAAAGAACGTGGTGTCAAGTTATGAGAAATACGCGATATATCAGAACGGCTATCTGAGGGTGTAGAAGAAAAGCATTTCAATTCCTAAGGGAAGAAAGCCAGCGTCATTCATTTCATAGCCTTGATAATAGCATAGAAGCATTCATTGTAGTCAATCGCTATCAGCTCCTGATCTACTGATTGGTTCCCGCAGACTTTCTCTAACAGCTGCCTCCAAATTTGATGGCAAGGAGCACAAAGTGTGGTCTCGTAGCCGCAGAGATAAGGCATCGAAATGCCAAAGTATTTTGAGGCTTCTACCAACGCGGTTAGTTCGCATACTCAACAACCTTCCTCCATCCTTCTGCACAGGTATCAAACGTGCATAGGAACAGCTTACCACAGCTAAGGCAACATCTAACACAAGACTTGCGTAACATGTTGGATAAGGTTTTCGTAACATATTTCGAAAGTTCTGAGTGATCGTAGCATCGCTTTTACGACGATGCACAAACCATGCGGTTTCTTACGAGACCGTTTTCAGTTATGTGCAAGTACCGGTATCATTTGGCACAATATCGATTTGGGCGGCATTTATACTGTGTGGCAATATGACAAAATTCAGGTTTCGGATACAATATTCGACGTAGCAAACGAGTTTCCGGATATCTATCTGCGTGGTAACGCGATCTTCCCCAGCGACTGCGAGTTTAGACGAAAAAAGGTGACTTTTCAGCACAGATTCTTCTATTCTGCTCTTGGCGCCAGCCTCACTTTGCTTCTGGGAGCATTCAGAAAAAAAAGTATAGGGGACTGATCACATTTACTTAGCGTTTGAACAACATTTTAGCGCGTAAGGTCTTCGAGTGAATGACATGAAAGTGCAGCTATTCTCAAGTATGATCAGAGAAAAATAGTTTTATGTGAAGAGAAAACTGCATATTTCAGAGTGCTGAAACAGACGCATGCGCTACCGCAAACGTCCACAGCCCCAGAAATGAGGACCTCTCACCCTTCTCTCACACGACTAAACGGAACTCAAAATGAAATTGACTTGGTTATGAGACGAAAACGAATACTCTACATTTCTCCCAATATTCTACCATTTATGCACATCAAACATTGTAGATTTACCATTTATTCAGATTTTAAGTTACGTCTGTGGGCAGACGACTACAATTCAGTTTTAGCACCCGAGAAACAGCTACGAAAAACAACGGTTTTTGGTATTTATGAATAGGGTTCGACCTGGCTGCTGTTTCCGAGTCCAAAAACTGGATCACTATTCCTCGTTGTGCACTTTTAATACGCTTAAAATGTGAAGATCAATAAAGTCGCTATCCTTTATAGTTGTGCTCGAACATTCGCAATCGAATAAAAATTCGAATAAATTATTCGATTATGTGTTCGATAATCGAGTAATCGAAAAAACCTGATCTTCGATTATTATTCGAAATCGACTATCGAAAAAACCAGATATTCGATTATTATTCGAATACGACTATCGAAAATACCTCATATCCGATTATTATTTGGAATAGACTATCGAGAACATCTTATATTCGATTATTATTCGAAATCGACTATCGACACTGACAATTATTCAAACATATTAAAAAATTTCTGGAAGGGCCAGTGCACCAGCACTACTGTGGGTCCCAGGATTATTACGCCAGGCGAGGCACTCATCAATTCCGATTTCAGAAAATTTGGGTACGGAAATCGGACGAAAATGCGGAAATACTCTCAACCAGCATCCACTGACATACGTTGACCAGTTGACATAGCGCTAAATCGCTCCATGTACCCTATTTCCTGTAATTGAACACCCGGGTGTTTTATTTTCCAACCTCAGTCAAAAAGGGGGGTGAAATTAGAGGAAGAGGCTCAAATAGAGGGTGAGGCTCTAATTTTCAACCGAGATTTCAAGAGTCAATATGGGCAAACAAAGTTTCTTAAGCAAACAAAGTGGGACAATAATGGATTACTCGGCGAACTCCGAGAAATCGTCATCAGTGAAGCCATTGTTTAAGTGTTCAAGATCAATTTCTTCGTAAATGTCGACAAGGTTTTGGGTGTCAACATGTCGAGCAGCGCGTAGCAGTTCACGTCCGGTAGTAATGGGTATTCAACTCAAGTGGGGTGGATGTTCTATTTTTCAACCTCCACAGAAAGGGGGGGGGTTCAATTAAAGGGAGGGGTTCAAATAGAGGGGGTGTTCAATAACAGGAAATACGGTATATTGCTCTCTTCCTATGATTTTAGCGGAGACGGCGTCACACGTGTGCAACGCGAGCGAGACTTCAGGTCACACACCATAAGGCGGCGGTCAGAGTTTTTGCAGGTATTCAGGTGCGAGCGCTGCGCGTACACTGGGCGACTACGCCAATTGCGTATGTTTCTCGTGAACAAGCGACGAAAATTTTTCTAGCGATACCAACAGTTTTTTTGTGTTCTTCCGAGTGCATGTGGTCCCAAAGATGGTTATTCCATTCCTTCCACTGTTAGAATTGGTTGTGTCGGGAAGAAACATTGAAAAACTTTGGAGATTGCTTTGCAAAGCTACGCGGTGGTCATCGCGCGGATGCGAATTGCGCATCATTGCGAATGTATCGCGCCTCTTCACTGTAAACACCCAGCGAAGACGCGAAGCGACGTCGCGAGATCGATATGTAGGCTGATTATAACATCGCGTCTTGCCGCGAGTGAACTCTGAACGCGACCTAACAAAACTCCCGCTTGTGAGAAGGCGAACAGAGTTGCATGCAGGCGGGCAGCATGCAATGCAACCGTATCGATCACGCGGCGCTGCGGGTCGATTAGACTTGGTCAGGGAATGATGCGCCAGCGGCCGCCCCCGGTGGCTGCCGCGTGGCCATGCGGCGCCGCTTTGTTATCTCACACGGTGCGGCGAGAAGGCGCGGCGACGGCAAACGGTCGAGCTCGCTTTTCATGATAAAATTATCGAGATTATGTATGTTCGTGGATCTTTCGTGATCGCGTTGTGCTCAGCGGAAGCATTCAAAAAGACTTCTTTCAACTGTCGACGTTTTCTCGAAGGTAGCCAGAGATGATTTGGTCAAATGGTGACTGCCGAAAAACAAAAACAATTAATCTTAAAGGCAGCGTCCGCGCTGAAAACCACATCTGAATTTTTCTTCTCAATCCAAGGTTTGAACCGAGTGGAGATAGTTGGCGAAGCTTGAGACCTCGATGTAGTGTATTCATAATGCTACAGGCTCGTGAAAACTGCTCCGTGGTTGAAAAGGCGTTCTCCCGGTCAATCATCCAACACGAGGAACAGAAGCGATACAACGGGCTCCGGCAGGCCGCGGAAATCCAAAAATCTTTAGTCTTTCATTCGAAAGATCCTCGAGTTCGGACGTATGTATTAAAAGCTTCTTATTTTTCAAGGGTTTTTGACAGCAGAAAGACGAAAAGAATTGTGGAACCTAAAAAGTTGATGAGGCTGTACCAGATCAGCCGTTCAAATTTCCGAAATTTGTGCATTACACAAGACACACCGGACACACTTGGAAAAAGGAGCTGAATGCTCCAGAATTTTCGAACGAGTTTCTCACAGGAATTTTAGTGTTTTGGGTGGTACCTTTGCGATATACCACAATCTGCTAGGCCTACCTGCGCGCAATTGTGAAAAGAATGAAATCGATTTTTTGCGCGTACGCTGCCTTTGAGGCAGTGTTCACGAGTGAAAAATCTCTAGTTTCTTAACAGAAACGCGAGCTTCGGGACCTACGATAAAAACAGTGAAGGGAGGGTCACGAAAAGCCATCGGAAAGTGGGTGAAAATCGCGCGGGTCAGTCAACCCATCAGGTCACTCCGCCTCCCAAACTAATCCTATCTGAAGAAGCTTGAACACGTTAACCGCCGGTTAGCAAAGGTAATGGCTTCTTCTACAAGTAGCAGTGGATCAGGTGGATCACGTCATCGCGAGGAAAGTCTTCATTGCTTCACACCGACAATACTTGAATTCTCGAAAATGGGACGTCACACAAGAGGTCCTGCTTGGGCTGATAAAAAGCTTTTTCGTCACTTTTTACAGTTCTTCCTGAAGCTGCTGTCACGGTAAGCTCTTGCTCCATCATAGTCTGTCAGGCATCTTTCATAGTCATCCCCTCAAGCGCGGCACGCGCGTGACGCGCGGGACGAGCGGTGGACTATGAAACTTTTCACCGCGCGGGACGAGCGGGAAGCCACTATGAAATCTTCAGCGGCACCTCCATGGCGGTGCGGGTGAAAGTCGGGCCTCAACTGGGACTTGTACAAAAATTCCTGGCTCGCCATCGCGTATGCGGTGGCGCAGGTTAGTCCCAGAATTATTTATGTTGGGGTGTACTCAAATCGAGAAGCAATTATTGATTGAAACGGTAAAACCAACGCGGCGGTTTGGGCGGCGCCGCTATGGCGGTGCTGATGGACTATGAATGTTCTTACCGCGCGTAAAGCGCGTGCCGTGCGGTAAGAACTTTCATAGTCCACCGCCCTTCCCGCGCGTCACGCGCATGCAGCGCTTGCGGTGAGGACAATGAAAGATGCCTAAGAAGCTAAAGATCGGCGATTTATCGTGAACACTGCCTTTGAAGAATATCTTCTCTCCGTTAACTGCACTTGCAATCTCAAAATCACTAAGCAACTTCTCAATCTTTTTTCTCTACTTATATTAAAAAAATGCTTATAGAAAAATAATTAAAATAATTCCGCAGAGCGCGTTATCATAATTAATGATCTATTACATAATTGATAATCATTCTATCATTCTATAGTAATAAAGGAGAGTGGTGTCCGTCCGTCCGTCAGTCAGTCAGTCAGTCAGTCAGTCAGTCAGTCAGTCAGTCAGTCAGTCAGTCAGTCAGTCAGTCAGTCAGTCAGTCAGTCAGTCAGTCAGTCAGTCAGTCAGTCAGTCAGTCAGTAAGTCAGTCAGTCAGTCCGCCAGTTTACGGTGCGCATTCTGTAATTGCAGACTTTTGTGTTTTACTAGGGTTACGCCCAAAACAACCGAACGGGACGTCAAAGAAGGTCAGCGGGACCCAGCGGGAGTGCTCTCAACGTTAAGGAAGTTGTGCGGGACCCATGTAGGAGCGCCGGACGCCATAGAAAGTGTACGGGACCCATGTAGGAGTTCACCGGTCGCCATAGGAAGTGTACAGGGCCCATGTGAGAGTGCGCTGGACGCCATAGAAAATGTGAGGACCCATGTAAGAGTGCGTCTGACGCCATAGAAAGTGTGCGAGACACATGCTAGAGTGCGCCTGACGCCATAGAAAGTGAGCGGGACACATGTTAGAGTTCGCCGGACGCCATAGAAAGTGTGCGGGACCCAAGTAAGAGGGCGCCGGACGCCATAGAAGGTGTGTGGGACCCATATGGGAGTGCGCCGGACGCCGTAGAAAGTGTGTGGGACCCATATGGGAGTGCGCCGGACACCATATAAAAGGTGCGGGACCCATGTAAGAGTGCGCCGAACGCCATAGAAAGTGCACGGGACCCATGTAAGAGTGCGCCGAACGCCATAGAAAGTGTACGGGACCCATGTAAGAGTGCGCCGGACGCTATATAAAGTGCGAATAATCCATGTAAGAGTGCGCCTGACGCCATAGAAAGTGTGCGGGGACCATGTTGGAGTGCGCCGGACGCCATACAAAGTGTGCGGGACACATGTTAGAGTTCGCCGGACGCCATAGAAAGTGTGCGGGATCCATTTAAGAGGGCACCGAACGTTATAGAAAGTGTGCGAAAACCTTTGCTAGAGAGCGCCGGACGCCGTAGAAAGTGTGCGGGACCTCAGGTGGAGTGCTCTAGACGCCATAGAAAGTGCGCGGGAACCATGTTAGAGTGCGCCGGACGCCATAGAAAGTGTGCGGGACCCATGTTAGAGTGCGCCGGACGCCATAGAAAGTGTGCGGGACCCATGTTAGAGCGCGCCGGACGCCATATAAAGTGTACGGGACCCATATAAGAGTGCGCCGTACGGCATAGGAAGTGTGCAGGACCCATATAAGAGTGCGCCGTACGGCATAGGAAGTGTGCGGGACCCATGTGAGAAGGCGCCGGACGCCATAGAAAGTGTGCGGGACCCATGTAAGGGGGCACCGAACGTTATAGAAAGTGTGCGAAAACCACGCTAGAGAGCGCCGGACGCCGTAGAAAGTGTGCGGGACCTCAGCGGGAGTGCTCTAGACGCCATAGAAAGTGTGCGGGAACCATCTTAGAGTGCGACGTACGGCATAGGAAGTGGCAGGACCCATGTAGGAGTGCGCCGTACGCCCTAGAAAGCGTGCAAAAACCACGCTAGAGAGCGCCGAACGCCGTAGAAAGTGTGCAGGACCCATTTAAGAGGGCACCGAACGTTATAGAAAGTGTGCGAAAACCTTTGCTAGAGAGCGCCGGACGCCGTAGAAAGTGTGCGGGACCTCAGCGGGAGTGCTCTAGACGCCATAGAAAGTGCGCGGGAACCATGTTAGAGTGCGCCGGACGCCATAGAAAGTGTGCGGGACCCATGTTATAGTGCGCCGGACGCCATAGAAAGTGTGCGGTACCCATGTTAGAGCGCGAGGGACGCCATATAAAGTGTACGGAACCCATATAAGAGTGCGCCGTAGGACGGCATAGGAAGTGTGCGGGATCCATTTAAGAGGGCACCGAACGTTATAGAAAGTGTGCGAAAACCTTTGCTAGAGAGCGCCGGACGCCGTAGAAAGTGTGCGGGACCCATCTTAGAGTGCGCCGTACGCCATAGGAAGTGTGCAGGACCCATGTAGAGAATGCGCCGGACGCCATAGAAAGTGTGCGGGACGCGTGTTAGAGAGCGCTGGACGCCATAGAAAGTGTGCGGGACACATGTTAGAGTGCGCCGGACGCCATAGAAAGTGTGCGGGACCCATGTAAGAGGGCACCGAACGTTATAGAAAGTGTGCGAAAACCACGCTAGAGAGCGCCGGACGCCGTAGAAAGTGTGCGGGACCTCAGGGGGAGTGCTCTAGACGCCATATAAAGTGCGCGGGAACCATGTTAGAGTGCGCCGGACGCCATAGAAAGTGTGCGGGACCCATGTTAGAGTGCGCCGGACGCCATAGAAAGTGTGCGGGACCCATGTTAGAGCGCGCCGGACGCCATAGAAAGTGTACGGGACCCGTCTTAAAGTGCGCCGTACGGCATAGGAAGTGTGCAGGACCCATGTAAGAGTGCGCCGTATGCCCTAGAAAGTGTGCGGGACCCATGTTAGAGCGCGCCGGACGCCATAGAAAGTGTGCGGGACACATGTTAGAGTGCGCCGGACGCCATAAAAAGTGTGCGGGACCCATGTTAGAGTGCGCCGGACGCCATAGAAAGTGTGCGGGATCCATTTAAGAGGGCACCGAACGTTATAGAAAGTGTGCGAAAACCTTTGCTAGAGAGCGCCGGACGCCGTAGAAAGTGTGCGGGACCTCAGGGGGAGTGCTCTAGACGCCATAGAAAGTGCGCGGGAACCATGTTAGAGTGCGCCGGACGCCATAGAAAGTGTGCGGGACCCATGTTAGAGTGGGCCGGACGCCATAGAAAGTACGCGGGACCCATGTAAGAGCGCGCCGGACGCCATATAAAGTGTACGGAACCCATATAAGAGTGCGCCGTACGGCATAGGAAGTGTGCGGGACCCATGTAAGAGGGCGCCGAACGTTATAGAAAGTGTGCGGGACCCATGTGAGAGAGCGCCGGACGCCATAGAAAGTGTGCGGGACCCATGTAAGGGGGCACCGAACGTTATAGAAAGTGCGCGGGAACCATGTTAGAGTGCGCCGGACGCCATAGAAAGTGTGCGGGACCTCATGTTAGAGTGCGCCGGACGCCATAGAAAGTGTGCGGGAACCATGTTAGAGTGCGCCGAACGCCATAGAATGTGTGCGGGACCCATGTTAGAGTGCGCCGGACGCCATAGGAAGTGTGCAGGACCCATGTAAGAGTGCGCCGGACGCCATTGAAAGTGTGCGGGACACATGTTAGAGTGCGCCGGACGCCATAGAAAGTATGCGGGACCCATGTAAGAGTGCGCCGGACGCCATAGAAGGTGTGCGGGACCCATGTTAGAGTGCGCCGGACGCCGTAGAAAGTGTGCGGGACCCATTTAAGAGGGCACCGAACGTTATAGAAAGTGTGCAAAAATCACGCTAGAGAGCGCCGGACGCCGTAGAAAGGGTGCGGGACCTCAGCGGGAGTGCTCTGAACGCCATAGAAAGTGTGCGGGAACCATGTTAGAGTGCGCCGGACGCCATAGAAAGTGTGCGGGACCCATGTTAGAGTGCGCCGGACGCCATATAAAGTGCGCGGGAAACATGTTAGAGTGCGCCGGACGCCATAGAAAGTGCGCGGGAACCATGTTAGAGTGCGCCGGACGCCATAGAAAGTGTGCGGGACCCATGTTAGAGCGCGCCGGACGCCTTGGAAAGTGTGCGGGACCCATGTAAGAGGGCACCGAACGTTATAGGAAGTGTGCGAAAACCACGCTAGAGAGCGCCGGACGCCGTAGAAAGTGGGCGGGACCTCAGGGGAGTGCTCTGAACGCCATAGAAAGTGTGCGGGAACCATGTTAGAGTGCGCCGGACGCCATAGAAAGTGTGCGGGACCCATGTTAGATTGGGCCGCACGCCATAGAAAGTGCGCGGGAACCATGTTAGAGTGCGCCGGACGCCATAGAAAGTGTGCGGGACCCGTGTTAGAGCGCGCCGGACGCCATAGAAAGTGTGCGGGACACATGTTAGAGTTCGCCGGACGCCATAGAAAGTGTGCGGGACCCATGTAAGAGGGCACCGAACGTTATAGAAAGTGTGCGAAAACCTTTGCTAGAGAGCGCCGGACGCCGTAGAAAGTGGGCGGGACCTCATGTTAGAGTGCTCTAGACGCCATATAAAGTGCGCGGGAACCATGTTAGAGTGCGCCGGACGCCATAGAAATTGTGCGGGACCCATGTTAGAGTGCGCCGGACGCCATAGAAAGTGTGCGGGACCCATGTTAGAGCGCGCCGGACGCCATATAAAGTGTACGGGACCCATATAAGAGTGCGCCGTACGGCATAGGAAGTGTGCAGGACCCATGTAAGAGGGCGCCGGACGCCATAGAAAGTGTGCGGGACACATGTTAGAGTGCGCCGGACGCCATAGAAAGTGTGCGGGACCCATGTTAGAGCGCGCCGGACGCCATAGAAAGTGTGCGGGACCCATGTTAGAGTGCGCCGGACGCCATAGAAAGTGTGCGGGACCCATGTAAGAGGGCACCGAACGTTATAGAAAGTGTGCGAAAACCTTTGCTAGAGAGCGCCGGACGCCGTAGAAAGTGTGCGGGACCTCAGGGGGAGTGCTCTAGACGCCATAGAAAGTGCGCGGGAACCATGTTAGAGTGCGCCGGACGCCATAGAAAGTGTGCGGGACCCGTGTTAGAGCGCGCCGGACGCCATAGAAAGTGTGCGGGACCCATGTTAGAGTGCGCCGGACGCCATAGAAAGTGTGCGGGACTCATGTTAGAGTGCGCCGGACGCCATAGGAAGTGTGCAGGACCCATGTAAGAGGGCGCCGGACGCCATAGAAAGTGTGCGGGACACATGTTAGAGTTCGCCGGACGCCATAGAAAGTGTGCGGGACCCATGTAAGAGGGCACCGAACGTTATAGAAAGTGTGCGAAAACCACGCTAGAGAGCGCCGGACGCCGTAGAAAGTGTGCGGGACCCATTTAAGAGGGCACCGAACGTTATAGAAAGTGTGCGGGACCCGTGTTAGAGCGCGCCGGACGCCTTGGAAAGTGTGCGGGACCTCAGGGGGAGTGCTCTAGACGCCATAGAAAGTGCGCGGGACCCATGTAAGAGGGCACCGGACGCCATAGAAAGTGTGCGGGACCCATGTAAGAGGGCACCGAACGTTATAGAAAGTGTGCGGGACCCATGTTAGAGCGCGCCGGACGCCATAGAAAGTGTGCGGGACCCATGTTAGAGCGCGCCGGACGCCATAGAAAGTGTGCGGGACCCATGTTAGAGTGCGCCGGACGCCATAGAAAGTGTGCGGGACCCATGTAAGAGGGCACCGAACGTTATAGAAAGTGTGCGAAAACCACGCTAGAGAGCGCCGGACGCCGTAGAAAGTGTGCGGGACCTCAGCGGGAGTGCTCTAGACGCCATAGAAAGTGTGCGGGAACCATGTTAGAGTGCGCTGGACGCCATAGAAAGTGTGCGAGACCCATGTTAGAGTGCGCCGGAGGCCATAGAAAGTGTGCGGGACCCATGTTAGAGCGCGCCGGACGCCATAGAAAGTGTGCGGGACACATGTTAGAGTGCGCCGGACGCCATAAAAAGTGTGCGGGACCCATGTTAGAGTGCGCCGGACGCCATAGAAAGTGTGCGGGATCCATTTAAGAGGGCACCGAACGTTATAGAAAGTGTGCGAAAACCTTTGCTAGAGAGCGCCGGACGCCGTAGAAAGTGTGCGGGACCTCAGGGGGAGTGCTCTAGACGCCATATAAAGTGCGCGGGAACCATGTTAGAGTGCGCCGGACGCCATAGAAAGTGTGCGGGACCCATGTTAGAGTGCGCCGGACGCCATAGAAAGTGTGCGGGACCCATGTTAGAGCGCGCCGGACGCCATATAAAGTGTACGGGACCCATATAAGAGTGCGCCGTACGGCATAGGAAGTGTGCAGGACCCATGTAAGAGGGCGCCGGACGCCATAGAAAGTGTGCGGGACACATGTTAGAGTTCGCCGGACGCCATAGAAAGTGTGCGGGACCCATGTAAGAGGGCACCGAACGTTATAGAAAGTGTGCGAAAACCACGCTAGAGAGCGCCGGACGCCGTAGAAAGTGTGCGGGACCCATTTAAGAGGGCACCGAACGTTATAGAAAGTGTGCGAAAACCTTTGCTAGAGAGCGCCGGACGCCGTAGAAAGTGTGCGGGACCTCAGGGGGAGTGCTCTAGACGCCATAGAAAGTGCGCGGGAACCATGTTAGAGTGCGCCGGACGCCATAGAAAGTGTGCGGGACCCATGTTAGAGTGCGCCGGACGCCATAGAAAGTGTGCGGGACCCATGTTAGAGCGCGCCGGACGCCATATAAAGTGTACGGGACCCATATAAGAGTGCGCCGTACGGCATAGGAAGTGTGCGGGACCCATGTAAGAGGGCGCCGGACGCCATAGAAAGTGTGCGGGACCCATGTAAGAGGGCACCGAACGTTATAGAAAGTGTGCGAAAACCACGCTAGAGAGCGCCGGACGCCGTAGAAAGTGTGCGGGACCTCAGCGGGAGTGCTCTAGACGCCATAGAAAGTGTGCGGGAACCATGTTAGAGTGCGCTGGACGCCATAGAAAGTGTGCGGGACCCATCTTAGAGTGGGCCGGACGCCATAGAAAGTACGCGGGACCCATGTAAGAGTGCGCCGGACGCCATAAAAAGTGTGCGAGACCCATGTTAGAGTGCGCCGGAGGCCATAGAAAGTGTGCGGGACCCATGTTAGAGCGCGCCGGACGCCATAGAAAGTGCGCGGGAACCATGATAGAGTGCGCCGGACGCCATAGAAAGTGTGCGGGACCCGTGTTAGAGCGCGCCGGACGCCTTGGAAAGTGTGCGGGACACATGTTAGAGTTCGCCGGACGCCATAGAAAGTGTGCGGGACCCATGTAAGAGGGCACCGAACGTTATAGAAAGTGTGCGAAAACCACGCTAGAGAGCGCCGGACGCCGTAGAAAGTGTGCGGGACCCATTTAAGAGGGCACCGAACGTTATAGAAAGTGTGCAAAAACCACGCTAGAGAGCGCCGGACGCCGTAGAAAGTGTGCGGGACCTCAGGGGGAGTGCTCTAGACGCCATAGAAAGTGCGCGGGAACCATGCTAGAGTGCGCCGGACGCCATAGAAAGTGTGCGGGACCCGTGTTAGAGCGCGCCGGACGCCATAGAAAGTGTGCGGGACACATGTAAGAGTGCGCCGGACGCCATAGAAAGTGTGCGGGACACATGTTAGAGTGCGCCGGACGCCATAGAAAGTGTGCGGGACCCGTGTTAGAGCGCGCCGGACGCCATAGAAAGTGTGCGGGACACATGTTAGAGTTCGCCGGACGCCATAGAAAGTGTGCGGGACCCATGTAAGAGGGCACCGAACGTTATAGAAAGTGTGCGAAAACCACGCTAGAGAGCGCCGGACGCCGTAGAAAGTGTGCGGGACCTCAGCGGGAGTGCTCTAGACGCCATAGAAAGTGTGCGGGACCCATGTTAGAACGCGCCGGACGCCATAGAAAGTGTGCGGGACACATGTTAGAGTGCGCCGGACGCCATAAAAAGTGTGCGGGACCCATGTAAGAGTGCGCCGGACGCCATAGAAGGTGTGGGGGACCAATGTTAGAGCGCGCCGGACGCCGTAAAAAGTGTGCGGGACCCATGTTAGAGTGCGCCGGACGCCATAGAAAGTGTGCGGGATCCATTTAAGAGGGCACTGAACGTTATAGAAAGTGTGCGAAAACCACGCTAGAGAGCGCCGGACGCCATAGAAAGTGTGCGGGACCTCATGTTAGAGTGCGCGGACCGCCATAGAAAGTCTGCGGGCCCCATGTTAGAATGCGCCGGACGCCATAGAAAGTCTGCGGGACCCATGTTAGAGTGCGCCGGACGCCATAGAAAGTCTGCGGGACCTATGTTGGAGTGCGCCGGACGCCAGAGAAAGTGTGCGAAACCCATGTTAGAGTGCGCCGGACGCCATAAAAAGTGTGCGAGACCCATGTTAGAGTGCGCCGGAGGCCATACATAGTCTGCGGGACCCATGTTAGGGTGGGCCGGAGGGCATAGAAAGGGTGCGGGACCCATCTTAGAGCGCGACGGACGCCATAGAAAGTGTGCGGGAACCATGTTAGAGTGCGCCGGACGCCATAGAAAGTGTGCGGGACCCATGTTAGAGCGCGCCGGACGCCATAGAAAGTGTGCGGGACCCATGTTAGAGAGCGCTGGACGCCATAGAAAGTGTGCGGGACCCATGTTAGAGTGGGCCGGACGCCATAGAAAGTACGCGGGACCCATGTAAGAGTGCGCCGTACGCCCTAGAAAGTGTGCAGGACCCATGTAAGAGGGCACCGAACGTTATAGAAAAAGTGCGAAAACCATGTTAGAGTGCGCCGGACGCCATAGAAAGTGTGCGGTACCCATGTTAGAGCGCGAGGGACGCCATAGAAAGTGTGCGGGACACATGTTAGAGTGCGCCGGACGCCATAAAAAGTGTGCGAGACCCATGTTAGAGTGCGCCGGAGGCCATAGAAAGTGTGCGGGACCCATGTTAGAGCGCGCCGGACGCCATATAAAGTGTATGGGACCCATATAAGAGTGCGCCGTACGGCATAGGAAGTGTGCAGGACCCATGTAAGAGGGCGCCGGACGCCATAGAAAGTGTGCGGGACACATGTTAGAGTTCGCCGGACGCCATAGAAAGTGTGCGGGACCCATGTAAGAGGGCACCGAACGTTATAGAAAGTGTGCGAAAACCACGCTAGAGAGCGCCGGACGCCGTAGAAAGTGTGCGGGACCCATTTAAGAGGGCACCGAACGTTATAGGAAGTGTGCGAAAACCTTTGCTAGAGAGCGCCGGACACCGTAGAAAGTGTGCGGGACCTCAGGGGAGTGCTCTAGACGCCATAGAAAGTGCGCGGGAACCATGTTAGAGTGCGCCGGACGCCATAGAAAGTGTGCGGGACCCATGTTATAGTGCGCCGGACGCCATAGAAAGTGTGCGGTACCCATGTTAGAGCGCGAGGGACGCCATATAAAGTGTACGGAACCCATATAAGAGTGCGCCGTACGGCATAGGAAGTGTGCGGGACCCATGTAAGAGGGCGCCGGTCGCCATAGAAAGTGTGCGGGACCCATGTAAGAGGGCACCGAACGTTATAGAAAGTGTGCGAAAACCACGCTAGAGAGCGCCGGACGCCGTAGAAAGTGTGCGGGACCTCAGCGGGAGTGCTCTAGACGCCATAGAAAGTGTGCGGGAACCATGTTAGAGTGCGCTGGACGCCATAGAAAGTGTGCGGGACCCATCTTAGAGTGGGCCGGACGCCATAAAAAGTACGCGTGACCCATGTAAAAGTGCGCCGTACGCCCTAGAAAGTGTGCGGGACCCATGTTAGAACGCGCCGGACGCCATAGAAAGTGTGCGGGACACATGTTAGAGTGCGCCGGACGCCATAAAAAGTGTGCGGGACCCATGTAAGAGGGCACCGAACGTTATAGAAAGTGTGCAAAAACCACGCTAGAGAGCGCCGGACGCCATAGAAAGTGTGCGGGACCCATGTTAGAGTGGGCCGGACGCCATAGAAAGTACGCGGGACCCATGTAAGAGCGCGCCGGACGCCATATAAAGTGTACGGAACCCATGTTAGACCGCGCCGGACGCCATAGAAAGTGTGCGGGACCCGTGTTAGAGCGCGCCGGACGCCTTGGAAAGTGTGCGGGACCCATGTTAGAGTGCGCCGGACGCCATAAAAAGTGTGCGGGACCCATGTAAGAGGGCACCGAACGTTATAGAAAGTGTGCAAAAACCACGCTAGAGAGCGCCGGACGCCGTAGAAAGTGTGCGGGACCTCAGGGGGAGTGCTCTAGACGCCATAGAAAGTGCGCGGGAACCATGTTAGAGTGCGCCGGACGCCATAGAAAGTGTGCGGGACCCGTGTTAGAGCGCGCCGGACGCCTTGGAAAGTGTGCGGGACACATGTTAGAGCGCGAGGGAACGCCATAGAAAGTGTGCGGGACCCATGTTAGAGTGCGCCGGACGCCATAGAAAGTGTGCGGGACACATGTTAGAGTGCGCCGGACGTCATAGAAAGTGTGCGGGACCCATTTTAGAGCGCGCCGGACGCCATAGAAAGTGTGCGGGACCCATGTTAGAGTGCGCCGGACGCCATAGAAAGTGTGCGGGGACCCATGTTAGAGCGCCGAGGACGGCCTTATAGAAGTGTGCGGGACCCACGATAGAGTGCGCCGCACGCCATAGAAAGTGTACGGGACCCATGTTAGAGTGCGCCGCACGCCATAGAAAGTGTACGGGACCCATGTTAGAGCGCGCCGGAGGCCATAGAAAGTGTGCGGGACCCATGTAAGAGGGCGCCGAACGCTATAGAACGTGTGCAAGACCCACGCTAGAGTGCGCCGGACGCCATAGAAAGTGTGCGGGACCCATGTTAGAGTGCGCCGGACGCCATAGAAAGTGTGCGGGACCCATGTTAGAGTGCGCCGGACGCCATAGAAAGTGTGCGGGACCCATGTTAGAGTGCGCCGGACGCCATAGAAAGTGTGCGGGACCCATGTTAGAGTGCGCCGGACGCCATAGAAAGTGTGCGGGACCCATGTAGGCGCCGGACGCCATAGAAAGTGTGCGGGACCCATGTTAGAGTTCGCCGGACGCCATAGAAAGTGTGCGGGACCCATCTTAGAGTGGGCCGGACGCCATAAAAAGTACGCGTGACCCATGTAAAAGTGCGCCGTACGCCCTAGAAAGTGTGCGGGACCCATGTAAGAGGGCACCGAACGTTATAGAAAGTGTGCGAAAACCACGCTAGAGAGCGCCGGACGCCGTAGAAAGTGTGCGGGACCTCAGGGGGAGTCCTCTAGACGCCATAGAAAAAGCGCGGGAACCATGTTAGAGTGCGCCGTACGGCATAGGAAGTGTGCGGGACCCATGTAAGAGGGCGCCGGTCGCCATAGAAAGTGTGCGGGACCCATGTAAGAGGGCGCCGGACGCCATAGAAAGTGTGCGGGACCCATGTTAGAGTGCGCCGGACGCCATAGAAAGTGTGCGGGACACATGTTAGAGTGCGCCGTACGGCATAGGAAGTGTGCGGGACCCATGTAAGAGGGCGCCGAACGCCATAGAAAGTGTGCGGGACCCATGTAAGAGGGCACCGAACGTTATAAAAAGTGTGCGAAAACCACGCTAGAGAGCGCCGGACGCCGTAGAAAGTGTACGGGACCCATATAAGAGTGCGCCGGACGCCATAGAAAGTGTGCGGGACCCATGTTAGAGTGCGCTGGACGCCATAGAAAGTGTGCGGGACCCATCTTAGAGTGGGCCGGACGCCATAGAAAGTGTGCGGGACCCATGTTAGAGTGCGCCGGACGCCATAGAAAGTGTGCGGGACCCATGTTAGAGTGCGCCGGACGCCATAGAAAGTGTGCGGGACCCATGTTAGAGTGCGCCGGACGCCATAGAAAGTGTGCGGGACCCATGTTAGAGTGCGCCGGACGCCATAGAAAGTGTGCGGGACCCATGTTAGAGTGCGCCGGACGCCATAGAAAGTGTGCGGGACCCATGTAAGAGTGCGCCGGACGCCATAGAAAGTGTGCGGGACCCATGTTAGAGTGCGCCGGACGCCATAGAAAGTGTGCGGGACCCATGTTAGAGTGCGCCGGACGCCATAGAAAGTGTGCGGGACACATGTTAGAGTGCGCCGGACGTCATAGAAAGTGTGCGGGACCCATGTTAGAGCGCGCCGGACGCCATAGAAAGTGTGCGGGACCCATGTTAGAGCGCGCCGGACGCCATAGAAAGTGTGCGGGACACATGTTAGAGTGCGCCGGACGTCATAGAAAGTGTGCGGGACCCATGTTAGAGTGCGCCGGACGCCATAGAAAGTGTGCGGGACCCATGTAAGAGGGCACCGAACGTTTTAGAAAGTGTGCGAAAACCACGCTAGAGAGCGCCGGACGCCGTAGAAAGTGTGCGGGACACATGTTAGAGTGCGCCGGACGCCATAAAAAGTGTGCGGGACCCATGTAAGAGTGCCCCAGACGCCATAGAAACTGTGCGGGACCCATGTTAGAGTGCGCCGGACGCCATAGAAAGCATGCGGGACCCATGTAACAGTGCGCCGGACGCCATAGAAAGTGTGCGGAACCCATTTAGAAGTGCGCCGGACGCTATAGAAAGTGTACGGGACACATGTTAGAGTGCGCCGGACGCCATAAAAAGTGTGCGGGACTCATGTAAGAGGGCACCGAACGTTATAGAAAGTGTGCGAAAACCACGCTAGAGAGCGCCGGACGCCATAGAAAGTGTGCGGGACCCATGTTAGAGTGGGCCGGACGCCATAGAAAGTGTGCGGGACCCATGTGGGAGTGCGCCGGACGCCATAGAAAATGTGCGTGGCCCGTGTTAGAGTGCGCCGGACGCCATATAAAATGTGCGGGATCTATGTAAGAGTGCGCGGGACGCCATAGAAAGCATGCGGGACCCATGTAAGAGGGCGCCGGACGCCATAGAAAGTATGCGGGACCCATTTAAGAGTGCACCGAACGCCATAGAAAGTGTGCGGGACCCATGCTAGAGTACGCCGTACGCCACAGAAAGTGTGCGGGACCCATGTTAGAGTGCGCCGTACGCCATAGAAAATGTGCAGGACCCATGTTAGAGTGCGCCGGACGTCATAGAAGGTGTGCGGGACCCACGTAAGTGTGCGCCGGACGCCATAGAAATTATGCGGGACCTACGTTAGTGTGCGCCGGACGCCATAGAAAGTGTGCGGGACCCATGTTAGAGTGCGCCGGACGTCATAGAAGCTGTGCGGGACCCACGTAAGTGTGCGCCGGACGCCATAGAAGCGGTGCGGGACCCACGTAAGTGTGCGCCGGACGCCATAGAAAGTGTGCGGGACTCATGCTAGAGTGCGCCGGACGCCATAGAATGTGTGCGGGACCCATGTTAGAGTGCGCCGAACGCCATAGAAGGTGTGCGGGACCCACGTAAGAGGGCACCGAACGTTATAGAAAGTGTGCGAAAACCACGCTAGAGAGCGCCGGACGCCGTAGAAAGTGTGCGGGACCTCAGGGGAGTGCTCTAGACGCCATAGAAAGTGTGCGGGACCTCATGTTAGAGTGCGCCGGACGCCATAGAAAGTGTGCGGGACCCATGTTAGAGTGCCCCGGACGCCATAGAAAGTGTGCGGGACCCATGTTAGAGTGCGCCGGACGCCATAGAAAGTGTGCGGGACACATGTAGGAGTGCGCCGGACGCCATAGAAATTGTGCGGGACACATGTTAGAGTGCGCCGTACGGCATAGAAAGTGTGCGGGACCCATGTAAGAGGGCACCGAACGTTTTAGAAAGTGTGCGAAAACCACGCTAGAGAGCGCTGGACGCCATAGAAAGTGTGCGGGACCTCAGGGGGAGTGCTCTAGACGCCATAGAAAAAGCGCGGGAACCATGTTAGAGTGCGCCGTACGGCATCGAAAGTGTGCGGGACCCGTGTTAGAGCGCGCCGGACGCCATAGAAAGTGTGCGGGACCCATGTTAGAGCGCGCCGGACGCCATAGAAAGTGTGCGGGACACATGTTAGAGTGCGCCGGACGCCATAAAAAGTGTGCGGGACCCATGTAAGAGGGCACCGAACGTTATAGAAAGTGTGCAAAAACCACGCTAGAGAGCGCCGGACGCCGTAGAAAGTGTGCGGGACCTCAGGGGGAGTGCTCTGAACGCCATAGAAAGTATGCGGGACCCATGTAAGGGTGCGCCGGACGCCATAGAAAGTGTGCGGGACCCATGTTAGAGTGCGCCGGACGCCATAGAAAGTGTGCGGGACCCATGTAAGAGTGCGCCGAACGCCATAGAAAATGTGCGAGACCCATGTTAGAGTGCGCCGGACGCCATAGAAAGTGTGCGGGAACCATGTTAGAGTGCACCGAACGCCATAGAAAGTGTGCGTGACCCTTGTAAGAGTGCGCCGGACGCCATCGAAAGGGTGCGGGACCTCATGCTAGAGCGCGCCGGACGCCATAGAAAGTGTGCGGGACCCATGTAAGAGGGCACCGAACGACATAGAAAGTGTGCGGGACCCATGCAAGAGTGCGCCTGACGCCATAGGAAGTGTGCGGGACACATGTTAGAGTGCGCCGGACGCCATAGAAAGTGTACGGGACCCATGTAAGAGTGCGCCGTACGCCCTAGAAATTGTGCAGGACCCATGCTAGAGCGCGCCGGACGCCATAAAAAGTGTGCGGGACCCATGTAAGAGGGCACCGAACGTTATAGAAAGTGTGCAAAAACCACGCTAGAGAGCGCCGGACGCCGTAGAAAGTGTGCGGGACCTCAGGGGGAGTGCTCTAGACGCCATAGAAAGTGCGCGGGAACCATGTTAGAGTGCGCCGGACGCCATAGAAAGTGTGCGGGACCCATGTTAGAGTGGGCCGGACGCCATAGAAAGTACGCGGGACCCATGTAAGAGTGCGCCGTACGCCCTAGAAAGTGTGCGGGAACCATGTTAGAGTGCACCGGACGCCGTAGAAAGTGTGCGGGAACCATGTTAGAGTGCGCCGGACGCCATAGAAAGTGTGCGGGACACATGTTAGAGTTCGCCGGACGCCATAAAAAGTGTGCGGGACCCATTTAAGAGGGCACCGAACGTTATAGAAAGTGTGCGAAAACCACGCTAGAGAGCGCCGGACGCCATAGAAAGTGTGCGGGACCTCATGTTAGAGTGCTCCGGACGCCATAGAAAGTGTGCGGGACCCATGTTAAGAGTGCGCCGGACGCCATAGAAAGTGTGCGGGACCCATGTTAGAGTGCGCCGGACGCCATAGAAAGTGTGCGGGACCCATGTTAGAGTGCGCCGGACGCCATAGAAAGCATGCGGGACCCATGTAAGAGTGCGCCGGACGCCATAGAAAGTGTGCGGGACACATGTTAGAGTGCGCCGGACGCCATAAAAAGTGTGCGGGACCCATGTAAGAGGGCACCGAACGTTATAGAAAGTGTGCGAAAACTACGCTAGAGAGCGCCGGACGCCGTAGAAAGTGTGCGGGACCTCAGGGAAAGTGCTCTAGACGCCATAGAAAGTGTGCGGGAACCACGCTAGAGAGCGCCGGACGCCATAGAAAGTGTGCGGGACCCTGGTTAGAGGGCGCCGGACGCCATAGAAAGTGTGCGGGGCCCATGTTAGAGTGCGCCGGACGCCACAGAAAGTACGCGGGACCCATGTTAGAGCGCGCCGGACGCCATAGAAAGTGTGCGGGACCCCCGCAAGAGAGCGCCGGACGCCATAGAAAGTGTGCGGGACCCATGTTAGAGTGGGCCGGACGCCATAGAAAGTGTGCGGGACCCATGTAAGAGTGCGCCGGACGCCATAGAAAGTGTGCGGGACCTATGTTAGAGCGCGCCGGACGCCATAGAAAGTGTGCGGGACCCATGTTAGAGTGCGCCGGACGCCATAGAAAGTGTGCGGGACCCATGTTAGAGTGCGCCGGACGCCATAGAAAGTGTGCGGGACCCATGTTAGAGTGCGCCGGACGCCATAGAAAGTGTGCGGACCCATGTTAAGAGGGCGCCGAACGCCATAGAAAGTGTGCGAAAACCACGCTAGAGAGCGCCGGACGCCGTAGAAAGCGTGCGGGACCTCAGGCGCCGAACGCCATAGATAAAAGTGTGCGGGACCTCATGTTAGAGTGCGCCGGACGCCATAGAAAGTGTGCGGGACCCATGTTAGAGTGCGCCGGACGCCATAGAAAGTGTGCGGGACCCATGTTAGAGTGCGCCGGACGCCATAGAAAGTGTGCGGGACCCATGTTAGAGTGCGCCGGACGCCATAGAAAGTGTGCGGGACCCATGTTAGAGTGCGCCGGACGCCATAGGAAGTGTGCGGGACCCATGTTAGAGTGCGCCGGACGCCATAGAAAGTGTGCGGGACCCATGTAAGAGGGCACCGAACGTTATAGAAAGTGTGCGAAAACCACGCTGAGAGCGCCGGACGCCGTAGAAAGTGTGCGGGACCTCATGTTAGAGTGCGCCGGACGCCATAGAAAGTGTGCGGGACCCATGTTAGAGTGCGCCGGACGCCATAGAAAGTGTGCGGGACCCATGTTAGAGTGCGCCGGACGCCATAGAAAGTGTGCGTGACCCATGTTAGAGTGCGCCGGACGCCATAGAAAGTGTGCGGGACCCATGTTAGAGTGCGCCGGACGCCATAGAAAGTGTGCGGGACACATGTTAGAGTGCGCCGGACGCCGAAGAAAGTGTGCGGCACCCATGTAAGAGGGCACCGAACGTTATAGAAAGTGTGCGAAAACCACGCTAGAGAGCGCCGGACGCCATAGAAAGTGTGCGGGACCCATGTAAGAGTGCGCTGGACGCCATAGAAAGTGTGCGGGACCCATCTTAGAGTGGGCCGGACGCCATAAAAAAGTACGCGTGACCCATGCAAGAGTGCGCCGTACGCCCTAGAAAAAGTGCGGGACCCATGTGGGAGCGCGCCGGTCGCCGTAGAAAGTGTGCGGGACCTCATGTTAGAGTGCACCGAACGCCATAGAAAGTGTGCGGGAACCATGTTAGAGTGCGCCGGACGCCATAGAAAGTGTGCGGGACCCATGTTAGAGTGCGCCGGACGCCATAGAAAGTGTGCGGGACCCATGTTAGAGTGCGCCGGACGCCATATAAAGTGTGCGGGACCCATGTAAGAGTGCCCCGTACGCCATAGAAGGTGTGCGGCACCCATGTTACAGTGTGGTGAACGCCATAGAAACCGGGCGGGACAGATGCTAGAGGGCGCCGGACGCCATAGAAAGGATGCGGGACCCATGTAAGAGGGGGCGGGACGCCATAGAAAGTATGCGGGACCCATGCTAGAGTACGCCGTACGCCACAGAAAGTGTGCGGGACCCATGTTAGAGTGCGCCGGACGCCATAGAAAGTGTACGGGACCAATGTTAGAGCGCGCCGGACGCCATAGAAAGTGTGCGGGACACAAGTTAGAGTGCGCCGGACGCCATAAAAAGAGGGCGAGACCCATGTAAGAGAGCGCCGGAGGCCATAGAAAGCGTGCGGGACCCAAGTTAGAGCGGACCGGTCGCCATAGAAAGTACGCGGGACCTCATGTAAGAGTCCGCCGGACGCCATAGAAAAAGCGCGGGAACCATGTTAGAGTGCGCCGTACGGCATAGGAAGTGTGCGGGACCCATGTAAGAGGGCGCCGGTCGCCATAGAAAGTGTGCGGGACCCATGTAAGAGGGCACCGAACGTTTTAGAAAGTGTGCGAAAACCACGCTAGAGAGCGCCGGACGCCGTAGAAAGTGTGCGGGACACATGTTAGAGTGCGCCGGACGCCATAAAAAGTGTGCGGGACCCATGTTAGAGTGCGCCGGACGCCATAGAAAGTGTGCGGGACACATGTTAGAGTGCGCCGGACGCCATAAAAAGTGTGCGAAAACCACGCTAGAGAGCGCCGGACGCCATAGAAAGTGTGCAAAAACCACGCTAGAGAGCGCCGGACGCCGTAGAAAGTGTGCGGGACACATGTTAGAGTGCGCCGGACGCCATAAAAAGTGTGCGGGACCCATGTAAGAGTGCGCCGGACGCCATAGAAAGTGTGCGGGACACATGTTAGAGTGCGCCGGACGCCATAGAAAGTGTGCGAGACCCATGTAAGAGGGCACCGAACGTTATAGAAAGTGTGCGAAAACCACGCTAGAGAGCGCCGGACACCGTAGAAAGTGTGCGGGACCTCAGGTTAGAGTGCTCTGGACGCCATAGAAAGTGTGCGGGAACCATATAAGAGTGCGCCGGACGCCATAGAAAGTGAGCGGGACCCATGTAAGAGGGCGCCGGTCGCCATAGAAAGTGTGCGGGACCCATGTAAGAGGGCACCGAACGTTTTAGAAAGTGTGCGAATACCACGCTAGAGAGCGCTGGACGCCATAGAAAGTGTGCGGGACCCATGTTAGAGTGGGCCGGACGCCATAGAAAGGACGCCGGACCCATGTAGGAGTGCGCCGGACGCCATAGAAAGTGTGCGGGACACATGTTAGAGTGCGCCGGACGCCATAAAGTGTGCGGGACCCATGTAAGAGGGCACCGAACGTTTTAGAAAGTGTGCGAATACCACGCTAGAGAGCGCTGGACGCCATAGAAAGTGTGCGGGACCCATGTTAGAGTGGGCCGGACGCCATAGAAAGTACGCGGGACCCATGTAAGAGTGCGCCGTACGCCCTAGAAAGTGTGCGAGACTCATGTTAGAGTGCGCCGGACGCCGTAAAAAGTGTGCGGGACCCATGCAAGAGGGCACCGAACGTTATAGAAAGTGTCCGAAAACCACGCTAGAGAGCGCCGGACGCCGTAGAAAGTGTGCGGGACCTCAGGAAAGTGCTCTAGATGCCATAGAAGTGTGCGGGACCTCAGGGGGAGTGCTCTAGACGCCATAGAAAGTGTGCGGGAACCACGCTAGAGAGCGCCGGACGCCATATAAAGTGTGCGGGACCCATGTTAGAGTGGGCCGGACGCCATAGAAAGTGTGCGGGATCCATGTAAGAGTGCGCCGGACGCCATAGAAAGTGTGCGGGACACATGTTAGAGTGCGCCGGACGCCATAAAAAGTGTGCGGGACCCATGTAAGAGGGCACCGAACGTTATAGAAAGTGTGCGAAAACTACGCGAGAGAGCGCCGGACGCCATAGAAAGTGTGCGGGACCTCAGGGAAAGTGCTCTAGACGCCATAGAAAGTGTGCGGGACCTCAGGGGCAGTGCTCTAGACGCCATAGAAAGTGTGCGGGAACCATGTTAGAGTGCGCCGGACGCCATAGAAAGTGTGCGGGACCCATGTTAGAGTGCGCCGGACGCCATAAAAAGTGTGCGGGACCCATGTAAGAGTGCGCCGGACGCCATAGAAAGTGTGCGGGACACATGTTAGAGTGCGCCGGACGCCATAAAAAGTGTGCGGGACTCATGTAAGAGGGCACCGAACGTTATAGAAAGTGTGCGAAAACCACGCTAGAGAGCGCCGGACGCCATAGAAAGTGTGCGTGACCCATGTTAGAGTGGGCCGGACGCCATAGAAAGTACGCGGGACCCATGTAAGAGTGCGCCGGACGCCATAGAAAGTGTGCGGGACACATGTTAGAGTGCGCCGGACGCCATAAAAAGTGTGCGGGACTCATGTAAGAGGGCACCGAACGTTATAGAAAGTGTGCGAAAACCACGCTAGAGAGCGCCGGACGCCATAGAAAGTGTGCGGGACCCATGTTAGAGTGCGCCGGACGCCATAGAAAGTGTGACCCATGTGGACGCCATAGAAAGTGTGCGGGACACATGTTAGAGTGCGCCGGACGCCATAAAAAGTGTGCGGGACTCATGTAAGAGGGCACCGAACGTTATAGAAAGTGTGCGAAAACCACGCTAGAGAGCGCCGGACGCCGTAGAAAGTGTGCGGGACCTCAGGGAAAGTGCTCTAGACGCCATAGAAAGTGTGCGGGAACCACGCTAGAGAGCGCCGGACGCCATAGAAAGTGTGCGGGACCCATGTTAGAGTGGGCCGGACGCCATAGAAAGTACGCGGGACCCATGTAAGAGTGCGCCGTACGCCTTAGAAAGTGTGCGGGACCTATGTTAGAGCGCGCCGGACGCCATAGAAAGTGTGCGGGACCCATGTAAGAGGGCACCGAATGCCAAAGAAAGTACGCGGGACCCATGTAAGAGTGCGCCGGACGCCATAGAAAGTGTGCGAAACACATGTTATAGTGCGCCGGACGCCATAAAAAGTGTGCGGGACCCATGTAAGAGGGCACCGAACGTTATAGAAAGTGTGCGAAAACCACGCTAGAGAGCGCCGGACGCCATAGAAAGTGTGCGGGACCCATGTTAGAGTGGGCCGGACGCCATAGAAAGTACGCGGGACCCATTTAAGAGTGCGCCGGACGCCATAGAAAGTGTGCGGGACACATGTTAGAGTGCGCCGGACGCCATAAAAAGTGTGCGGGACCCATGTAAGAGGGCACCGAACGTTATAGAAAGTGTGCGAAAACCACGCTAGAGAGCGCCGGACGCCGTAGAAAGTGTGCGGGACCTCAGGGAAAGTGCTCTAGATGCCATAGAAAGTGTGCGGGACCTCAGGGGGAGTGCTCTAGACGCCATAGAAAGTGTGCGGGAACCACGCTAGAGAGCGCCGGACGCCATATAAAGTGTGCGGGACCCATGTTAGAGTGGGCCGGACGCCATAGAAAGTGTGCGGGATCCATGTAAGAGTGCGCCGGACGCCATAGAAAGTGTGCGGGACACATGTTAGAGTGCGCCGGACGCCATAAAAAGTGTGCGGGACCCATGTAAGAGGGCACCGAACGTTATAGAAAGTGTGCGAAAACTACGCGAGAGAGCGCCGGACGCCATAGAAAGTGTGCGGGACCTCAGGGAAAGTGCTCTAGACGCCATAGAAAGTGTGCGGGACCTCAGGGGGAGTGCTCTAGACGCCATAGAAAGTGTGCGGGAACCATGTTAGAGTGCGCCGGACGCCATAGAAAGTGTGCGGGACCCATGTTAGAGTGCGCCGGACGCCATAGAAAGTACGGGGGACCCATGTAAGAGTGCGCCGTACGCCCTAGAAAGTGTGCGGGACCCATGTTAGAGCGCGCCGGACGCCATATAAAGTGTACGTGACCCATATAAGAGTGCGCCATACGGCATAGGAAGTGTGCAGGACCCATGTAAGAGGGCGCCGAACGCCATAGAAGGTGTGTGGGACTCATATGGGAGTGCGCCGGACGCCGTAGAAAGTGTGCGGGACCTCAGGGGGAGTGCTCTATACGCCGTAGGAAGTGTGCGGTACTACGTAGCAATGCGCAGGACGACGCAGAAAGAAGAATGTCTTTGGAGGGAGCTCGAGAACGTTAATATACGGGATTTCGGATTGATTTTGTGTGCGTGCACAACTGAAGCAGATTTATTGCTTTCCTCGCTAAAATTTGCCGCTGTCCGCCTTTCCATGTGTCCACATGTGCGGCAGGCAACCTTTATGTCTTCAACAAAATATATTGAGGCAAAACTATTTCTGACCCGATTCAATATATGCAAAGACAACCTGATAATTTCCGCCGGAGGCGGAATTTCGGGGGGTCTGGGGCGAAGTCCCCAGCAAGCCGTCAGGCGGGCGGAGCCCGCTGGACGGTTGGTTGATTATAAAGTAAATCGGTTTCGCTCTTTGGAAGTTCATTATCATAAACTGCTCCGAAAATTCTAAAGCAATACGGATAGTACACTTCTCTGATTTACTCATATGTTTGAATAGAACACCAGTTTTTAAATAAATGAGAGTATCTATAACAGGTAGCGGTAGAAAAATGGGGTAAATTGTTACAACTATGTACCTAAAGATAACGATACACCACTACATGGATCACAATTGATAAAGAAATTTCATCCATATTAAGGTGCTCCGAGAAGAGTAACCCTGTTTCCCAACTTTCTCTCGCTAAAATTGAGTCATTCCCTACTATAACAAGAAATTTAAGCCGGGCCCGACTTGAATGTTTGCTATTTTCAACACCTAAAGGCAGCATACACTCTATGACACGTCGTAATTCACATCATTCGAGGCGCGAGCGGCGCGCGCGACGCCTCCGTCTGCCTTACGCTCTCTCACTGTCTCTAACCTCCGCTCCGCACCACCACGCGTATGAACCAGGGATGAGCGGAATTCCGATTTCCGATGGTTTTGACCATCCGATTTTTGATTTCTGAAAAAAAGCCTAAAAATGCGGAAAAAATCGGAAACATCCACGAAATCAGACTTTTTTGTACACTTTGCCTTACGAAATTCCTAGGGGGTTATTTCGGGCGCTGAATTCGAATTCGAGGTTCGTCTTCACTTTTAGCAAAGCCAGGGTTGATAGTAAATGAGTTTTTGACTTGGGTTAACCACCACCTTCGAACGCGAATTCACCAACAACCTTACGCGAGTAAACCGCCAGATTTGTGCGAGCTTACCAATTTTTCGCTTCGAAAGGGGGACATCCAGGACGCCGTAAAAAGTGTGCAGGACCCCAATGAGATCGTGTAAGATGTGCGCGGACCCCAGTAGAAGTGTGCAGGATCTGTGCCGGACCTCAGTGGGAGTGTGCAGGATGTGCGCAGGACCCTAGTGGGAGTGTGCAGAATGTGAGCAGGACCCCAGTGGAAGTGTGCAGGGTGTGAGCAGGACTTCTCAGTAAAGTCCTACACGCTTTCCTCAACGTCCTGCGCACCTCCTGTGAAGTACTGCACACATTCCCCGACGTCCTGCATACTCACACTCGAGTCCTGAACGGAATGCTCGATCTCCTGCACACTCCCAGTGAAGTCTTGCAAACATTCCCCAACTCCTTGCACATTCCCAGAAATGTCCTGCGCACATTTCATGACTCCTGCACAATCCCAGTGATCCCGCACACAATCTCCAGCTGCGTCAAAAGAGTATTCACATAAAATTTGTTCAATAAAGAAGGACAAGCCCAAGTTTTTTCTGGTGGGCACAGTTAAGAAGGGAGGGTTAAAAAATTCGCTGAACACATTTCCGATTTCCGAAATCCGATTCCCGATGGTTTTTGGCGTTTCGATTTCCGAAATTTCGAAGGTCGTTCCGATTCCCGCAAATCGTAAAAAAAATTCCGCTAATCCGTGGTAGGAACCAAGTGAATTTCGCCGTTTTATAGCCTGTACACGCTCGTGAACGTGGTTGAGATGACTACGTAGTAAATAGAATGGTATGACTCAGTACACAACGCCTACGCATTTCGAAGCGTCAAAAACTCCCTACAATGACGCTACACGAATAAGAAGTTGGCCCTGCCCCCATATCTGCCCGCAACCTGTATTTGCCGTCTCTTCCAAAGCAGGGATTGTGGGCCACTTCCACCGTCGCCGATGTATGTGGGCGGTTCAATAAGTACAAAAAGTAAACCTCATACATCGGCGAAGGTGGAAATAGCCCAGAACCCCTGTTTTGGAGGAGACGGCAAGTACAGGGGGCGAGCAGATACAGGGCTGGGCCAACTTCTCACTCGTGTAGCGTCATTGTGGGGGGTTTTTGACGATTCGAAATGCGTGGGCGTTGTGTTCTCAGCCGCACCAATCTAGTCCCGTAGCTATCTCAAACACGTTTACGAGCGTGTATCGTGTATCTTATTCGGTGTAAGACGTTAAATGCGTTGCGTTGTACGCAGTACGCAAAAGTGGGTGGCATCAGACAGCTACTAGTGTGGAAACGATACGAATCGATTTTGCGTGCCGCCACTCATGAACCCTGCGTAAGCGGAATATTGAAAATATTGAGCAGTTCAAAAGCTTTCGACGCCATATTTCAAAACTGCCTCTCCAAAGCAGTAGAACTCTGAATTCGGTAATTCCGTAAATAAAATAATATATTCGGAATTATTCGATTATCGATATTCATCCATTCGAAATAAAGAATCGAATATATTCATTCATTCGTTTATTCGAAAATTTTGAAGTCGATCATATTCATTCATTCATTCGTTTATTCGAAAATTTTCAAGTCGAATATATTAATTCATTTGTTTATTCGAAAAATTTTATGTCGAATATATTCATTCATTCATTCAAACCGTTTAGTCAAAAAGCACAACTATACTATCCTTGATGAGCGTAGAGTGAACCATACGAGGTTTATTAACACTTAATGGACTGCGTGTCCACACTGCGCACCCACGCCAAAAACTCGATTTTTTCGTTTCACTCCAAGAAAAACGGACTCTTTCCAATTATTGCTTTCATATCTATGCTTCATACAACTTCCATAAATGGTATGCAGATATTAAGCGCCATATATATCCTTTGGACATAGGCAATTACAACAAAAAATCAGTTTAAAAACTCACTGAAGTGATTGGCCGTGGAGCGCGGCGGTCCGCTACGGGTGCTAGCCGTGGAACGCGCGGTCTCCTAAGTTTTAACAACAAGTCGAGCAATGAACTACTGAAAACGGTCCAGCTGCGGAAGATGAATGGTTTGCCACCTGATAACTGATACTAACACCGATGGCCGGTGGCCGAATTCATTACATTAAACTGCTCAATATCAATTACATTGCTCTTGCCGGTCAGCTCCTGTCACTGTCCTCTCGTTCAATTCGAGATCGCGCGCGAGTCAAAGTCATCGTGTGCGATGCCCGACCAGGAAACTTCAGTTGCTGTATTCAGAGCTCACAACACGCACTCGTCTGCCACGAATGGACTAGTACTCGCTGTTTCCACTTAGACTGTCGCTAGGACGCCTGCTTGTAGAGCGCTATCCTTCGGGAAGCGCTCCAAGCCTCACTTTTCTTCAGTTCATTGCTGAGCCTTGGCTCGTAATCCTCATAGTACCATTTTCTTCTACTTATGATGGCATAGCGCAGATCGTTTTTAGAAAATGTGCTCTTGTTCTACAATATCCTCTGACTTTCGTCTTCTACGCTTCTCTAGTCTTCGGAAAGGTTTCTGACATTTGTCGTGATGCGATTGTGACCCAAGATTCTCAAGCGCGTTTCTAATATCGCAGTGCAAACCGATAAGTATATGTCCAATTGCAGGAAAAGTTCTTGAGAAAATCAACTGCGAAAGACTTTTGGAGTGGTTCACGCACCAAAAAATCATCCCTATGGAACAACACGGCTTTCTCCCGGTTGCATCGACAAAAACGTTTCCGATTCACTTTTCGGTTGGTTAGTCGCTGTGAACAAGGAAAAATCAGTAGATATTATATTTTTCGATTTGTCTAAAGCGTTCGACACGGTCAGCCACTCAAAACTTCTTTACAAACTTGGATCTCTTGGAATACGAGGGCAACTACTTAACTTATTAAGATCATACTTGCATGATAGACATATGACGGTCAGAGTGGGCGAGGTTTATTCTGACCGTCAATCGTTTCCAAGCGGCGTACCCCAAGGTGGAGCTCTTTCGCGACTTCTATGTCTGGCACACACATCTGACCTTCCTGGGGCGCTCAAAGTAAATCCAGGTGTCGAGGTAAAGATGTTTGCAGACCACATCAATAGATACTGTGCTTACGATTTTAATGATCAACAACTGGCGCATTCAACGTGTCCGAGGACGGCACGTGGTTAACGATGGTATCGATAATATTAGTGACAGCCGTTACGGTCTCTATGCCTCCACCGTCAGCGACTGGCCGGCTGCAGTGGTCGCTGTGGAGTCAGATCAATAACAAATGCTGGAGATGAAAACCCCAGCGACACTTTACGGTCACCTGACGCCAGGACGTCTGCTATGGACGGAGCCTAATAGAAGAATGGAGAGAACAACCAATGGAAAGTGAATTAAAGCAGCCTTGAAAGATTCTCCTAGCATGAATCTAGCAATTAAGGTTTTTTTTTGTTATGATGATTTTCAAGTTGTTCTCAGGTGGACGTCACTCGCGCACAGTTCGTAAGACGGATATCCTGGTCGGGTATCGCAGACGATGACTTTGTTTCGCGCGCGATCTCGCATTGAGCGTGAGGTAATAGACAGGAGCTGATCGGCAAGAGCAAAGCAATTGATAAATAGCAGTTTATATAATAAATATTTTACCACAACGACTAAGTTGTCTAGCAAAATATGACATTAAACTTTGAGAGGGTCCCGGAAAGGTTCAAGGTTCAGTCAACGTATCTATGTACCTGGCAGGTAGAGAGGAAGGTTCCCGGCTACCTGACGGGTGAGCGGGAGGGGCTGCTAAATTGATCTCACTCGGCAGAAATCCAACAATACACTCCGTTCCATAAACATACGAACACCCCAAATTTGAGGTATCTGAAAGTCGCAGCAATTTCTGAGCTACGAAAATGTCATCACTGTTTTCCGCAACCCTGAAAGCCTTAGCTTTGTTCAAAGTTAGCCTTCATGTCCATATTTTACACACCTACGGGACCTGGACATGATTTCCGACCGTTCCATAAATATACGAACACTCGAAGAAGCGTGCTTTTCCCTTTTGATTTGTCGAGAAAGGTTTCCATTTTGCGCTTGATATTGATGGAGCAGACGTAAATGGGCAACATCCAATCACGCCAGTTGTGCCACCTTTCTGTGAGAGGAACAGCAGAGCCAGGCTCGCTACATACGTCGGCAGACAAGGTGCGCGGCAGGTTGTGGGTCGGTCGGAGCGCTCCGCTGACCGCATTTTATCAATTCTGCAGATTTCTTACTCTTATAGAACGCACGCAAATTTGAGCAATTCTTGTGGCCGGATGCACTCCACGTTCAGGGGAGAGTTTCGGGCGGCATGGGGTTCAAATCCAATGTTATCTAGGATCTTTCCTGAAGCACTTCGAAACAATGTAGATCATGTTCCATCCCAAGTGACGACGACATAGACAGGAACTCGGTCAAGATAGCCCTTCTCTCGGGAGAGCATCATAATACTGCTAGTTCTTGATAAACTCGCCTGAATGTGAGCAGGAATTTGAACAAGTTTCACTCCTTGGGATGCATTCAATTAAAGGCAGCAGACACGCCCAAAAGTGATGCCGATTTTATGACTTAAATCAAAGATTTGGAGCTGGTAGTATGTGCAACTAACGAAAAAAAAACGAAGGAAAACTGTACGCAAATAGAGGAATAGCGGTTGTTTTTTTCATCGTGCGAAAATGGACGAGTTATACCGCGCGCAGTTGAAACAGCGCATATTAGCAACAAAACGGTTGAGTTAGCGAAGCCGATACACTCTTACTGCCTGTGCTAGAACATTCACCTTATCGGAAGCATCAAAAACTAGGCAAAATATCCGTATTCAAACGATCAAACTGGACGAGCTTGTGGTTGGGAGCGGGGTTGTCAAAGCTCATGGTCGGGGTTGACGAAATTTTTCGACTTTCATTGCTAAAATTTAGTAGTTTAGACTCCTTTTTGACGCTTCCAACGGTGCGAGCCTTCTACTAGGGGCCATACGACCCTTGTAACATACTTATCTCAACAACTTTTTCGAGCTTGTCTCCTGCCTTTAAAGGCTCAGTACTCCCTCAGACATGAATTTTGTGATTTTCACTTAATTGTGTAGTAGACCCCTCTTGTATAACACGTGGCAAAAGGGAGATCTCAATTCCCCCAAATGTGCGAGATATAAGCGACCACCACAGGCCCAACCTCCTCCGCTCACCACCACCAGCCACACCCCGCACCAGATTTCCAAACTCGATAGCGGCTTGATGGATGAATGAATTTAAACAAGTCGTCCTTCTTCAGTCCAATGCCGAACTGTCTCTTTATCCTGGCTCGTTCTCGCGCAACGATTGCGAAGGAAGAGAAATAAAGACCTGAGAAGAGTCATCCACCAATTTTTCACCCTCAGAAAATAGGCATCTTTACAGAGCCATACATCTATTTGTGGGTGGTCTTGAAAGATTTCACAGATACCACTTTGATCAACGTGTGACTCTCTCCAGGATCAGCATTCAAACTAAAAAAAATATTTCCTGGCCTGATGACAATTTCGCCTGATGTCAAATCACAGACTGGCTTTGCGGGGATGGGGACGCTAGGGGAGAGATGTGCCTACGACCCCCGGTTGTGGGCGGAAATTTCTGGAATAATTTTAGGACCGTTTTAAGCAGTTTCCACGCATTCCTTGGGGCTACCTGTAGCACGCGCTCCGATTCAGCAGAAAATGAGCGGACTTTCGCGTTTCGGGTTCGGAAACCCGCGGTTTCACGCGTTTTTGGCATTCCGCGTTTCGCATTCCGAAAACCGCAGAAAACTGCGGAATGCGAGAATTTCGGGTGATCTGGGAGAAAGAAAACAGATGATTTCTGATTTTTCCGCGTTTCGCCTTCTGGAAACCTTATTTCCGCGCACTTTCAGGCGTTTCGCACCCTATTTCCGAAACCCGAAAAATTCGTTCGAAACTCGAAAACCGATTCCCGAAATTTCATGTTTTTCTTCCGCTCATCCCTGGTCCGGACCCTGCCTTTAACGAAGATGAAAACAATGAAAACAAGGCAACTTCTCGTTATTTTTGGGTTATAAGTATCTCGGCTATTTCTCTGCTACTTCTTTTCGGTTTCATGAAAAGCCGAGAAATAGCTCAACAGGAGCTGCTGCGGAACCTGGTGGGCTGTTTCTTGATCAAAACTCCCAGGGGTAACCTTTAATTCCCTTCAACCATATAGAAAACAATACGTTGCTAAAAACTCATAATAGTTTCATGGTAATGGGGCTTGCGTCCGACTTCAGAACCGAAGCAGCCTTTGATAGGATTTGCTCACGGAGTTTCCAGTCTTTTCAGCGTGTGATACGAGCTTCTTTCCGGTCTAGAAGTCTAAAATCATCCGGATGAGGCGGGGGACAGGTTATCAGAGTTCGAAGTTATCCAGAAGTGGCGTCTCGCAGTGCCGCGTTTTCTGATTCATTTGGATTGGGCATTCTCAAAGAAGTGGAGTTTTCCATTTCTCGGACCTCTGTGCTTTTCCGTTTAATCCGATTTTGAATCGTAAAACTCTGAATGAATCAGATGGGTATTCTAAAATAACTGGTGCGGATCGGAGAACTTGGCCTGGGATCATACTTCCAGAGACGAGCGACGCCACACAATGCTCACCATCATCATCGACTAAAACCTTACACGATGTTCCCACCGCCAGGCATTTTCCGGACCTCGCCGTGTGAGCTGCGAGATTCACGCGAATTTCCTTCTTGTCGTCTGTCTCGTTGTTTGGTGCGTACTCGACGCCTACACAATTAATGTCACGTCTGCGCGCAAAAAAATCAGCTGCGTTCAGCTGTTTCCGTTAAGTATCACTTGAATGTAGTTTAGTGAAAAGGTAGGGTTTTCCCCAATCGTTTTAGCCTTAGTGATCAAAGCTCCTTCACTGAAGGGTCTTTTCTCTAGGTTTATGGCTCTATTCGTTATTTGTGTCTCTTCAACCATTTATTTTATTTTGCAGACATTCCCTGTAATATTCTGTTATCTATTCCTAAATGAATACTAGTCGTCGTTCTCTGTCATTATCTCATCGATCATCGATTGGAAAGAAACGTGTTGACATCGTCTATCGTTCGAAATGGATCACCAACAACTTTGTCGTTGGGGACCCATTAGGGGCAGGTTCGTTTGAAATCTGTTTTCCATTTAATTGGTTTAATTTGAGTACATATTGTAGGTTCTTTCGGAAAAGTGTGGACTGTTGAATGTCGGAAAAAGCCAGCTCAATTGTTCGCCTTGAAAGTCCCCGTTCCCGGATTTAACCCTAAACACATTGCCATGGAGTTGAAGGTTGGTTTTGTCTCAGTTTGCGGGGTTTTAACATTTCATTGGGTAGGGCCTTCTTCCAATATGTAAGGTTCTAAAGAATGGAAAAAGTACACGCCTCTAGAAAATGGCAACGTGTTGTGTTACTTTGCTGGAGAATTTGTCCTAATTTTCCATACACCTTGTATCTTGCACAGACTCGTAGTTCTTCCCTTCTTCTTCTTCTTCTTGTCAGCCACGAACAGAGCATCGCTAGGAAGCTAGCCACCTCACACGGCTTGTACCATAGATCTCGAGCAGACAAGGCTGCAGGCCTGGCCGGACATGAAAATAGATGCAATGAATCATGTCCAGCACATTCACAATCGGGGCATTTATCTGGGACTGACTGGTAATTCCGATGAGTGCAGGCCTTTAGATATCCGGAGTGACCGCATCGCAGACCAGCGAGGATTGTTCGGGTACGTCTCGGAAGTCCAGCTTCGCTGTCGTCGATTTGTGGGGGCACGCCGCCATAGATTAAGTCGGGCTGAGCATCAGACAGGTACTCTAACACGAAACGCGTATGCTCAGCCATCTGGAGTCTTCCTCGCGATAGCTCGGATGTAGAACAGCGTTGTTGATCGACTGCAGACAGAGAAGCACTGAGCGGCGTGCGTATGCTTCTTGGGTGGGGGCCAGACGACAGAAGATGGTAATTTGGATGGGTCGCCTCTTGACAATACGTATTAGACATTGCTGAGACTGGAGTAAGCAGTGGTCTTTCACGGGAAGTAGGCCGGTTTCCTGATGAAGATGCGGAATAGGCGTCGACTCGTGAAATCCAGTGATAAGCCTGAGGGCAGCATTCTGTGTTCTCTGCAATCTGCACCAAGAGGATTCAGAGAGATGTCTGGTCCATATAGGGGCACCATATTCCAGGACCGGCTGCACCATGGACCTACATGTCATGCGCAGCACTTCCTTCGTGCTGCCCCAGGTAGTTCCAGCCAGTGCGCGAAGAATGTTGTTGCGCGAGTTGGCTGAGGCAGCACGTGTATACGCACATCTTCATGAAATCGTAGTGAGGGATCCAGGAAGACTTCCAGTAGTCGAGGATGCTTAGACAGTGGCAGCTCGTGGCCATCCCAGATGACCTTGGTATGAAGCCGATGTTCGATAGTAGCCGTCGTACATAGTGTGACACTTGACTTGGAGGCAGACACAGTCAGCAACTTTGATTTGAGATACACAGCCAACGTCCGTAAGTAGTTGTTCATGGTAGCAGTTGCTCGGTCAACAACTGAGTCCGTGCAAACGATAGTGATGTCATCAGCGTATAGGCACAGATGAATGCCAGTTGGTGGCTCAGGAATATCAGACAGAAATAGCGAGAACAGGCTAGGGGACAACACCCCGCCTTGAGGGACACCGGCTTTCAATGGGACCGAAGACGACAGATGTCCGTCGAACTTGACACGAATGGACCGGTTTTTGACGAGGCTATTAATCCATCTTTTAGACCAACTGGGCATTTCCGGTTCCAGTATGGATTTCGATAGAAGCGGAATACTGACGTTATCAAATGCAGCCGAGAGATCAACAGCAACGACGAGGCTTCTACCAGCCGGAGTCTTGCGATTAAATCCAGCGATGATATTCTCGGTGATTGATGTCAGGGCAGTGATGGTGGAATGCTCCTTTTTGAAACCATGTTGATGAGTGTTGCGCTGTAAGGCGTTTTGGAGGGGCGGGTTGACGACTTTTTCCACAAGCTTGGCAAGGGGGGAAAGGAGGGAGATGGGGCGGTGGGAGGCAGCCTTGTCCAGTGGCTTGCCAGGTTTGGCGATGGGAATGACGACAGCTTGTTTCCAGCGCGCCGGAATAACACCAGAACTGAATGACGAATAAATGAGATTAGAGAGCAATTCATGATAGGAATCAGGAAGATGCTTGAGATGAACAGCGGATATCCCGTCAGGTCCCTCTGCACGCGAATTTTTCATCGACTTGATGAGCTTGTCAATGGCGGAAGGAGAAGTAGCAGGGAAATCCAGCCGTTCGAGCTTCCTGATTGCTCGCATTGTTGTTGTTGTTGTTGTTGTTGCCCATCCTCCACCATAGACACGGATCCTGGTTCCAATTTCCGGCATGTAGACGAATCATCGAAGCGGTGGCTGGGATCCCCTTCTTCGGAGGATCCCTGATGGAGCTTTCTTTGGCCCTCTTTTTTTTCATTTTTTTATTCTATTTTTTTATATATATCTTTTTTTTGTTTTTTGTTTTTTTTTCTTTTTTCTTTCTTTACAATCTTATAGAATCAAAGTGACAGAAATTTGGCTGCTTCCACGGGTTTAAGCCAGAGATCTTCAATTGTGAGATGCGTTGGCTTTGTAGCGCATGAGAACATGTGAGGTACTGTGTGTTCCTCCAGACTGCATTCCGGGCATAGTGGATTATCTGCTGCTCCAATCTTATGAAGATACCACTGCGACTTTGAGTAGTAACCACTCCCGAAGCTGGGATAGCGCTGCTCGACTTGATCTTGGTAAAGTCTCTTCTTCTTTCGCGATTTGCGGCGGTGGTCCATTTAGTAAAGGAGAGTTCATATTACCCAAGAAATCCTTCACAAACTCCTTGTGGACCTCTTTGCGGATGTTCTCAGCATTTCCTGGCCTTACCGTCATTGGGGGGGACAGTTCTGACGTGCCTCCTAATCTGTCGTGGCGGCGCCGGCTTCCTCATCATGTCGTGGGAGGGGTGTTCAGGGTCGAGTGCCGCAACTGTTCGATATTGAAGTGACAGCATTTCATTATGAGCCTGCACTGGCATGATTCCAGATTCGTTACTGAGGTGGGTTGTGTTCGCCATTGCCAGGCTTCCCGTCGCAGTTCTCAGAGCTGCATTTTGACAAGCTTGTAGCCGATCCCAGTGTGACGAGGCCAGTAGCGGACTCCATGCAGGGGCTGCGTAAGACAACACTGATTGTCCGATGGCACGATAGGTAGTAGTTAGTAGTTCTTTATTTTGTCCCCAGTTTCTTCCTGCCAGAGCTTTCAGGAGGTTCGCTCGCTTTGCTGTCTTCTTGCGAACTGCCTCAGCGTGTAAACGTCCCGTCATCATCGTGTCGAACTGATAACCAAGAATCGTAGGGTTTCTTTCGTGCGAAATTTGCACCCCCGTTAATGAAAACTTTCGGCACGTACTTCGCTTGAGCAGTGTGGGTCGTCAGCAGGGAAACAGTGGTCTTTTTGAAGTGACAGTTGCAAATGATGGACTTCCAAGGCCTTTGTTAATATTGGTAGGTAGTCGTTGAGATGTTTCTCGCAAGTTGCAACGTCAGGGTCCGACGCGATCAGTGTGAGGTCGTCTGCGTATCCAATGAGATTTACTTCTGGTGGGGGTCTCGGTAGGTCGGCGATGTAGAACGAGAAAAGTAGCGGCGAAATTACTGCTCCTTGAGGCACCCCGGAGCGCACCAGTCTCACATTAGACGTTTGTCCCTTGAACTCTGTGTGAATTGTTCTGCCCTTTAGATAGCTTGCAATCCAGCGGGTTAGGCCTCTTGGTAGCGGTGATTCTGCTAATTTCTGACAGAGGATGGATGTGACGACAGTATCGTAGGCCTTCTTCAAATCCAACGCCACCATAAGTGAGCGGCTCGGTGGTCTCTTCTCATTCATTCCGTCTGTGATGATTCCAGTGAGTTCGACCAGGGCGGAGGTGGTAGAGAAACCTCTTCGGAAACCATTCTGCCAACTGGGAACGTGCAGATGAGTCTCCAATGTAGGCAGAATGGATCTCTCCAGAGTACGGGCCATGGATGAGATAATCGAAATGGGCCTGTAGCTGCTCGGATCTTCGGGAGGTTTTCCGGGCTTCAACAGAGGGAAAATCCTGGCTTCCTTCCATGACGCTGGTATCAGTCCTGTTGACAGGGTCCTGTTGAATAGCGCTCTGACGCATTCGCGGAAAATTGGTCCAGTATGTTTGAGCATAATAGCTCGCATTGTTCGTCTGTTTTGCATATTTCGAGGCGATGATGCAGATGTGCCTTGTATCCGTGCTCGAATCTTCCAGACGGAAACTCGAGCATGTTGCGGTCCATGCTCATCTTTTCGCCAGAAATTCTTTCCAGTGTAGTCGAAGCTTTTCTGGCGTCCACGGCAAAATCAATCGACTCGGTTAGCTCTTTCCAGCGCTGCTGCTTGTGTTGATTTAGCAGCTCGGTGATGTTGTCCGACAGCTGTTGTACCGCAAGATCATTGGGGTCCAATCTTCGCTTGTCGTCTCTCATCGTGATCAGGTCGAGGACTTCACTGGGCACGTTCTTCTTCTTCTTCTTCGCAGCCACATTGAGGGTTTTATCATAGGTTGAGGAACTGGGCGACCAGTAACGGATTCGTCCATAGGTCCATTACGGTCAGCGTGGTGGGTCTCTCCGGACATTTAAAGAGGTGTGCCGTGTCATGGCCGAGGCAGCCGCAGTCCGGGCAGACATCTGATTTGCTGCTGTCTATTTTGCTGGCGTAGGACATAAGCATGGTAGAATGACCGCAGCGATGCCAGGATGCACCTGGCCCTTCTTCCGAGTTGAGCCTCGGATGTACAGACTTGGGGCGGCACTACCCCCAATATGGGATTAATGACCGCCTTTTCCAGATGGCACCGTACGAACTGAGTATGCTCCTCGCGCAATAGACGGAGTCGTTCTTGCTGTGAGTCGTGCCATCTTTGCAGATTGACTTTGCTGGGAGCATCGGCGAATGGCTTTCTGATCTTTCTTTCTCTGACGGGGCTTAGCACTCTCCAAGAGGGGTGATTTGGTTGTTTGACAATGTTGATGAAAAATTGTTGGGCCTGAAGCTCACAGTGCTCCCTTACTGGTAATAAGCTGGTCTCAGCATGCAAGTGATCGACCGGGGAACTTCTTGCACATCCGGTGGCGATTCGAAGAGCCGCATTCTGTATTCGTTGCATCTTAGTCCAAGAGGATTCCGAAACTAGATGCTGCCAAACTGGTGTGCCGTATTCTAGTGCAGGCTGGAGAATCGCCTTATACGTTGTAATAATGGTCTCTTTGCTACTACCCTATGTTGTACCGCCCAGGGCTCTAAGCACGTTAAGCTTCGCTTTGACGATAGCCTGCTTGTGTTCCGTGTTCTTATGGAACTTGAGCGATGGATCGAGCATGAGTCCGAGAAGTTTTGGGAAGCGGGCGGCAGGCAAACGATCTCCATTCCATACGACATGCGGATGTGCGCTATGTTCAGATGGGTCCGTTGTGAGTACGGATACCGATGACTTTGACGCAGAAATCTTCAGCATTTTGCGGTTGAAGAAGCTTTTCAGTGTGGTCAAGTACCCGTTAATCTTAGCAGCGGCCACATTTATGTCCCGATCACGATACAAGACAGTCATATCATCAGCGTAAGCTACCACCTTGATATCTTGGGGAGGGGCGGGCATATCTTCGAGGTACAGACTGAAGAGAGCAGGCGACAATACGCCGCCCTGTGGGACTCCAACTGCAATCGGAATGCTGTTTGAGACATGATTCTGGAACATCACTCTAGCCCGTCTTCCCTTAGTGAATGCAGCTATCCAGCGCTTTTGCTATGGCGGGATTGATGACTCCAATGAGTTGTTTGATAAGATGCCAAGATTCACTGTGTCGAAGGCCTTGGTGAGATCCAGGGCAACTGCAACAGTTCTCTGCGGCTTATAGGCGTTGAAACCATCAATTGCATAGCTAGTGATTTCTAAAAAAGCTGTCGTGGTGGAATGCAGTCTTCTGAATTCTTGCTGAAACACCTGTCTCTCGTTGTGTTCGGCCAGGTCTTTGGCGATCAGCTTTTCAGCTACTTTAGCAAAAGAAGACAACAAGCTAATGGGCCAATATCCCTTGACTGAAGCTTGGGGCTTGCCAGGCTTGGGCAGCGGAACGACGTCTGCCGTCTTCCAATTCTGCGGGAAAGTACACGATCTGAACGAGGTGTTTATCACATCAGTGAGAAGCGGTAGTAGGTTAAAGGGTATCTTCTTCAAGGCAGCAGGACATATCCCATCAGGACCAATAGCTCTAGTGTTCCGCATTTCCTTTATATTCTTCTCAACTTGCGTCGGAGTAAAGGCTTCGGCCGTGCTCATAAGCGGGAGGCGGCACAGCTCTCTTGCAGTCACTCTATTCTGCGGACCTCGTTTAGCACTGGTGATGAAAAAACTTTTCCCGAGTGCATAAGCGGCTTCCTTTCCTGATTTTAATTCGCCGTTGTCGAATTCGACTGTGGAGACGGTGGCGGGTGAGCTTTTACCCGAAAGCTTCCGTGAAACCTTCCAAGCAGCTGCACTGTCCGTCTTAAAGTCCATCTGTCCGGTGAACTTAACCTACTCTTCTTTCTTGTGTCTGTCCAAATCCTTTTTGATCTCACTGTCAAGCTCAGCAACCGCGGGGTCCAGATGATTAACCGCTCTCCTCGCATCTCTCGTTCTAATTTTGTCGAGGATGTCTCTGTTGACATTTGGATAGAACGTCTTGACGCGACCGATAGGAATAGCCGCATTCATGGCCTTGCGGGTTGCTTCAGATAGATGGCACTCTTTCTGGTGCACGCTTCCATTCCACGGGTAATTTGCCGATAGGCGAAGCGCAACTTCACTAAACAGGCGCCAGCCTGCTCGGCATAAATTAAGATAAGAACGTTGTCGAACACCAGAAAAGGGAGCGAGAGAATTGGACAGATTGATGTGGACAAAGACAGGAACGTGGTCGCTTGGCAGAGTAGTCGAGGTAGACCATGTGCAGCAGCTAGAAAGGTTGGACGAGACAAGAGATATGTCTGGGCTAGAAGATCGGTCGTTGGCAGGGAGACGAGTGGGCTTATCATCGTTTAAAATGACCAGGTCGCACTCATCTGCCCATTCTTCGACGTCATTTCCTCTAACATCAGGACCTAGAGACGAGCAAAAGGTGTGAGCGTTGAAATCATCCGCGAAAACGACCGAGGATGAGAGGGAGCAGTCGCTCAGCTTTGGGAAGCGGGCGGCAGGCAAACGATCTCCATTCCATACGACATGCGGATGTGCGCTATGTTCAGATGGGTCCGTTGTGAGTACGGATACCGATGACTTTGACGCAGAAATCTTCAGTATTTTGCGGTTGAAGAAGCTTTTCAGTGTGGTCAGGTACCCGTTAATCTTAGCAGCGGCCACATTTATGTCCCGATCACGACACAAGACAGTCATATCATCAGCGTAAGCAACCACCTTGATATCTTGGGGAGGGGCGGGCATATCTTCGAGGTACAGACTGAAGAGAGCAGGCGACAATACGCCGCCCTGTGGGACTCCAACTGCAATCGGAATGCTGTTTGAGACATGATTCTGGAACATCACTCTAGCCCGTCTTCCCTTAGTGAATGCAGCTATCCAGCGCTTTTTCTATGGCGGGATTGATGACTCCAATGAGTTGTTTGATAAGATGCCAAGATTCACTGTGTCCAAGGCCTTGGTGAGATCCAGGGCAACTGCAACAGTTCTCTGCGGCTTATAGGCGTTGAAACCATCAATTGCATAGCTAGTGATTTCTAAAAAAGCTGTCGTGGTGGAATGCAGTCTTCTGAATTCTTGCTGAAACACCTGTCTCTCGTTGTGTTCGGCCAGGTCTTTGGCGATCAGCTTTTCAGCTACTTTAGCAAAAGAAGACAACAAGCTAATGGGCCGATATCCCTTGACTGAAGCTTGGGGCTTGCCAGGCTTGGGCAGCGGAACGACGTCTGCCGTCTTCCAATTCTGCGGGAAAGTACACGATCTGAACGAGGTGTTTATCACATCAGTGAGAAGCGGTAGTAGGTTAAAGGGTATCTTCTTCAAGACAGCAGGACATATCCCATCAGGACCAATAGCTCTAGAGTTCCGCATTTCCTTTATATTCTTCTCAACTTGCGTCGTAGTAAACGCTTCGGCCGTACTCATAAGCGGGAGGCGGCACAGCTCTCTTGCAGTCACTCTATTCTGCGGACCTCGTTTAGCACTGGTGATGAAAAAACTTTTCCCGAGTGCATAAGCGGCTTCCTTTCCTGATTTTAATTCGCCGTTGTCGAATTCGACTGTGGAGACGGTGGCGGGTGAGCTTTTACCCGAAAGCTTCCGTGAAACCTTCCAAGCAGCTGCACTGTCCGTCTTAAAGTCCATCTGTCCGGTGAACTTCTCCTACTCTTCTTTCTTGTGTCTGTCCAAATCCTTTTTGATCTCACTGTCAAGCTCAGCAACCGCGGGGTCCAGATGATTAACCGCTCTCCTCGCATCTCTCGTTCTAATTTTGTCGAGGATGTCTCTGTTGACATTTGGATAGAACGTCTTGACGCGACCGATAGGAATAGCCGCATTCATGGCCTTGCGGGTTGCGTCAGATAGATGGCACTCTTTCTGGTGCACGCTTCCATTCCACGGTTAATTTGCCGATAGGCGAAGCGCAACTTCACTAAACAGGCGCCAGCCTGCTCGGCATAAGTTAAGATAAGAACGTTGTTGAACACCAGAAAAGGGAGCGAGAGAATTGGACAGATTGATGTGGACAAAGACAGGAACGTGGTCGCTTGGCAGAGTAGTCGAGGTAGACCATGTGCAGCAGCTAGAAAGGTTGGACGAGACAAGAGATATGTCTGGGCTAGAAGATCGGTCGTTGGCAGGGAGACGAGTGGGCTTATCATCGTTTAAAATGACCAGGTCGCACTCATCTGCCCATTCTTCGACGTCATTTCCTCTAACATCAGGACCTAGAGACGAGCAAAAGGTGTGAGCGTTGAAATCATCCGCGAAAACGACCGAGGATGAGAGGGAGCAGTCGCTCAGCTGCTTGAGAAGTGGGATTGGATTGTAAGATGACGGGCATGAAGTTGTAGGTGGAATGTATATGTTGAAAAGAGAAAGGGGTGTTTTTAGGGGGAGATGGATTGGGAGGTACTCGAGAGTACCGTCCGTGGGGGTGCTGGGAATGAGGTGTGAGGAAAGTGAGGATAGAACGAATGTAGAAACTCCTCCGCCGAGAGATGACCTTGGAGCATGGTAAGAAGTATAGCCCGGGATATTGGGATGAGGATAGGTAGGGGATGGAGAGAGCTTGGTTTCTTGAATTATGATCACGTCTGGATGGTAAGTACGTGCGAAGAGAGAGTTTAGAAAGCTTGGCACGAAGACCGTTTAGATTGATATGCACAATGGAAAGGGGGCGATTTGAGGAAGAGGAATCAGAGTTGGTGGGTGAAGAGCATAAAACACAGCGAAAAGCAGAGTTATGATGCCTCACAGAGCTGAGACCCGAACAGGAGAGATGCACCCACCTTTGGCATCCGAAGCACTGGACGCTGGTATGTCTCCTGGTAACATCCTTGCCGCACGTGGCGCATAGGTACTTCTGAGCGGGTCCATGATTCCTCTCCACGCCGGCCGTTTGCAGGAGAATCCGAAGGAGACCTGTGGCCGGCCAGCACCTCTCCCATGACAAAAACCCTCTTTGTGGAGGGGATGACGTCGGTTTGCGCGGAGGCGATCTTCTTTCCTCCACACTGCCACGGCACGAACGTACGTCATCTCGGCAGCACTGGGCACGTTTGGGTGAAAAGTCCTTACACGTCCAGTAGGAATAGCTGCTTTGGAGGCACGTTCGATGGCTTTGACGATAAACTTCTCCTTATTGTAGACTGTTCCGTTCCTCGGGTAGTCGGCCACCTGGCTGAGAAACACCTTTTTGAATAGGTCCCAGTTAGCCTTACGATAATTAGAATAAGACTTACATCGAGAACCAGAAAACGTAGTAAGCAAGCTATTAAAAGAAAATCCAATGACGTAATTATCTGAACATGATCACTGGCCAGGGCCACATCGGTAGACCAGTTACAGGAGATAGCTAGCGAGGATGATACAAAGGTGATATCGGGTGAGGAAGGCCTACCCACTGCTGGAAGACGAGTGGGAGAATCTTCATTGATAGGCACAAGATCACAATCATCAGCGAATAATTCAACGAGCTCACCTCTATTGTCAGGCTCTAGAGGAGAGAACCACGAGGAAGAATGAGCATTGAAATCACCAGCTACTACAACCGAATTAGGTGACAAGGCAGTGTGAACAGCATGTAAGTAATTTGTGAGGTCAAACGCATTGGGGCAGGATGTGGATGCGGGTATATAGACGTTGACATTATCAAGGGGGGCGCTTTGTAATACAATATGAACACCAAGACATTCAACAACATCATCAGTGGGTAGAGCAATTAGGTGAGAAGGGATACATGATTTTACAAATGTTGAAACACCACCGCCATGGGAAGTACGTGGAATATGATAGGATTAATAACCGGGGAGACGGGGGAGGGAGGAGGAAGATGTGCTAAGCTTGGTCTCCTGCAGGAGGATGACATCAGGTTGAGTGCGATCTAAATACACTGTGAGTTCAGCAATTTTGGCACGCAGACCATTGATATTCAGTTGATAAATGCAAAGACTATGCTGAGGAACCCTAGGAGGATTCACAGAGCAAGACATACAACAATAAGCATGAGTGTAGTCATCATAGCTGGACAATCCCGAACATTTGAGGTGCACCCAGTCAAGGCAACCACCACATTGAATGCTTGCATGTTGAGCAGATAGCCCGCAGTGACAGTAGGGATATCGTGGTGTCTTGCTGCGTGGACCCGGATTCCTCTCGATGCCAGCTCGTAGAAGTAGAATACAGAGGAGTGTAGCAGCCAGCCAATTACACTCCCATTACGAAAAAACTCCACATGGAGTGATTGATGTCCGTTTGATGAGTCTCCATAACGTCGACTCCACAGATCCACCACGCGTAGGTTGAACATCTTGGATCCACTTCCCTTCTAGGTCTTCTTCTTATCGGCCGAAACAGAGTTTCTCCTCATAGGTGTAAAAAGGCGGCCACATCGCCAGGTTCCTCCACATATCCATAACTGTTAGAGAAGTCGGCCTCGCAGGACATGAAAATAAATGAAATGAATCGTGCCCTGGGCTGTGGCAGTCGGGACATCCGTCAGGGATCGACGAGTCGATCATATGGACGAAGGCCTTGAGGTATGAGGAGTGTCCACAACGTAGACCTGCCAGGATGACGCGTGTACGTCTGGGTAGGTCCGTTTCGCTGCCATCGATCGGGGTGGGGGGCACATCACCAAGAATTGGATTTAGGGGAGCACTGGAAAGGTATTCTCTGACGAATCGGGTGTGCTCCATTTGCAGCAGCCTGACGCGATAGAGCTCCGACGTCGCCCAACGTTGACTATCCAAGACAGAGACTGCGGCATGAAGTGGCGAGCGTATATGTCGGAAATGGGGACCAGATGACAGTAGAGGGAAATTAGGGTGTGTGGAATTCCTTGCAATGCCAACATGGAACTGTTGCGACTGGAGTTGACAATGCTGCTTTACAGGAAGCAGCGAACACTCTTGATGTAGATGAGATACCGGTGTGGATTGAGGGCATCCAGTGAGCACGCGTAGAGCAGTGTTCTGTCTACGCTGAAGTTTGCTCCAAGAGGCTTCCGACAGGTGTCTTGACCATAATGGGGCTCCATATTCCAGCACCGGCTGCACCATAGCTCTAAGGTGGTTCGCAGGATTTCCTTAGAGCTACCCCATGTAGTGCCTGCTAGCGAACGTAGGATGTTGTTACGTGTGTTGGCAGCAGCAGCTCGAATACGTGTATTTTCATGAAAACGTAGTGACGGGTCCAAGAATACACCGAGTTGTCGAGGGTGATTTGATAAAGGCAGCAAATTTCCTTCCCATAGAACCTTGAATGCAGCTTGTGTTCGGCTGTCGCTGTAGTGCACAAACTAACACTGGACTTGGTTGGAGTGACCTTTAGCTGCTTCGATTCCAGGAATAATGCCAGACTGACGAGGTATTTATTCATCTCAGCCGTGGCTCGATCGATGACAGGGTCAGTACAAATAATAGTGATGTCATCCGCATATAGACATAAGTGGATGTTTGGTGACGGCGTCGGCACATCAGACAAATACAAAGAAAACAGGCCTGGAGATAAAACTCCTCTTGTGGAACGCCTGCCTTCAGGGGCACAGACTTCGACAAGTGTCCATCAAATTTCACACGAATGAAGCGATTCTTGACAAAGCTATCAGTCCATCTTTTGCACCAATCAGGAATAGTAGAGTCCAGAATCGATTTCGACAGCAGAGGGATACTGACATTATCGAAGGCAGCGGTTAAGTCAACTGCCACGACCATACTTCTTCCAGCTGGAGGTTTCATATTGAAGCCAGCAATTATGTGTTCTGTGATGGACATGAGTGCCGTGATGGTAGAGTGGGCCTTCTTCTCAGAAAAATCAAAACAAGTTACTTGTAATATAAATGTAACTTACTTGAATGTCTCAAGTAACTTACATTTATATTACATGTAACATACATTTATATTAGATGTAACATACATTTATATTACATGTAACTTACATTTATATTACATGCAAGTTACACTTCTGTTACATGTAACTTAGATTTATATTTTCACTATGGGTGTCCATCACGTGACGCAGACGACACGCGACGCAGAGGGCGCGTCCCAGACCACATACTACGCAAAAAAATGCAGTGCAGGGCCTTCCCTGCTGGTATGGGGTCAAGTGCCTCAAACCTGGGCGATTGAACCAACAGCAACGCCAGTCGTAAGCCTGACCCCGCGAGTGCGTCGTATATCCCCTTGGAAATATCTTCTTGGCCGATTTAAGTTACTTGCGACTTATATTGTGCCATTTAAGTTACATGTAACATATCTGAGGCGCACTGCACGCAGTACCCTCTCAGAAATTGAAATTAATTTACTTGTAAAATATCTAAGCTGATGTAAGTTACTTGCGACTTATCTCAAGTCATTTAAGTTACATGTAACATATCGGAGGCGCAGCGCACGCAGTATCCCACCGATATGTTACATGTAACTTAAATGGCCTGAGATAAGTCGCAAGTAACTAACATCGGCTCAGATATGGTACAAGTAACTTGTTTTCGGCCTTTTATGTTACAAGTAACTTGTTTTCATTTTTCTGAGTTGAAGCCATGTTGATGCACGTTATGTCGTAATGCTTCTTGGAGGTGCGGGTTAATAAATTTCCTCGCTAACTTAGCAATAGGGGACAAAAGGGAGATGGGCCGATGCGAAGTTGCTTGATCTTCTTGTTTGCCAGGCTTGAGGATCGGTAGAACAACTGCTTGCTTCCGTCTAGCGGGAATGACACCTGAGCTGAATGACGAGTAGGCCAGATCACAAAGTAATTCAAGGAACTGTTCCAACAAGTGCTTGTGATGGACGGCTGACAAGCCGTCGGGTCCCTCGGCTCTCGAGTTTTTCATGGACTTGATGAGGGAAGACATCTCAGTGGCAGTTTTGGCAGGTACATCTTGTCGGCTGAGCTTCCTTAAAGACCGGAGAGTGAGCCTGTTGGAATGATCACGGCGGGACGTCGCTGAAGCAAAGTGTTTTCCAAGTCGACATGCAGCCTTAAATCTGGACTCGAATTTCCCTGAAGGGAACTCAAGCATGTTGCGCTCCGCTGCCAATTTCTTCGCAGATAACCGCTTAAGATTGCTCCAAGTCTTCTTTGCATCAGTGGAGAAATTCAAGGATTTAGTGAACTCCATCCATCGCGTCCGCTTGTAATCATTCAGCCTTTTGGTGATCTCATCAGACAGTGGTTGAATACTGGGATCCGCCGGATCCGCACGGCGTTTCGCATCCCGTGATTCGTTCAGCTCCAGAACATCTCTAGGAACGTTAGGATGAAACGTTCTAACGCGCCCTGTAGGAATTGCAATTCTGGAGGCATTGCATATGGCATCAACGATGAACTTGTCCTTCTCATGAACGGAGCCGGTAAGCGGATAGCAGGCTAGCCGACTGAGTAACACCTCCTTAAATGTGACCCAGTTAGCCTTACGATAGTTGGTGTACAATTTGCTACGCGAGCCTACGAAAGGTGCCAGGTGACTATTGAGCGACAAATCCAATGAAGCACATATGGGTACATGATCGCTGGCCATAGCTATAGCAGGGGACCAGTTGCAGGAAACAGCAAGAGAGGATGATACAAAAGTGACATCAGGGGAGGACGGCCTGCCCGTGGACGGAAGGCGAGTGGGGGCGTCCTCATTAATGGCAACAAGGTCACAGTCCTTCGCAAAAAGCTCTAGTAGCTCACCTCTGTCATCAGGATCTAGAGAGGAGAACCAGGACGTGGAGTGAGCGTTAAAATCGCCAGCCATGACAACAGAATACGATGGGAGGGCAGAGTGCACAGAATGTAAAAATAAAGTGGGGTCAAACGAATTGGGACATGAGGAGATAGGGGGAATATAAATATTAACAATATCTATAGGGCAACTTTGCAATACAACATGAACACCAATACATTCTACAACATTATCATTAGGAATAGGAATAAGGTGGGAGTGTATGGAGGATTTTACAAATGTAGAGACGGCACAACCATGGGATGTGCGGGGAAGGTGGTATGACGTATAACCGGGGAGGCGGGGTAGGGATGTTGGGCTAAGTTTTGTCTCCTGAAGGAGGATGACATCTGGATGAAAGCGTTCAATGTACAATGTGAGTTCAGCAAGTTTGGCACGCAGGCCATTGATGTTGACTTACTTGACTTAATCGGTTGGCTTTCGCCAGACGCGGTCATTTCGCATCTTCACCGAGGTGTGCCGTCCTAGTAGTCAGCCGTGTCCATTTGTCACGGTCCTCAGCCACAATTTGAACACAATTTATCCATTGATCACTATTCCACTTCCTGCGAAGTAAAACATCGCGCCTGAATTGCCTTTCAATGCCGAGTGATTTCGAATCCTCCTTCACCACATCCGTTCAAAACTTTCGCCTACGTCCAGGCGGCCGTTTCCAGACAGGACTTGGAAGCATCCTTAGAGCGTGTTGAACAAGACGATCTGGCGGTCTTCTTAAAATATGCCCAAACAGACGAAGACGACCTTCCGTTGCCGCTTGAGATGGCATTGGGAGATGTTGGCACCTCCCTCGTGTCAAACGTAGATGGAAGGCGTCAATCTCGTTGTAGAGATCTTCGTTGTGGCACATCCGCGGCCAGAAATATCCGAGCAAACGTCTAAACAGCTTCCTCTCCGTGCAATCCAACCTTTCCATCAGCGTCTTCGGTGCTGCCCACGTCTCCGATCCGTACATCATGATAGGGCGAATAGCGGATAAGTAGACGCGCAACTTGACTTCCTTAGCGATGGGGGTAGACCACAAACACTTGGTTAGAGAATTGAATGCAAACGTAGCTTTCGCACATCGTTGTTGAATATCCGCTGCATAACTACCATCGTTCTTCAGCAAACAGCCCAAATAACAGAAATCGTCCACCAGTTCGATACGTTGTTCGTTCACACAAACTCCCGTAGAAGGCCTCTGAGAGACCCACATCTGCTTGCATTTGTCCGGACGAAGACGAAGTCCATAGGCTGCGGCATACTTCGAAACGAGGTTCACAATCCTTTGCAGTTTTGCGTTCTTTCCAGCGAATAACACAATGTCATCGGCGTACTCCAGGTCGACAAGGGAGCGTCCTGATGGTGTTAGGATCACGTCCGCAGGAAACTGTTCTGCAACTCTACGCATGATGTCATCAACGGCAAAGTTGAATAGGAAAGGTCCTGCTTCAGCTCCTTGCCTTACTCCTGTTCTTTACTCGAAAGCTGACGTCAATCCGACAGGCGTACGAACTGCTGATGTTGTTCCTTTGTTCATGTCCTCGATTAGTCGAACAAAAGCAAGCTGTAATGGCTTCGAATACCGCTGCCACGATTCGATTACTCTTCTCACAACGAACACTTGGTCGATGGTCGATCTTCCAGGTCGAAAACCGGCTTGCTCCTCTCTGGTCGTTTCCTCACGATGTTTGATGAGTCGCTCGAGAATGATACGTTCTAAAACCTTGTACATGACACGAAGTAGAGAGATTCCTCTGTAGTTCTTAGGATCCGTGAGGGATAGCTTCTTGTGAAGAGGGACGATGATCGCATGTCTCCACGAATCGGGTATCCTTTCGCTCATCCATATGGCACGGATGGTGTTGGTCATTTCACGAATCCCGGACGGAGGAAGAGCTTTCAGCATTTCAGCAGTGATGTTGTCATCTCCACCTGCCTTTTCATTCTTCATTTTCCGGACACAATTCGAAACTTCAGCCTCAGTCGGCGGTTCCTCACTGACATCGTAATGTGCTCTCTGAACATGCGGCAGCTCTGGTACTGACGGCGCTGGACGATTCAGTAGTGAACTGAAGTAATCCTTCCATAATGGCAGCGTCGCATCACCAACTGCAACTCCATTGGTAGTGTTGAGGACAGCAGAACATCTCTTCATCTTGCCGCTATACTGTCGTAACAACGTTGAGGCTTTCCTCGGATTCTTCTCCCCCCAAGCCTTCTCAAACTCCTTAGCTCTACACGTCCATTCTCGTTCGCGGTCATTTTGAAGCTGCCGACGCAACTTCCTCCTGAGACGCTTCTCCTCCACGAAGTTTCCGGCAGTTCGCAGAGCACATACTCTGTTGTAGGTAGATGTTGTTTCCTTCTGAAACGTAGGCGAGCTTCTTCCTGGGCCATACAACCGGGAGCGCCTCTTTCGAAGCGTCCTGGATGCACTTGACGAAAGAGTCCGCGTCGCAAAGTTTCTTCTTAGTCCGTACTCCAATATGAACAGAAACGCGTTGTCGGAATTTCCTTCTGCATTCTTCATCCCTGAGACTTGACAATCCTCTGGAGAGGCTAAATCCCTCGCTTCTTTTTATGAATCCTCGCAGTGAAGTTCAACAGAACAGGACGGTGATCCGAATCGAATGCGACATCCCCACACAGCTCTAGATCTTCGAATATCCGATACTGGAATATTCCTCGTCAGAACATAGTCGAGCTTCGTAGTTTCAAGGTTGTCATCTTCCGCTTCCGCTGCTCTTCCAGAGATAGCTGGGTTGGTCCCTGCCACGTAAGCTGATGGCGGCGATGATTCCTCTTGAATGTCGATGCAATAATCAGACCACTGCGTTCACACAAGTCGACAAGGCGGTAGCCATTGTCCGATGTTTGCTCCACTGGGAAGAACCATTTGCCGAGTACTTAGGATTCCTGATCAAGTCCCATCTTCGCGTTTGCGTCGATTCCCACCACAACAGCTTGTTGACAAGGTATCCTGGCTAGCAACGTATTGAGTTCCTCGTAGAAGGCATCCTTGGAATTGTCCTCGGCGGTTTCGTTGGGCGCATGAGCACTCACTATCCACAGATTGAATCCTCTGTGATCCCGCAGTCGCACAAATGCATTCCTACACGACGTTGAGCCGAATTTCTCGATCATACCATTGTAGTCCTTCCTTACAGCTATCGCACAGCCTCCCACTCTCCTATCATCAGCGTCACCACAGTAGATGACGTACTCTCCGACGTTGATGACTGGTCTATCCTTGAGGCGAGTTTCCTGCAAAGCAGCAAACGGTGCATGGAAGTAGCTCAGAAGATTGGTCAACGCAGATTGTTGGATATCACTCGACAATGACCGGCAATTCAGGGTGGCGAAATTGTGGCTTGTGGCCAAAGACTCCATGAACTCCCTAGGTACGGATCCTAAGGTGTTATGGACCAGAGGCCTTAGTGTGCCGGACGGCAACACCTTTATGCAATGTGCGGGATACTTTCGCGATATAGTTGTGCACGCTATATCGCTCGAACGTTCCCTGTGTACACTCAAACGTCTGCTGGGTTCAGTAGAAGCAGGGGCACCAACGAGCAGGTACCAACAGACTTGTATACACAACCCCAATATGCCCTGTATATGCCATTGATGTTAAGTTGAAAAATGTCTAGACTATGAAGAGGAACACTAGGGGGAGGGTTAGAGCAAGATATACAACAGTAAGCATCAGTATAGTCATTGTAGCTGATTAACCCCGAACATTTGAGGTGTACCCAGCCGAGGCAACCACAGCACTGGACGCTTGCATGTTGAGCCGATAATCCACAGTGACAACAGGGATATCGTGGAGTCTTGCTGCGTGGCCCTGGGTTCCTCTCAATGCCGGCTCGTAACAGTAGTATGCGAAGGAGTGCGGCAGCCAGCCATTCGCACTCCCATACAGAAAAAACTCCTCGTGGAGTTGGTGATGCCGGTTTGAGGAGTCTGCTTGTTATTGGTAGTCGACTCCACAGATCCACCCCGCGTAGGTTGAGCATCTCGGATCCCCCTTCTAGGTCTTGCAGGGGTTCTATCGCAAGCAATGGGGGGACTGTGTGAGACAATCGCCGCATTCAATGCGTGTCGAATATGCATTTAACTCCGAAGACGAGGTGGTTTTGAACACAGTCAGGTAACGTGCGGCTAGGAGAGCATGTGCTGCTATTGTGCTTCAAATTGAAGCACATGCCTCAACAAATACGACGTTCGATGCGTGCATGATACACATTCAATTCGAAGACAAAACGATTATCCAAAAAAAGGAAAGTATACGATGCTCTCCTGAGACTGAACTGAGAGGTCGGCAGCTTCGCCGGTTCAATTACACAAGTTTGCGGTACTTTACCCGCCCGGCCGCTGGAGGCCTCGTCCAATCGCTGACGGCCCCAGATGGCGCTCGGCGAGCTGGCCGCGTCGCATATCGGTGTGGCAGCCGCGTCGCGTCTGTGTGCTGCTATGATAGCGCAGGACTACTTTGCAGCACGTACACCTGCGATTGAATTCCTACGGCACATGCTCCAGCTCTGAGATTTTGCAGCACGTGCTGCTCTTTGGAGCACGTGCCCCTGTGATGGAGCCTTTCGATAGGTTCTGTCAGTCGAGGGTGCTGTCAGCGCGCATTGCTTGCGGCGATTTTATGAAATGGTATCGTACTTGGCCACGCCCATTTTCCGCGCCTCAACGATTCTCCTGATTTCGGAAGGGGAAGAAAACCTCTGGTCGGTGTTCGAATTGCACGGCGGCTCGGAAAAACGGTCGTGGCCAAGTGCGATGGCATATTGCTCCCCCCCTCGCTAAGGAAGACCCCAGCAGGGCTGTGGAGAGTAAAATACCGAATTTCTTGAAAAATCCATTTTTGAACTTTTGAGGAGGCCTCCTAAACTTTCGATTTGTTTCAACACATCTTGTAATTAATGGAGGCTAGCTCAAGAAGTTGTTGAAATTTTCCAAAAATTTTTGGCTGCTATAGGGGAAGGGGGGTCATAGTTCCGCCGAGGTTGTGCACAACATCCTCTTTACCCCGCTCCTCTGTTAAAGTCGGGAGTTTGTGCGTAGGGAGTTCTAATCGTAACCACGTATGCCTACGTGCGGAGCTGTCCTCGCGTAATCGAAAAAAAATGAGCACAGTTATCGGCGGGTCACCAACTCGACCCAATGTTCTGTGCTGGATTACTTTCCGGGACTTAGTTGAGGGCACAGGTGGGCAAGCCAGTATCGGTCAAAATTTCCCGTCCTGCCCCTGATCCACAATACCCCTATTTGTGGCTGGACCAGGCGTGGATTCTTGGCACGCCTGTTCGGTCGACACGTGCGACATATTCACCTACAGAATGTTCGTGATCTATGATCTTTTTTTCAGCAAATTGAGGAGGGTCTGTTTTGCCTTATCAATCCGATCCACGCTAGAATTAGTTCAGGAGAGGAACAACTGCAGTCACTTTACGCCATCGCTCATTTCAAGAATTGTATCGGGATAGAAAGAAGTCCATTACAAATCGCTACAGAAATGATTACAATGTGTGAAAAAACAGCGGTAACCGTGGAATAGATCATGTCGGTTCGACTTGTTTTTATATGTCAGGGTAGTTCGGAGGTAAACCGCGGCCAACAATATTTTGTTAAAACTCGCCGATTACCAAGACTGGAACTGAGGACGAAATTTTTTAATAGCTTCAGAAAGGCGAGCGTTTTGCTGCCAAAGGCGCCGCCATGACGCATATGCCCAGTATGTCGATTGCGCAGGCGTGACAAGAATCCATGTCTTGGTCTCGCCGCTAGTAGGGGTACAGTGGATCAGGGACATGCTGGTAGATTTCGACCGTTACTGGCTTGTCACATGTAGAGTATGGCGCAGTATTGCATCATTCTAAAGCAAAAGTTGGTCAAAATAATAGAAATCTTGCGAAGAGAATTGCTTTTTCATCGGTAATCAGCTTTCTCGCTCATCAAACGGAAAAATTATTTTGGCCATCAACCAAGACAGCGCTTCAGCTTCCCGAAGGTATGGCTGGAGAATTATGCACTGGAAATTTGTCGAATTCGATAAGACACGAAACATCGTTTTTTATCCAACTGAGTCAAATTGTCCACTTGCTCTCCCTATCCGGTGTTACTTCTTATTTTGGATATAATTCATTGAATAGTGCACAATTGGCCGTTGTCATTATAAAGGAAATACGGAACTCTAGAGCTATTGGTCCTGATGGGATATGTCCTGCTGTCTTGAAGAAGATACCTACTGACCTACTACCGCTTCTCACTGATGTGGTAAACACCTCGTTCAGGTCGTGTACTATCCCGCAGAATTGGAAGACGGCAAACGTCGTTCCGCTGCCCAAGCCTGGCAAGCCTCAAGCTTCAGTCAAGGGATATCGGCCCATTAGCGTGCTGTATTCTTTTGCTTAAGTAGCTGAAAAGCTGATCGTCAAAGACCTGGCCGAACACAACGAGAGACAGGTGTTTCAGCATGGATTCAGAAGACTGCATTCCACCACGACAGCATCGTTAGAAATTACTAGCTGTGCAATTGATGGTTTCAACGCCTATAAGCCGCAGAGAACTGTAGCAGTTGCCTTGGATCTCACCAAGGCTTTCGACACAGTGAATCTTGGTATCTTATCAAACAATTACTGGAGTCATCAGTCCCGCCATGGCAAAAGCGCTGGATAGCTGCATTCACTAAGGGAAGACGGGCTAGAGTGATGTTCCAGAATCATGTCTCAAACAGCATTCCGATTGCAGCTGGAGTCCCACAGGGCGGCGTATTGTCGCCTGCTCTCTTCAGTCTGTACCTCGAAGATATGCCCGCCCCTCCTCAAGATATCAAGGTGTTCGCTTACGCTGATGATATGACTGTCTTGTGTCGTGATCGCGACATAAATGTGGCCGCCGCTAAGATCAAAAGGTACTTGATCACACTGAAAAGCTTCTTCGACCGCAAAATGCTGAAGATTTCTGCGTCAAAGTCATCGGTATCCGTACTCACAACAATGGACCCATCTGAACACAGCGCACATCCGTATGTCGTATGGAATGGAGTTCGTTAGCCTGCCGCCCGGTTCCCAAAATTTCTCGGACTCGTGCTAGATTCATCGCTCAAGTTCCATAAGAACACGGAACAGAAGCAGGCTATCGTGAAAGCGAAGCTTAACGTGCTTAGAGCTCTGGGCCTACTGCGCACCTGTTCAATTGCCCGGAGAGACCGACTACATTGACGACAATGGATCTGTGGACGAACCCAGTGCTAGTGGCCGAGTTTTTGAACCTATGACAGAACCCCTCTCTGTGGCTGCAAAGAAGAAGAAGAGCCCTGGGCGGTACATCATGGGGTAGTAGCAAAGAAACCATTATTACAGCGTATAAGGCGATTCTCCAACCTGCACTAGATTACGCCGCACCAGTTTGGCAGCATCTAGTTTTGGAATCCTCTTGGACTAGGATGCAACGCATACAGAATGCAGCTCTTCGAATCGCCACCGGATGTGCAAGAAGTTCCCCAGTCTATCACTTGCATGCTGAGACCCGCTTGTTACCAGTAAGGGAGCACTGTCAGCTCCAGGCCCAACAATTTTTCATCAACATTGTGTCAAACAACCAAATCACCCCTCTTGGAGAGTGCTAAACCCCGTCAGAGAGAGAGGCGTCAGAAAGTCGTTCGCCGATGCTCCCAGCAAAGTCAATCTGCAAAGATGGCACGACTCACAGCAAGAACGACTCCGTCTATTGCGCGAGGAGCTTACTCAGTTCGTACGGTGCCATCTGGAAAAGGCGGCCATTAATCCCATATTGGGGGTAGTGCCGCCCCAAGTCTGCTTATCCGAGGCTGAACTCGGAAGAAGGGTCAGGTGCACCCTGGCATCACTGCGCTGTGGCCATTCTACCATGCTTATGTCCTACGTCAGCAAAATAGACAGCAGCAAATCAGATGTTTGCCCGGGCTGTGGCTGATACTGCGTACCTTTCCAAATGTCCGGAGAGACCCACCACGCTGACCGTAATGGACTTATGGACGAATCCGTTACTGGTCGCCCAGTTTCTCAACCTATGACAAAACCCTCAATGTGGCTGCAAAGAAAAGGAAGAAGGCCGTTGCGTAGGACTTCAGCGTGGCTACGGTCCCCTCACCCTGCTAATCGAGATTTCCAGAAATTTTGGCGATTCCGTCTTCAAGTTATTGTGTTCGAGCGGAACATTTTACGAGCGCCACACGAAATTTTGAATTTTGGGCTCAAATTTCTAAGCCCCCCACCACCCGTAAAGAAATTACACACTAGCTCTTTTCTTGCGATTGGATCGATTACCCGTGATCTTTACGATTTGGATTATTTGAGTTTTCATCTTTCAATAAATATGGGGTCAAAAATATTGTAATGGTCACTGAATGGCTGTACTCAGATACTCGTGGGGGTGGAACGTCGGCACAATAGTGAATGTATCCCACGACACACATCGAATTCAATCCCTCGTCAGCATCTGCTACTGATGACGAAGGGTAGAATCCCATGCCTGCTCTGGTATATAAACGGTATTGTGCTGACGTACTCCGCACGGGCGTCTGAGTATACTTCAGAACACCAAAATGGGCCAAAAACCGCGTTCGGATATAATAACTTTTCATTTAGAAGGTTCATAAGAAAAGGAAAATTTGCTGAAACGTTGCAGTCACATCTTTTATGCAATAGGAATCTTAAGTAGGAGTCCCATTACGTTTATTAGCGACACATCTGCGGATTTAGAATATCACTATAGAAGACTGCTCAAGCGGTGTGCTACAGAGATATTCAGTGAGCCAGTTTAAGGTTATGCGAATGATATCGGGTGGTCCAAACGTTGTCGAATTCATAGCAGCCTATCGGGAACTAGATCGAGTGTTCGTTGTGATGAATTATTTTCCACATGATGACATTTTTGTGAGTTTACATTCTATAGAATTGCTGTTTTTGAAACCGCTATAAGCCTTACCCATTCTTCATTCCTTTTATTGCAGAGTTTGATTCACAAAATCCCTCTTGAAGAAATCCTAGAATATATGCGGAACCTATTCATCGCCCTGCACCATATCCATCGCTTCCGGATCATTCACCGAGACGTAAAGCCAGCCAACTTTTTATACAATCGGGCCGAGCGGAGGTGTGTTTCACAAATACAAGTTATCCAGGAGAGTATTATTCTACAGAATAAAAAATTTGGAATTGGGTATCATTTTGACGTCTTAGGCTCCGTCCATAGCAGACGACCAGCGGCAAAGCATCAAGGCGTCCATCTGCAGTGGTCGCTGGGGAGTCAGATCAATAACAAATGCTGAAGATGCAAGCCTTCAGCGTCATATTACGGTCACTTGACGCTATGACGTCTGCTATGGACGGAGCCTTAGATGGCATAGGCGGAGTGAAACCTGAAAACCTAAATGTTAAAGTCATGCGAATCCCGAAGACTACTGAGTTAGGGGGTAGAGTGCCACGCGCTAGTTCAGGGCTATCGCAAGTTCCCATTACCTTCACTTGCATACAAGACGCGCCGTCTGCTGAAAGAATGTGAGCACTATGAATTATCGCGAAATAGTTCTATGTGAAGAGAGCGGGCTTTCAGCGGTTCAAATCCACACAATTGACACTCAATGTGTGTGTAACTCAAAAACAGAATTTCAAGATTATTAAGCTTCCCGGCTGTATCCGATGATGGGGTGGTTAATAGGCCGCCTTTGGATTTTTGGCCATGGATGGAATACCTGGGATTCTTTCTCATTATAATTGGTGTGTGAAACGTTCCCCGAGGGGTAGGTACTCGTGTCCCACACGATTAGGCCGAAATATGCTTCTGACTCGACTATGAACTGGTTTGGATGGCCATATTTTCATGTGCTCCTCCATCAGCACCACTCCATATTGTCCACAAATAGCTGCAATTCGAGGCTGTCAATCCGACCACCACACGCCTTCGATTTGAATTCAAAGCCGTTTGGACGACAATCGGACCACATTGATGGTCGTCGGGCACATCATTCCATCTTTCTCCTATTTATCAGGCGGTTATCAGTCGCACAGCAGATATGTAAAGCGTCTCATTTCATGCAGGGCTGGGATGAATGAACGGCAAGCAATGGGCTACAGTTGAGTTTGCTGCAAGAATAGCGCTCAACCACTGAAGGCGCCCAACTGTAGCCTATTGTTTGCGTTCACGAATCCCTGCTCTGAACGCAGTGGAAACGCCGAAGGTGTTTCGAGGCCAAGTCAATCCGCAAAGATGGCACGTCTCACAACAAGAACGTCTCGGTCTGTTGCGCGAGGAGCATACCAAGTTCGTTGAAGAGCATTGTTCAAAGAGCCCTACCACGCTAACTACAATGGACCTATGGACGAATGCAACTTTGGTCGTCCAATTTCTGAGCCTATGATAATACCCTTTTAGTGGCTGCAAAAAAAAAGAAGAAGGGGCCACTTTCGAAACGTGAGCCTGCGTCACTGTCTGGACCGTTTTTGACCACTGATGGGCTCTCGTACTTGGTCCACAGCGAGCGAAGCTTCCTATTGTGTCCTTGGCAGAGATTATGACTTTTTTTGACGACGGCGTCAATCCTGGCCTCTTTGCTCCGGATTGTGCTATAAGCGTTTACTTAGGCATCTTTCATTGTCCTCTCCGCAAGCGCGTGACTCGCTGGAGGATGTTGACTATGAAACTTTTTCATCGCGCGGCACACGCTGAGCGCGGCGCCGGCTAAATTGCCCTTGCGTTTTCACCATTTGAATCACTTGTCGCTCCTCAGTTCCACCATAAATAATTCTGGGGTTACCCTACGCTACCGCGTATGCAAATGCAAACCAGGAATTTCTGTGCACGCCACAGTTGAGACTCGACTTTTATCCGCACTACCTTGGCGGTGCCGCCGGAGATTTCGTAGTTGCTTCCCGCTCGTCCCGCGATTAGCCGCGCTTGCGGTGTGGACTATGAAGGATGCATTATAATGCGAACCTCGTCCTCATTGAAGAAGCAGGGGCTTCAAGCGCCCCGACTGTGCCCGAATGTTTGGGGCGCGCGCTCCTGCGATGAACACACGCTGCTGTGATTTCGATGGGCACGCGCCAACAGGTCTGTCTATAGCGGCACGTGCTTCCGTTATAGCACTCTGTCGCCGCTGCTGTGGGGATGATTTTGCAGTAGGTTTTACCTGTTGCCTTTACTTACATAGTTTGAGTCGACCACGAGATTCTCGAGGCAGCACATGACGCTTTATTAGGGTCGGAATATCAGAGAGCTCTGTAAAAGTGGCTGTTAAGGTGTGACCCGTTGAGCTGGCATGAACCCAGCCCGAGTACTCTGTGTTTTTCACAGCTTCTTCGTTCTCTATTGCTGAATAGGCATGTGAATGGGCTATAGGCGCGCTTCACACCGAGGGAGGGTTTCGACTAGTTATACGTTCTGACGGGATGCGTGCAGCAGAGATCCGTTCTGTTTACTTCGTCGCTAGAGCGCGTTTACTGTAACCGTCGTTAGAACTTTCGGGAGTTCATGACAAACGCCCTCTAACAATGGAAAAACGGAGTGGATTTCTGCCGCGCGCGTCATATCAGAACGTATAACTCGTCCGAGGTCCTTTCTTAGTGTGTAGTGCGTATTCAACCCATATGGACTATCCTTCTCATTGAGAAATCGAACATCACTCTTAGCGAGACGTAGACTTTCTCGAGAGCTATCGTCGTTGCATTTTTCTGACCGAATGAGCTATAGTTGGGCAACAGCAACGGCTACTGTTTTTGCATAAAGTTGAATCTGTTTGCAATTAGCAAATCGCTGTATGAAGGTTTTGTTTCTTTCTGATTCTTACAGGACGAACGCATGGTTCAGAAGAATTTCTCACCCCAGCTCGTGAGCGTCTGTGTTAATTTGGCAATTTAAATGTTGAATGCACGTTGTCGAGGCACGGTAGTATGAGAGCCTAAGGGCTACTATGTGAAGAAACGTGTCTCATGTGGGTGGCTACCGCTCAAAATTATTGCTTGTTTCCAGTATTTTGGAGTAGGTGCTGAATTTGGAAGGGTGTGAGGCGGCTAAAAGAGTACTCAGAACCTGGTATCGCGCTTCCCATTTACCCAATACCGGGCGACCTATCGCTGCTCGTCCGGGTCTCCCGAAATGGTGAGTAGCAGGGCTGTGCCTTATAACGTTAACGTGTTAACGCATTAACGGGTTAACGTGGTTTATTCTGGAAAATTAACGATTAACGCTTATCGAAAAAGTCCTAAAATCACGTTAATTTGAGTTCGTTAATTGCAGTGGAATTATGGCACTGATTGATCTGCTTCAATGGCAGATTTAAAAACTGGGGCCTCGCACGTCGCGTCGGCTTGCGGTGTGGTCAATTTTCGGTTGCTGTGAAATATATCTCTGGCCTCAAAGTGTTCCATTCCATTGTCTATCTACATATTTTAGTTATTTCTTCCCAATATCTCGTGTGAATTCGAACCAAAAAGGAAACGTGAGGCCTGATCTATATCTGTACGGTTGAGTAAGCTATCAAATGAATGTTGGGAGCCGGGATTGAAGGCCACACACTTTCTAACAAGCGGCACACGCTCTGTATGGAGTGCACCACTCGGCTCATACTCCATAAGAAGCGCTACTCAGTTTCTATTACGCGTCGCACTTTCTACATATAGCGCTACTGACTTTCTAGGACGAAACGTATGTCCTAATGACTTTCTAGGACGCGACGCACGTCTGTTTTTCGAAACGTCATGCTGACGCCATCTGAGCGCTCATCCTTTTTTATTTATTTATTTATTTATTTAGGTACGCTGTATAAGACACACGCTTAAAAAGAAAAAAAAACTCGAATCAATAAACATGAGCTCAGATACGCAAAAAACGCCTATGATTTCAGCAAGAGTTTGGCCATTCCCCGCTTGAATGTTATCATTGAACTGGAAGTGAGTGTGCTTTTACTGACACGAAGATACGCTGAACCCGCCCTTACTGTGAAGAATTTGCATCTAATTGTGGTTTTCGGCCTCGCAAATGATATTTTCCTCTCCCCACCTCGTGTTTTCGAGAGGACTATACTGAAGAAGTGTGAAAATTTAGCACCAGACATCCCGTTCAAAAGCTTGTGCACCATACAAATGTCAAACAATTCACGCCGTGACTCGAGGTTCGCTATGTTGAAATATTGGTTCCGAATCCTGGCATTTGGAATTTTAGAGTACAGAAACCCTCCACGCCGTATTAATATCTTTCTGGTAAAGTTGTTTCTGCACCTTCTCTAGGAGAGTGATGTCTTTTTCTTGTACGGAGAGAAGACAACCGTACCATTTTTCAACAAGCGGACGAACGTAAACCTTGTACACTCTCAAAAGGACGCTACTGTCTTTTGTAGTGAGAGCCTTAAAAATTTGATAGGTACGGTTGTGAGCCCTTTGTACAACTCTTTGTAATGAGAATTGAAATCAAGTTTCTCATCATACAAGAAACCGAGATCCTTGATTTGGCTGACTCTCTCAATACCCTGGGCATCTATATTATACGAAGTGGGCAGCACGGAAGAACCAATACGCATCCAGAAAGACTTTCCGGGAGAAATCGGAATCTGCCATGTCTTTGACCATGCTTGTAAACGATCTATAGCTGTTTGCAAGCGCTCTGTATCAAGAAGGGTAGAGACCTCCCTGTAAATTTTTAGGTCGTCGGCATATTGTCTACAAACGACCCCATTTTTGTGCAAAATATTACCCAGATCAGCAGAAAAAATGTTAAAGAGTATCGGCGACAGTACACCTCCTTGTGGCACTCCACTTTTGACTCAAAACATTCGACAAAGTCGAATTTATGCGAACTTGGAACGTTCTTCCAGTCAAAAACTCTTTGATCCATTTCCATACATTTTCATGGAAACCGAGCTTTTCCATTACGTGAATGAGCTTTTTGTGGCTAACTTTATCGAATGCTTTAGCAAAATCTACATAGATCACGTCAACACTTTTTCTGGCATCTAAAGCTAATGTCCAATCTTCAAGAGTCTCCAGCATATTTGTCGTAACTGATTTCCCACCAACAAACCCATGTTGACATGGAGGAATGAGATTATTTAGCTCTATATGCTTGAGGATGTGGGACTTTAAAATTTTCTCAAAAAGCCTGCAGAACAGAGGAGTTATACTGATTGGCCTGTAGTTTCCGGGATCATGGGACGGTTCCTTTTTCAGGAGAGGAGTGATGTAGGAGTGTTTCCAAAGTCGAGGGACCTCGGAAAGGCTCATCGACTGATTGAATATGTACGATAATGGATAGGCAATTACATGCGCAACGTTCTCAACAAATATAAAAGGGATTTTATCAGGAGTGAATGAATAAGAATTAGGCCATTTCATCAAGTGTTCATAGATCGTGATTTCATCAAAATAAGGAAAGTCGTGCATTGGAAATTGATGAGGGACGCTAGACTCAGGAAGAAAGCCATCATCTTCAGAAAACACTTTGCTAAACTTCGAGCCCTAATGCATTAGCCCTATCATGATCATTCAACAAAGTCGATCCATTCTGCTTCAGAGCACCAAAATGTGATTTGGAACTAAGTCTGCTTTTCATAAATTTGTAAAAACGTTGCTTCTGTTTTGACTCTATGATATTTTTCTCGACGTTTCTGGTGTATTTCGTTAGCTGTTCTGCAAACTTTTTAGAAAAGCTTTTGTACTCAGCCCAATCACCGGATAGTTTGGCATAACGAAGAAGACATTCCCTGTGATCCGACATATTGCGGAGATGAAGTGGGAGGTTAGATTTGCTGGGATAAACCCAAGCCCAAGGAATAAACATATCAATAACATGCTCAAGAATGGCGAGGACCATCATGTACTTTTCGTCAACTGATGAAGTCGACTCGAACGAGTCGACCCACGCAATGTTGTACAAATATAGCGAAATAGAAGTGAAGTCGCCTTTGCTGAACAATCGTTTGCGAATCGGGGGACGTTCAATACCATTACCGCGGATATCAAAGGAAACGCTCCTGTGGTCGCTGTCGCCAACTGGTGAATTGACTGAGACATTACTTAGAAATTCTTCCCCATTTGAAAATAATAAATCCAGAATGTTCTCCCCTCGAGTAGGTTCCAAAACGAATTGTTTGAAATCGTGGCTGCTGATAACTTCAGAAAAAGTATCCGTGAAACAGGTCTGCTCGTTCCACCCCGCCCAATCGACTTCAGGAAAATTGAAATCGCCAATCAAAATTGCAGGATATTCTGTAGTCGCGAGATCACTCAGTATTTTAGTCAGCTCTTCAGTTATAGCCATAGCGGAAGAGGGTGGTCTGTAAACTAAAACTATTCTGAAGCACAAGTCACCATGAAAGATGTCTACTGCTAAAATTTCGTATCCATTGACAACTGAATCAGAAAAAACCACAGAATGCGATAAAGTGCTTCTAAGAAAAATTGCCACCCCACCACCAGACCTCCGACTTCGATCGCAGCGTAGAATGGCGTACTCTTTTATCCAATCGTCAAGCATGGAAGGAATGGAGTGAATAGATTTAAGCCATGTCTCAGAAAAAAGATACAAATCATATTTACTACCAAGATAAAGATTTAGTTCAATGTAGTTTTTAGGAAAGACCTCAAGTTAGCGTAAAAACACGAAAGAGATAATACCGGAATGGAAAGGTTAGAACCAGATTGACCTGAAGGGTCTATTTCCTAAAAAACCACTCTGAACAAAACCTGAGGCATTTGAGTTCGGATTCAATATTTCACAAGAACGAGGACGTTGCCCATAGGAATTACTGGGCAAAATAGCAATACTCGGCGAGACAACAGCTTGAACTTGAGGAAGCAACAGGACAAGGATCGTTATGCGTCACTTACTGCAGATTGAATGGATTATTGGAAAGTAGACCGCGTCTGCGCCTCCTTTCCTGCTCAGTGAGAGATTCCCGTAGGAATAACCCACCACCAGCAAAAGATTTGAGCCACGATGCACGAGTAACAGCAAGATTTTGATGGAATGTAGACGGAAAACAACCTTGATAAGTCTCTTCTTCCCTGGGAAAATCTCCCAAGGCGATAAATCGAAGAGGGGAAGCAGTCGATTTTCAAATGATCAAGCACATTCAAGACACTTCTTAAGTCATAATTGCGACGGCGAGATAGTGAAACATTAGAGAGTTCAGGAACATTGCCTATTATCACAGAGCGGAGACGTTCTTTCTCACCACAATAGCAGGACATTTGAGAAGTAATAGCATCTGAACATGGAGGAGCAGAGGAAAGAGCTCTTAGAAGATTTGAGATTGCTAACTTTAGACTTCAAAAGTTCATTATCGACATGAAGAGAAGCAATTTTTGATTCTCCTTACGGAGACAAATGTTTTCTTCAATTAGAGAACTCAGCTGGCATGTGATTTGATGTAGAACGTTCTTGAGGCACTGTGGAATCGTGGTAGACGCGTTGACCTCATCGATTGCAGTTAACAACTCCGGCGAGATAGCACGACCTTCCATAAATCCTCAAAAGAGAGAAGCAGAGAACGAAGACCAGTATTTACACTAACGATGACCTGGTGATGTGGCAAATGAAGACGAATATTAGGCTTGTTCCCTTGCCACTAGGAACCACGCGTGAGAGTCGAGCAGTTGGAATACTGAAGCCGGAAAAGTTGACAGCGGCCAGCGGAACTGCCAGTTCGATCAGATTAGAGTCGAGTAGAAAGTTGATCAGAGAAGGATGGATATAGTCGAGTTGATTTAGAAGAAAATTCTTCTCAGGACGGCTCAAACTTGGGTAATTAAACCTTTTCACGACGTCCTGACGTCGTCATCTGAAGCCCTGCCTTCTTTTCATGACGTGCTGCTGACGTCATCTGAAGCCCTACCTACTTTCCACGACATCATCTGAAGGCCCATTAATTTTCCACGAAGACCTGACCGCGTCATGTGAAGCCCCACCAATTTTTCACGACGTCATGATGACGTTATATGGAGCCCCACCCACCTTTCACGACGTCCTGACGAAGTCATCTGGAGCCCTAGCTATTTCCCACGAGGCCATGCCTACGGCTTCTGGAGCCCTACTGCTTTCCACGACGTCCTGTTGACATCATTAGAAGGTCTATGCTATTTTTCTGGGACCTCTGGTGATTAATTTTCGTTGCGGTCAAGTAATGTTCCAAAATTTTTTAACGAAATGCAAAATCAACGTGTTAACGCATTAACGGGTCAACGCGGTTTTTCCTCGAAAATTAACGATTAACGCCTAACGAAAAAATTATTTTTCATTAACGCACACCCCTGTTGAGTAGGGTCTCGGGAAAAAAATTACATTGTACATTAATCGTCCGTTATTGTACATTCACGGACGAATTCACTGCATCGGGAAGGCAATTTTCGTCATCCGGGTAGCTGGTAACCATCGATGGGTTAGGAGGTACCCCGAAACGAGATCTGGGCCCGATTTTTCAGTGTCCGTGACGCCCGAAATGCAGTGTTTCGCACCGAGAAGGCCGGAACGAAGTTCTGAGTAGTACTCAAATGCTTCGCAGTTGAAATTATGGCTGTATAAGTTCAGGTATCTGCTAGTGGACTTCGGTCTGTCCCATTTCGTCACAACAAGTCAGTCACGGAAGCTATCCACTGATACCTCCCCATCGCTAAAAGAAAATGTCGTCATTTCCAGTCCCGTTGAGCCTGCAGCGGTGGGTTTCTAGAAGCTTTTTTGTTTGACTAGAGGCGCTTAGGACCGCAGGTTCAACTTTGAATTGTTTTGCTTTTGACTGGGTTTCTAAAAGCTGTGTGAGCGAATTCAGAAGCTTTCGTGGGGAAATTTGTGCCATTCACTGATACTTAAATAGTTACAGAAGCGGTCCAAGAGGCTGAGTGATGACGTTCTTCTGCCAACCCGACCACCCTTCATCAGGCATCCAAGGTGTGGATGCACATCGTTCTCTGAAGTGTGTGACTCGTGTAAAGAACTACCCGTGAAGCATGTAAATAAGGTATGCATCGTTCCATCGTTTCCTCATCATAACTTGTTACGTTCAATCGTCATACCTTCGTACAATTGTAGGCGGGTACACCTGGTTACCGGGCTCCTGAAATTTTATTGCGATTTGATGAGCAAACAACAGAAATTGATGTGTTTGCAGCAGGAGTGACTATGCTATCCTTTATGTTGAAGAAGTGAGTGCTCAGTACCTGTAGTCTAAAACCCTCCTAGAAGTTTTATTCGTTGATATCCAACTAAGAAGATTCAGGCATCCAATATTCCGACCTACGAATGACGTCGAAGCCCTTGCTCAGATGGCAACGTTCCTAGGAAGTTCTGCTTTAGTGGAGGTATAGTACAGAAGGAGAATTTTGTCTTGAGACCCACGCATATGTCTGTCGGGCGGCAAAAGATGCGCCTCGATGATGAAGGGTACAGCATCGTGCCTGTCCTTTATTCCCCAGCATTAATGTGCGATTTGTTACCGCCCAACTATGCGATAGTTTTATTAGCTCCGAAATAGGGCTGATGAAGAATAGACCCGTTTCTCACTTTTGACTATGGAGATTTTCGTACCCGAAAATGTCCTCAAATTCCAGTCTCCACCATAAATTTCTCTGAACTATCAACATATGAATCGTTCAGGTAGGGTTGTGCGGGCCGTTGTGTAGGGCTTTGCAGCGCACCTACGATCCCCTCTTCATGGTTACAGGAATTTTCGAAAATCTCTGTGATCCTTCCCCCAATTTTCTTTTTTTCGGCGCCAGTTCTCACGATCCCATTTCAAATTTACGGTCTTAGCCTGAAATTTTGTCCCCCCCCACAGTACCTGTTGAGGAATTAAGTAACCGTGTTTGACCCAGCGTTCAAGTATTCTATGCGTACTTCGGCAGCTTTCATAGCTAAGGGATGCTATTGCGTTTAGCAGAGTGACTCGTGAAACTACAATCTTTCGTTTTTTTCTCTTGAAGTCCTCTATTCAGGCAGCGGCAGAGGCTGGTGTGACCTTGCTCTGCGATCCTCCTCTACCAGGAATGGATATAGTCAAACTGGTAAGTGTTTTTGTAATTTGCTCTTCTTCGTCTTTTTAAAGGCATCGTTCGCGCCGAAAACCGTATATTATTTTTCTATGTTTTTGTGTAGCTTGGCCTTTCTAGTGAACGAAAATGTCGAAGGCGCCTATGAAAAACCTTCATTTGTAAAGAAAATTTATTCGGAACCCATTGTCAATGCGAATCTGGATATCGCGCCAAAATCGTTTCTGAGGTTTTTCTGCATTAGAGGGCCTCGTCACTGTAGTTTTCGAAGTTTTTTGCATGTGGAAGTTTGTGCCGTAACTGTTTTTCATGTTGTTTTACGGTCGCAGCAACTTTCTAAGAAAAAGTGTCAGATGACTGGTGCGAACTGGTGGCGGATCCTCATCATTAACCCCTTCCAACCTCATAATCCTACGACTTCGACTCGCCAAAGCTCACCGGTGTGGTGCACCGGGCTGATCCATGAAAGTGCCCAAAAATGGAAATTGGTTTTCAGCGCGAACGATACCTTTGATGTGATATTTTTATTTTAGTATTGCAACTTGAGAAATCTCCGCACTGAATATTTTTCGTATGGGGTACCCGCACTGACTAAGATCGCTCGCGTATTTTGGGCCGCGTTGCTGTTTCGGGCTCGGTATTCGGCCACGCCGAGGTTCCAATCATTTGGGAAAAATCTGAAAGCGTTTCGCAATAGCATTTGAATCCATAAAAACGCTGTTAGACGTAAAATAAATGTCCGATAATCGGGAAGCGATACTGGTTCCGCAGGCATCGAAATCAGTGCAGACACTCTCGCTGCACGCCTTTCTATTCTGCTTTGCGCCAGTTCAACGCTTGCGAGTCGCCAGGGGCCGTATTCATCAACGATTAAAAAAAAATGAAAAGCGGGGGGGTCGTACGATTTGACCGAATTCCACTACAAATTTGACCTTTTTAAAACTCCTTCGCTCTCAAAAAACTTTAGGATTTTTTTGTCTCGGCGGGGGGGGGGTGGTAAAAATCGTGGAAGAGTTGAGAAATTTTTGATCAACGGGGAAGAAGGCCGTAGCTCCGCCGGATATTGGCGCAACGGCCTGCTCATTCCTGCCCTAAGACCTCGGTATTATCGTTGATGAATCCGGCCTTGGAGAAACCAGGCAATGGACAACTTGCTCACAGAATGCTCGCTGTTTAAAGTCACATCTTTGTGGGGTCGTATTCTACTAGCGGAGCTTTTTGAAAGCTAAAACACAACTTCGAGGTTAGGCAATGCTTTTCAGGCAGCCTATCCTCTGTTTTGGAGCCAAATTGACTCTGTTCCTCCGCGCGCCTGAGAAACAGCGAGAAAGTATGGGGAGAAAGAGACGCAACGTACGCGCGCGAATGCACGCGATAAATGCAAATGAATTTTACATCGGAACAGAGGATATATCGAATCCGGTAAAACGTGTGGCTACCGCCTCTGTAGATGTTGCATTTAGGCTCACAATTATGGAAAGGATATTCGGGAAACGGAAAACTGTAAACCTGGCTGCAGATCATGCATGACGCTCATTTATCAGAACAATTCCGGATTCTGTTTTTGTACGTTTCCGTCGCTTCCATATATTTCATTTTTCAATCTTTAACTTTCTACGTATCCTACTTTGAAAGTCTAGCAATGAATCTGCTTATAAAACATTCAGGCAAGCATTCCGAACGGGAGTCGATTAGTCAACTTACTGGCGCAGAGCGAATCGCTTTCGAAGTGCTCAGTCACAGTTTGCATCCGAGTCCGTCTCGTCGATATAATGCTCGTATGCTTGCAGATCTCATAGGATCCGTCACTATAAAGGCGGGAAAACTAGTAAGTTTGTTATTCTGGAGCCTAATTGTTTGTTTTTGTTGTGACTTGCATTTTTGTTGAATTCTTGTTGGCGTCTTTCATTCATTTCTCACTTCTCTCACTCTAGAATTCCGTGTTCTGGAATGTATTGAATCCACAGTTTTCTTATGATTATCCTGAATATATGTTTTTTCCGTTGTTCACCTTTTTCGGGGTTCTATTCGTGTTTGACGTGCTTTTGGTGGTTAAAACCGCGTTTCCAGTTGTTATGGAATAGATAATCCCGGTTGATTTCGATGCTTTCTCGATTATGATTCGCGGCTGCAGTTTCGGTCTGTCGTGATTTTATAAATCGCCATGGATTCGCCGCTATGGATAGAGTAATGTGTTTTCTCAGCGTGCCTGTTAAGGAGGGGCCCAGTTCCGGTGGCTAATTGCGCCCTAGCGCGGCGGAAAGCCGCTTCTCTGGCGGCGTTCAGAGTTTTCGCGGCGCGTCGCGATGGCACATGTTAGCGCGACGCCAAAATCGCGTCGCGCGGGATTCAAGGTGTGAACGACGCGCGAACGCTAGGCGACTACGCGCAATTGCGTAATTTCCGTAATTTTCCGTACCCGGGCAAAACTAATCAATATTCGGTCTTATTCTGTTTATTTTAGTGTGATGTAACTTTTTTTTATCTGTATTATTATGGCACATTTTTGTTTTCGTTGTGACAACTTGCTTGATGCTCGCGACAGCGACACATTCAATCAACCTAGTCTTTGAAAAGGCTTGAGAAAATTAAACACGCCCCTTGAGTCCCCGATGATGGAAGAAAAATGATTATTGCATTGTAACGCGACGCGATGCGATGGTCGCGGAGCGATTACAATTTGCGCGTCAAATTCGATGTATTGCGCCTCTTCACTGCGAACACCTAGCGACGACGCGACACGAATGAACTCTAGACGCCGCCTTTCACTGTGGTAGTGCGACGCGCGGGCGCATAAAGCCAACCGAACTGGGCCCGAGACTACTCCCTTCCTAATTATTCGAACAAGGGGACACATAGCATCATGTTGGTCCAAAACTGGGTACTGTACGAGGTGTGAACAAGCCCAATTCCACTCAGATCCTGTGCACAGACGCGCGATTTGGTCAAATTTTTGGCGATTTTGTTAAACTCTCCCATGAATCGTGACTTGGTCCGTTTCTTATATTCAAAGAAGAACAGTTTACTCATAAAAAACAACATCTAAAAAGTGAATTAGAACACGGACGAAAGTTTATTGGCGGGGTACTTGAGGTTGCCTGTTCGTGAATGGCACACTTGGACTCCTTGCGGAGCTCAGACCCCTCCATGGAGCTCCACACCCGGCGCCGAACCCCTGGTCTAAAAGTTTTGCATCAAGTGTTGGTCAGTGAGTTTCTCTTTGTCCGTGTGTAACTTTTACATACGGCCAGAGGGAGATTCGCTGACCAATATTCGATACAGAACTTTTGACCCATTGGTTCGGCCCGGGCTGTGGAGCTTTACAAGGGATCTGAGCTCCGCCGGGAGACGTAGTTGGTCAATCACTATCGCTGGCGATTTCTGGTGCCCTATCAAGATTAGGTATAGTTTCTACTTGACAGCGCAATCCTTTCTCAATTTTTTGCTTGACAGCGCAATCCTTTCTCAATTTTGTAATTCATCGCTATTCGGGAAACTCGACCCGTTTTGAAATCTATTTACTTCGAAGTGTAGAGGAAGCCTCGTGCACCGTAAGTCTCCAAATGCTTCTCGTTTTCATCTTTCTGACCATTAGGGATGCATCAGTTCATACAGCTTATCTTCACCCATTTTCAGAGTTAATTTCAAGGATAATGCCTGATCTAATGATATTCATTTTGTCAATTATCGACGTTTTTTTAAATCGGTTGTTAGGCTCGGATAGAGGAAGAGGTGCGCTTCCCAATGGCTTACGTCACTTATCACTTAGTCGAAAGATCGCAGATGGAGCAGGGGAATTTATTTGACCCACGGGTGTTCGGGAAGTTTCGGGACGACCCCAGAGTAAATGTAACGCACACAATAACAGTGCAATGATCACCGAGAACGGCTGCAGAATCGGTCACTGGCATCACATTTTTCGAGGCTCCGCTGATATTATGTCGAAAATGGGTGGCGAGCTACGCACCCACTCGATCGTGCAAAACCCAATTGGGATTCGGGATTCTCTTCCACCTCAACGCTGTCAAATCGCTCATAAACTTCCGTAGAGTAGTCGTAACTGCGCCCTACTCGTGGTTTCAACCCTTTGCTCGAAATTGGAAGGGGTGCTCAGCGAATAATATCTTCATTCTTAGCGGAATCATGGCGACTTACGAAAATTGTGAAGACCGTCGGTACTATGTTTATCAGATGCAGCACCGACTTCGTTTTGTTGTCTTCGTGTAGTTAGGTGGCATTCCTTTCTATAATGTAGTGTTTATGTATTTTGTGCAACTCTGTGGAACTCACGACACAATAAAATCGCTTGCCTTATTACCATTGAATTTTTTCATTTTCATCTTCATTGTTTTTGTTGGCAAGCATGTCTGCTTTTTTAGGAAAAGATAAATAGTCATTGTTGATGAATGTGTGCTCAGCATTATGCCTCGGCAACCCGAAAAAAAAGCGAATAATCAATTAGTTAGTCCAATGACTTGATATCGACAGAAGGGGCTTCAGAGTTGCGCCACCGCGAAATGAAAACGCTGTGGCGCGGTGTGTAGGACGCGGAGTGCCACGTGCGGAAACCATGCCGTACTACGGCACGAGGGTGGGACTTTCACGGATCGTTCACACTTCCGCCGCCAAGTTCCGCGGTGAAGTGCAATTTCATGATACTGATCGCGCCGCGTGATTAATATTGCGGAAATGAACTATGCCAGCCGCTCGGCGGCAGTATAAACGAACCCTCGGAGTGGGCGAACTGAGGCAGCGTCCATGCGTGGCGAGAGCGGGCGCTCCCGCTGTTGCGCGCCTCTCGACGCTCCCAACGCTGCCTGCAAATAAACATAGGCAAACACTCCTGCCTCGTGTTGATTCGATTGAAAACGTTTGATCGGGGGATCAATCGCTCAAATCGTGGCAACGGCTGATGATTTCCCACGGTTTTCAACGTCCGTGGTGGGATTATGAAAAACAAGGGGAGTGGTTTTGATACAGGTTTAATGCCACCTGCTCTAGTGATGGAGCAGTAAGCTTGAAATTTGCTGCTTGCTTCGTGGTGCGGGCGCAAGCGCGCGAGAGCGAGCGGGCGAGGGTGCGCGAGAAGGAGCGCCTGTGAGCGGCTAGTGAATCGTGTGCCCATGATGACCATCGATTTTGCGTAATCGCACGCTCTCGCCACGTATGGACAGAGCCTGAGAGAGCGCCGCGAGCTGCTTGAGGGGATCGATACGACCACATTTGCGCTCCCGTCGTCAGTTCTGCGACACCCCATGATCAGGCCAACTCTCCCTCTGTGGATCGGCGGCGCGAGTTCTGCAGTGACGCCACTTCGAAAGCCCCTATAGATATACTCAGCTTGATTACTGAACACAGATCTTTAACATTCTGCTATAAAGTCCCTCAAGTTTGAACAGATAGAAAGAAGTCTACGATCAATATCTTTGTTTGAAACATATAGTTATTTGTATATTCAATCTGGTGTTTCCGTTCACTCGAATGGTTTTCGAAGTCGTCTTTGGTTCTTTGAGCAGGAGCTTCATTCTATCGTGACCCCGTCCGCAATCATCGATGAAGATGAGCGCTGAAATGAAGCATATCGTGCTCTGTGGGTATGAAAATGCGTCGATTTCTAGGATGCGAAAATTTCGCGACCCCACGGCCTCAATTAGTCTACAAATTCGCCCTCAGGAATTAAAGATGCAAAGTTTCCTCAAATATTTTCCAGCTGCAAAAATAAGTTTAAAATGGAGTTTACAATGTAACTTCAGATTCGGAAGGCCATTTGAAACTAGTAGTTTGCTGGTTTTGTGGGCAGCGTGGACGCTCGTAAACATTCTCAGATACCAGCCTCAAGCGATTCTCAGCCCGAGCCGCCTGACGGCTTGATCTCCCAATCTACGGATACACTATTGTTGCTGTCCGGGCGATTCGGAGGAGCCCGGACGGCAAAAGCAGTGGCCCGGAGGTTGGGAGAACGAGCCGAACTCCGAGAATCATCTGATGCGTTAAAGGCAGCGTTCACGATGATCATCCTCGTTGACTTTCCACATTGAAATGATAGGCGAGAAGGATCTTAGGCTCCCAGTGTCGAAAGGACGGTAGAAAACGAGCCAGGAGTGGCAAAATAACGGCTGCAAACAAGCGTTTTGGTGCCCCAGACACGCCCCGTGCCCCAGATCCGCCCCTTGAAAGGAACAAATGAAGACTCAGATTATGGGAATGATCAAGTGAAGGAAGTGCTGATAAGTGAGCTGCTTGCTTCATTGCATTGAATGCTATCATCCTTCTTGGCGGTCAATTCTTCCACGCTCAAAAATCAACGTAAACGAGGGAGGACCTATCTTGGTTCAAAAACGCGACTTTCGCGTCCTTTTCAAGCCTGCTTCGCTATATAGGGCACCAGACCTTTGTAAACCGTGGAGATATTGGAAGTGGAATTTATCGTGAACACTGCCTTTAATGGGTTCATACGCTTCTACGATAACGCAAATGCCATTGAAAAAAAAGCGAGCCTCAATGGCCGCACTGTTGCAATTGCAAGCCATCAGACTGACAAACTACTACAAGTAATGGAGTGAAAATTGGAATTGACCTGATGGTGTAGAGTAATATTAGGTTCTAGCGAAAGTTTCCGCCAGTGTTCTGTTGAATTTCGTCTGCATTTTCCGCGCCATTTTTTTGGTTAAAGGCTGCAGGCACACTCAAAAATGGTATCGATTTTATGACACAAATCGAATGTCTGAAGTTGGTAGTATGAGAAAGTAACGAAAAACCGACGAAAACTGCGTGCAAATACAAGAAAAATAGTTGTTTTTGTTATCGAGCAAAGGTGGACGAGTTATGCCCGCGCTGTTGAAATTGCGAGTACTAATGACAAAACGGTAGAGTCTCGCTGGAAGCATAAAAAATCAGCCACAGTGACCGTATTCGTATATTTGGGAGGGGCGGAGCGGTCAAAATTTTTGACTTGCATTGCTCAACTTTAGTAGTTTTGACTCTTTTTTGACGCTTCCGAAGGCGTGTTCTACTAGGGATCGTAAGACCTGAGTAACGTAGTTATCGCAACAACTTTTTCGAGCGTGTCTACTGCCTTAAATTGCAGTAAACTATTCAAAAGCGCAAAACTTTTTCATTCTATCGTTTTTAAGATCAGCTAAACTTGGTGGCTTCCGAATTCAGAGCCGAAATATGATGAGGTTTCAAGTACCGGCTCAAAGTATTTTAACGCTTGTACCATTTTCCTTACAACACGCCAAAGCCGCCAGAGTTTGTAGGGCATTCGAATCCTGTTCCGTTTTGGGCGGTATCTATTATGTTGGCCGTATTGTAGTCGCCGCTGGTTCCATTTAACTTGTTACATATCCCAAGCGTGTCTATAAGTGTGTATGCTGCCGTTGAAAGCACAGTCCAGCCTCAAGGGTAATTTTTGATATTGCAGTACGGTCGCCGGGAACAGCAATCTTGCCAGGCGCGAAGTCTCAGTTAGTTCAAATAAACGAGGCAAAAGTCGACCAAAAAATGAAAACAAGTAACGCCCATCGACAAGTTCTCAATCTCAATACGAACGAGACTTGCTGTGAATTTGATTTGAGATCCACTGTGCTTATCTGGGCCACATTCCTGTCCGCAATTGCGTCTCGACGCTTTGCGGCCGCGCGCTCCCGAGTCGGAAGAGCTTCCAGCGCCGCAGCCGCCGATCTGCTGACTATCGATGGGTTTTGGAAACTCGAAACTAAGAAAAATTGAAGAAAATTGTATACAAAAAGCCACATCGAGTTGGCTTTGGCGCTGGAAAACCGAATGACTCGAGCGCGTGCGGCCGCAAAGCGTGTCGAGACGCAATTGCGGACCGGAATTTAGCCTAGAGAAGCACAGAGTGTTCTTCCATTTGTTATTGGTCTAGTCTTATCTTGTGGTCTGCTCCGGCTCGAACGACGAGGAAAAACAGGTACGACTAAACTCGTCCACGAATTTCTGACCGTTCAGTTTCACAATCTCTGAGGGGCCATTACTCCGTTTGTAGTGGGTTCTGAGCACTTTTGAAGACACCGTTGTGATCAGCGTGAATTTCTCTCCAAGCGGTAGGAGTGAAAAATGCAATCCAGAGGTTGGACTGTGTCTTTAAGATGTCTACGACGTGCTTTAGCACTCCTATCGCTCCTATCATATTGACGTATTATAATAGCGAACTGAGGCTGGCAAACCTCTGAATTCCGTTGCCTCCAGTAGAGTTTCGCGGCCACATATTTGCGACATCGCATGACAACGTAAATTGCAAGACCTTGTGATGCTGTGAAGAACACCTGAATTAATATCACAATCATAAAGTCAGTCCAAATGAGATTGTCCGCTCACGCGTGCGTCTAAAACGGCCGCCGCAAAAGCATTTTTTGGACTTGCGAGTTGATTTACGGGAATATTATTTAGAAACTGAATGATATCCCAGTCAGCTGCTCCTAGCTGTGGACAATAGTCACCCGAAAAAGGCTATTGTGATGGTCACTCGACACGCACGCCAACAGCGTGAGCGGACAGTTTCATTCAGACAGACTTTAAATCATTTCACGGTTCATGTTGTTGTATACAATTATGCATTCAAAAGACTATCAAACCCTACTGTGTATGAAATGCTGCACAAAAATGTGTTTTGTGGCCAATATTCCTATAATAAGCCTATGGACAGCAGAGCCCGAACTATCGTTTACCAAACGTATTGGTATGGCATTTCGTAGTAAATCGAATGTTACAATAGTAACGAATACTTCTAATGTCCTGTTGGGTATAGGTTGATTTTTTCCGACTCCTGACCCGCGATAGAGTAATATTTACACATTTGTGGGGTAAGACAAGCCATACCTGGAAGGCGGTCCATCCCAGATCGTATTTGATGTTACCGAAGAGTTGTCGATGTAAGTCCAATGAGGCGGCAATCACCGTTACCACTGTGAATATCACATTCAATGCGAAGTTCGTCAAGTAGAATACCAAAAACGGGCTGCAAAACACTTTCTCTGGTTAGGTATTTGACAGTGTAAAGCACTACGTTAGGAAAATTAAGACGAAGAGCCACCCGCAGAGGGCTAGAAATCTGTTGCTATCTGTGAGAGGAAATAAGAAAAGTCGCGTCAAAAGTAATCATTTGGTTGGAAAGTATCCAAAGCCGCCCACCATTTACGTTGACCCTCATAGAAGGCACAGTCCAACCTTGGCGACAAAGTCTGAGATTCCCACATATTTGTGTGGTAGACCCACCCCATATGACACCTGCCACGTGTAAGCTCTCAATTCCTCCGAATATGCGAGAGACAGGAAGAGGCCACCCTGGTACGCCCACAGCAAGCAGCCATTTCGCCACGAACTCTTAAGGTCTATGCATAGTGGAGCGGCAAAAGTCGCAACAGCAGTGATGGGGAATAAAGGGCAGGGACGAAGTTGCTTAGCCGACCCAGGTCCTCCAACCATAGGTTCGTTGGGGTGGAGACAACGGTCCGAGAGGTGAAGGTCGTTTAGGATACCTGAGTGGGGAGTGTACCCCATAAACTTGCAACTTCAAAATTGAACGTTTTCTTAATCCTCTTTTTCTCGCATTCAGTATACCGTAATTCCTCTTATAGAAGGTCACCTAAAAGGGAGGGCTGAGTATTAGAAGTACACCCTCTATTTGAAGTACACCTCTATTAGAAGTACATATAAAATAGGGACCTGAGTATTAGAAGTACCTACATTCTCTATTTGAAGTAAACCTCTTTTAAAAGTACACCTATTTTCGGAATGGACCTCCGCTACTCTGGTAAACGTTTGGCGAATCGAATGTGGCATTTTCGAGAGATCAGTTTGCACGAGATGTTTTTTGCAACATTGTGAGGTTTAAATATTCACAAGAAAGCTATGGGCCACCCCTCTCTCTGTCTAAGATTCCTTGTATGGGACAACCTCCGATTAGACTCCAGCGAACTTCAAATGACCAAGAAAAAAGAGCTGAAACTCGATATTGCTGGTATTCATGGTAAATGCACGGAGTTTTTAGGTAGTTTACAAGATAATATTTGATTGGGATCTATTCATTCAAAGTTTACTTGGTGGATTGTGGACGCAAAGAACTCGCCTCTGTAAGGGCTGTTGTCAAGTCGTTCAAGAATGGCTATTTTTCAATCGCTCTGCACGGCTCGAAAGGTTTAAGCACAACGAGTTCTATTGGTCTCTCTCTTCTTCGCAAAGCACGTGTCAACGAGAGCGATACCGAAACTTGAAAAATTTGTGGAAGAAATTAACTTGGGAAGGGGTGAAAATATGATATCAGGTGGAATGGGAAGCCTCAATCCGGTTGAGCCTAAGTGGGCTGGAGTGGCTAAGTTTTCGTGGTTGCGGTCTGAATTTTCGATACATACAAATTCTTCGGTATTATACTGGAAATCCCTGCCGAAAATGCAACCAGTCCCTCTCATTGGAAATTCAAAAAATCTCCGAATAATAGAAGTACGCCTCTAATAGAAGTACATATAAAATAGGGCCTGAGTATTAGAAGTACATGTACATCTGAGAGAGAAAATACGGTATTCTTATTTTTGGGAACCGTTAAATTTGAAAACATTTTTTTCGTTAGATGACCTCCTCTAGAACTTCACTATTGTTAATGAAAATGATCTGCTCTAGGTCATGGAAAATTTTCTTTGAGCTTCGTCTTTGGAGTCGAAATTTTCCGGAAGTTTTCTCCAAGCGATTTTCTGAAAACTTATCTGTTCTACGCTCCTAATATTTTTTGCCCTTTAAGATGAAATCTTTGAACGAAGCTGTTTCCAAAGTCTTCTATGAAAAATTTGCGTCGAATAATGTTTCCTAATTTGGGAAAAAAATACGTTGCCAATCTTCTCAGCCGATTTCAATTTATGGAATAAGGTTTCCTTCTTTCTGTGAGCAATCGGTTTCTCGTCCATAATTTTATCCTAAAAAATGCCACTTGTCGAAGGCTGTTCTCTGTGGAATCTACACAAAATTTTGCCCAGATTGAATAGTGTTTTCAGTTTCAAAATGACGTTCCTCAAAGCTCTTCCGGCCGATTTTCAGTTTAGTAGATACAGTGCATTTTTGCTTGAAATTACTGGTGTTCCGGTCCATAATTTTTGTGCTTCTGGAGATAGACTCTTCGAGTGTTGGCTGCTTTCGGAATTACGATGAAAAACTGCGTCGACTGGTGTTTCCAATTCTGGAAAAATATTTTTTCTTTTCCGATCCTCTCAGGCCTAATTCATTTTACGAAACACTGAAGTTTTTTCGCCTTATAACTTTACCCGTTTTAGATAGGGCTGGAAGGTTGTTTTTAAACTGTATGTGAAATTCGGCGTCGAATGTAGTATATTGTTCCTAACTTTGCTTAGTCCCCATACGCCAGCCAGGCCATTGAAGCCGACTCTCTATAGTTATCTCCATAGGGTGCTCTCGCCCCTATGGTTTAAATGAGAGACGCACAGTTGTGCTGGGGCCAACAACGGGGCTCGGCTAAATCCGACCAGGCTGGCTTTTATGGAACAAGCAAAATTAGTAAATAACGATAACATCGTTGGACGCAGAATGTAACGTAGATTTAAAAATACCTTTTACCAGAGCCCTGTCTTCAACGGTTAGGAGTTATAGGAGAAAAATGATGTTTGGCAAAATGAATTTAGGGCTGAAGGATCGAGAAAATATTTTTGCAAACTGGAAACACTGGGGTCGATCTGCAGAATTCCATCGGGATTCCGGAAAACGGCCTTGGATCAAAAGTCTATCTCCCAAGAACAAAAAAGGTATGGACGAAAAACCGATAATTTGAGGCGAGAAAAAATGCACCTTTATAAACTACAATCGGCGCTGTAAGAGCGGGAACGTATTTCTTTTCGAAAACTGAAAACGCTATTCGGTGCAGAATTTGGGTGAGATTTCGAAAACAACCTTCACCACTATGTGGTCTATCTCTAGGCACAAAAAAACTATTGACAAAACTGGCAGTGACACACTCCACTCCAATCTTGGAAAATGATTTGCATGAGTTTTGGGTCTCATTCATTTTTATTTCGGGGTGTTTCTACGGGTTGCCACCAGTATTACGAATGCTGAAGGTTCCTCCCTTCACCAAAGGCCCAGAGGGTGAAGGTTGGTGGAGTACATGGCTCCACCCAACGAAGTTGAGACAGCTTAAGATGTCTCTTCTTCATGGTCCACGAGGAGGAAAAAGCTTACTTTTACTTTGTAAGCTGTGACAAGCGACAATATCCTCGTTTTGGAATATTACGACTTACTTCAGAAGGAACGCGTGCTCAAACACCATGCCCGTTTGTGGCACGCCCTCTTATTCAAGAGGAGCAACGTTCTGCATCTTGGAAAGATATGGGTGCGGCAAAAGCTTTGGCGCAGTCTGCAGCCTGTGCTTCTCTTACAGTGAAGGCACGCTGCTGCAGCAATGGTGACCTGAATGCTGCGTAAAGACACGCGGCGCATGGTCGCAGCACGTGTTCCCCGTAACTGGACTACTGTACTCCTACGAAAACAAAGTGTGAAGGGGGTGAGGCTGATGTTTGGCGCATTTCCAGCTCGCTACCGTATTCAGCTCGGAAATGTGTGCTCCTTATGCATCATCACGTGCTTCTAGAAACGAGCCTTTCAACAGGGTGGAGGTACTCGAGACGAACCTCGTATTGTGGTCGATTTGAACCCCATCAACGAGTGAATTGGTTTTACCTGAATAACAATCGTTCCTGGCGATCGCCCAGAACAGTAAAAATATGGCAAGGGAATACCAACAGTAAATGCGAATATTAAATCGACTGAAATTGACACATGCTTGTGATTTGACGTATCGTCCGTTTCGGTTCAAGCAACAAGCAAGTCACAATCTCGATCTCCCCATGTAACTTTCGCCGCGAAGCAGCGTCGCAACATCATATCTTCGTATGACATGGACCATATCCTCCATTTCGGAGAAAAACTAATTCCGTTTATCGCGTGCGTCTGCGCTGGAGTTACATATGTCGCGTTCTCCTACCCCCTCCCCACGCTTTTTCGGCTGTCTCTCACCTCGTTCGCGGTGAACATTTGTCCATTTCCCGGATCTGGGAGTGAAGCGCGGGGATGAGATGGCGAGAGTAAATAATGAGAGAGGTGGAGAGAGCAGCGTTAGCGCGCACACGCACGCCGTTTAAATTTCCTGTTCCGAATCTGGACTGGTCGGAAGCTGGTGGAAAAAAGACATAAAGAAAGCAAAGCAACATAAAAATTAATAGTTAACACTTTACTTCAGTTCTAAGTGATCCAGGAAGGGATTTCGCCCCATCCCTCGGTTGGGTGATAAAATGTGTACGTAATTACAGAATGCTACTGTCACTGCAAATCCAATCACTCCAGCTATGTAGGCGCCAACCAGAAATTCATATGTTCAATAAGGTAGCGTTTGGATTCCTTAATTTTGTTTCTGATGAATCAATTAGATTACTCACCTTTACATACGAACATTGGTGCCAAATAATCGGAACGCCTTGTCGTTTTCCCGGAATGTGGCGCAATATCAGTGCCATCCATCCTGGAAATCATGTTCAAAACTTCCAATAAACCAGTTTTTTCGGAATTCTTGAACACCACATCAGGAAAGTCCACGTACATGGTGACAGATACCCGCGCTAAGTTTAGTGAAAATGGGGAGCATTTGCCAACCCTACTAAAAACGTCCGATGCTTGTAATTTTTTTTTGAACGGAAACGTCTTTGGATTCTGAAAACGCCATAAAATTTACAGCTCAAATTCCTTACATAACAACGCGTAGCATATTTGGACCGAAGTTCCCTAAAATCGCTTTTGTTTTCAAGTGAAATTGTTCTTGCCGTCGTTCTCACAAATACGACGCGCGCGGCAAAGTGCGGCGAAATTTTTGAGTAGTAATCAGGTACAATTCAATAGAAGAGCAATCTCTATGTTTCCTTCTGTGAATAAGAGAGATGAAGTTGGGAAAATCTCGAGAGATCTGGACAAGTTGGAGTTTTGGAAACTCCTCTCGTTAAACACGCTCGGGAGCCTCCTGAAAAAGTTCGGACTTTTTGTTGCGAAAGCCCCAGACCGGATAAATGGAGCGTTGCCTCGAAATTCAATCTTGCACAGATCTTGAGATAGCGCTTACTTCCAGGAAACTCTTGAAGAAAAACATAGAGAATGCTCTTCTATTACTTATACAATTATTATTCGAGCTTTCGCCGCCTTTTGCCGCGCGCGACGTTTTTTGTGAAACAGACCGCAAAAACAATTTCACTGGAAAACAAAGCGATTTTAAGGGAACTTCGGTATACAATGCACAGTAATATGTAGGAATTTGAGCGGTGAATCATGATAACGTTTTCAGAATTCAAAAACGTTCTTCATTCAAAGAAGTTACAAGCATCGGACGCTTTTTAGCCAAGTTTGGCAAATGCTCCCCGTTTTTAAAAACTTAGCGCGGGTATTGTATGTAAAAATGTGGGGTTCGTGGACATTTGCTCTAAAACTACATAGGAGAGCAGTGTGGGCATACGAATTGACTCCTCAGAGAATTTTTCACGAATTATAAAAAAACGCAATAAATATATGCAATAAAATACAAAAATAGTGGACAAAACGAACGTTAACTCTCAAGCGATTTTCTTTACAAATAAAAAAGACGCAAAACTATTTTGCAACGAGACGCGATTTTCCAAATATAGGTCACGAAACTTTTTTAAACTTTGCTTCTACTCAAATTGGAACAAGTGTCCTCAAAGTCACTCTTTTGGAAAGCGCAGCTCAAATTCAAAATTCGCCAGAATAAAGCCCTATTCAGTGATATGTAATGGAAAGAAACTAATCAGGCGCCTTTCTTCCCCAGGAATGGTGAACTTCTCAAAAATATACAGCAACCATCAAAGTCCACAATAGACTGGGAAAACTCACTTTGGACTCAAATTGTGCGTAGTCGAACATCCTCTTTCATGAATGATGGTTCGAAAACTTTCTTTATGCTCTCGATCTCTGGAATTACAATGATTTATTCAAAGTTTTTTTCAGTTTTAAGTGATTTCTGTTAGGAAGGCGAAAGCTGTTATTCGTGTGGCAGCGTAGTGTTGGCCTTCCCCTGCATATTCTTCTAAGAATTTGCAGGCGTTTCTGAGGTGAAAAAGTTCTTAAGGTGAATCAGCTCCTTCTGGGACCATACATCCATCTTTCATTAAGAGCCGTGGAGATTTTCCTGAATGTCTAATGAATAAAAAGCGAAATCGAAACAGCACTACATGCGCAAGTTCACAAATAGGGAAGAGGTTTGCTTTCACGAAATATTGCTAGAGTGTAATGTTTTTCTAACAACACTCTTTCCCGAAGGTGTAGTTCCCCAATAACCGGGCTATAAAGCCAAGATGACGTCGTCCCTAGTGGCATCGTTTGCCATGCGGTCCAGTTCTCAGATTTCCCCAAGAATAAGCTTACAGCCAGTTGTTGTGGCGGTCCGGCTGCTGCTTTTTTGCCGGAAGTTTTATTGAATTTGTGGCCCTCTGTCTACCCTCGAGGGCGTTCATCATCAGTGCCCCGTAGCAGGTTGCTCTTATGGCTGCCAAGTATCATTGCGTGAACGGAACATTAAGTGCAGTGCATGGAGATAGACGCTGGGAATATTAAAGTTACTCCACTACTTCAGAAAAAAGATAACATTAGCTCAGTGGCAGTGTTTGCGCTTATTAGATTACCATACTTCTAAATTTTTGACCTTTCAGGATTCATGAAAAATAAATTGCGAAATTGCGAAAAAAAATAAGTTTGCATGAAACCCAGGTGTAGTTCTACACCGCCGCTATCCAAGGAAAATGGGCGAAATGGGCAAAGTGGGCAACTAAAGCGTCTTTCGCCCACAACTCGCCTCAAAGTGTTCCGTTTTCAATTTCGAAAACGCCCAAATGTACAGCATGTAGTGATCTAGTCAATCATGCAAGAATACTTCGCAAAACTTGGGCGCAACAATATTTTTTAAAGCGAAATACATTTTCATTTTGACCATGCTAGAGATCACGTACGGTAGTTTTTGATTGAATGGACTCGTTATCTTGTGATAACATTTGACTTACTTGACTTAATCGGTTGGCTTTCGCCTGACGCGGTCATTCCGCATCTTCACCGAGGTGTGCCGTCCTAGTAGTCAGCCGTGTCCATTTTTCACGGACTTCAGCCACAATTTGAACACATTCCATCCAGCTGTCACTATTCCATTTCCTGCGAAACGAAACATCGCGCCTGAACTGTCTTTCGATGCCGAGTGACTTTAAATCCTCTTTAACCACATCCGTCCAGAACTTTCGCCTACGCCCAGGTGGCCGTTTCCAGACAGGATTTGAAGCATTTTTAAAGCGTGTTGTACGAGACGATCCGGCGTTCTTCTTAGTATATGCCCGAGCAGTCGAAGTCGACTTTCCATTGCTGCTTGAGATGGCGTTAGGAGATGCTGGCACCTCCTCGTGTCAAGCGTTGATGTACTGCGTCGATCGCCTTGTAAAGGTCTTCGTTATGGCATACACGCGGCCAGAAATATCCAAGCAAACGCCTAAAAGCTTCCTCTCCGTGCAATCCAACCTTCCATCTGCGTTTTCGGTGCTGCCCACGTCTCCGATCCGTACATCATGATAGGGCGAATAGCGGATAGGTAGACGCGCAACTTGACTTCCTTCGCGATGGTGGTAGACCACAAACACTTGGTTAGAGAATTGAATGCAGACGTAGCTTTCGCACATCGTTGTCGAATATCCGCTGCATAACTACCATCGTTCTTCAGCAAACAGCCCAAATAACAGAAATCGTCCACCAGTTCGATACGTTGTCCGTCCACACAAACCCAGTTGAAGGCCTCTGAGAGACCCACATCTGCTTGCATTTGTCGGGACGAAGACGAAGTCCATAGGCTGCGGCATACTTCGAAACGAGGTTCACAATCCTTTGCAGTTTTGCGTTGTTTTCAGCGAATAACACAATGTCGTCGGCGTACTCCAGGTCGACAAGGGAGCGTCCTGATGGTGTTAGGGATCACATCCGCAGGAAACTGTTCTGCAACTCTACGCATGATGTCATCAACGGCGAAGTTGAAAAGAAAAGGTCCTGCAACGGCTCCTTGCCTTACTCCTGTTTTCACCTCGAAAGCTGACGTAAATCCGACAGGTGTACGAACTGCTGCTGTTGTTCCTTTGTTCATGTCCTCGGTTAACCGAACATACTTTTCCGGGACTCCATCTGCTCGCAGAGCATTGAGCAATCGATCACGATGAGGAGAGTCGAACGCGGCTTCAAAGTCCAAAAAAGCAAGCTGTAATGGCTTCGGAAAACCGCTGCCACGATTCAATTACTTCTTCTCACGACGAACACTTGGTCGATGGTCGATCTTCCAGGTCGAAAACCGGCTTGCTCATCTCTGGTCGTTCCTTCACGATGTTTGATAAGTCGCTCGAGAATGATACGTTCTAAAACCTTGTACATGACACGAAGTAGAGAGATTCCTCTGTAGTTCTTAGATCCGTGACGGATAGCTTCTTGTGAAGAGGTACGATGATCGCATGTCTCCACGAATCGCGTATCCTTTCGCTCATCCATATGGCACGGATGGTGTTGGTCATTTCGCGAATCCCAGACGGAGGAAGAGCTTTCAGCATTTCAGCAGTGATGTTGTCATCTCCACCTGCATTTCCATTCTTCGTTTTCCGGACACAATCCAAAACTTCAGACTTAGTCGGCGGTTCCTCACTGACATCGTAATGTGCTCTCTGAACATGCGGGAGCTCAGGTACTGATGGCGCTGGACGATTTAGTAATGAACTGAAGTAATCCTTCCATATTGGCAGCGTCGCATCACCAACTGCAACTCCACTGGTGGTTTTCAAGACAGGAGAACATCTCTTGATCTTCCCGCTTAACTGTCGCAGCAACGTGTAGGCTTTCTTCGATCTCTTCTCCTCCCAAGCCTTCTCGAGCTCCTTAGCTCTACACGTCCACTCTCGTTCGCGGTCACTTTGAAGCTGCCGACGCAACTTCCTCCTCAGACGCTTCTCCTCCACGAAGTTTCCTGTAGTTCGGAGAGCACATACTCTGTTGTAGGTAGATGTTGTTTCTTCTGAGACGTAGGCGAACTTCTTCTTAGGCTGTACAACCGGGAGTGCCTCTTTCGAAGCGTCCTGGATGCACTTGACAAAAGAATCCGCGTCGCAAAGTTTCTTCTTAGTCCGTACCCGATGTGAATAGAAACGCGTTGTCGGAAATTCCTTCTGCACTCTTCATCTCTGAGACTTGTCATGTCAATCCTCTGGAGAGGCTGGAGCCCTCGCTTCCTCTTATGAATCCTCGCAGTGAAGTTCAACAGAACAGGACGGTGATCCGAATCGAATGCGACATCCCACACAGCTCTAGATCTTCGAATGTCCGATACTGGAATATTCTCGCCAGGACATAGTCAAGCTGTAGTTTCAAAGTTGTCATCTTCCGCTTCCGCTGCTCTTCTGGAGATAGCCGGGTTGGTCCCTGCCACGGAAGCTGATGGCGGGGGTGATTCCTCTTGAATGTCGATGCAATAATCAGACCACTGCGTTCTCAAAAGTCGACAAGGCGGTAGCCATTGTCCGATGTTTGCTCCACTGCAGAACCATTTACCGAGTACTTCGGATTCCTGATCAAGTCCCATCTTCGCATCTGCGTCAATCCCCACTGCAACAGCATGTTGACAAGGTATCCTGGCCAGCAACGTATTGAGTTCCTCATAAAACGCATCCTTCGAATTGTCTTCGGCGGTTTCAGTGGGCGCATGAGCACTCACTATCCACAGATTGAATCCTCTGTGATCCCGCAGTCGTACGAATGCATTCCGGCAATGACGTTGAGCCAAACTCCTTGACCATACCATTGAAATCCTTCCTTACAGCTATTGCACAGCCTCCCACTCTCCTATCGTCAGCGTTACCGCAGTAGATGGTGTACTCTCCGACGCTGATGACGGGTCTATCCTGAGACGGGTTTCCTGCAAAGCAGCAAACGGTGCATGGAAATAGCTCAGAAGTCTGGATAGCGCAGTTTTTTGGATATCACTCGACAGCGATCGACAGTTCAGGGTGGCGAAATTGTGGCTTGTGGCCAAAGACTCCATGACTTCTAGGTACGGATCCTACAAGGTGTTATGGACCAGAGGCCTCCTAGTAAATGCCGGACGGCGACACCTTTATGCAATGTGTGATACTTTCGCGATATAGTTGTGCACGCTATATCGCTCGAACGTTCCCTGTGTACACTCAAACGTGTACACTCTGGGGAGCTACATATTTGTTATGATAATGAAACAGTTAAAAGCTTTTTTAAGATGCAGTTAAGTTGTAAATTCTGATAATGTTATCACGTTTGTGATAAACATTATCAAATTTATAACTAACTGCATCTTAAAAAAGCTTTTTCATAGAAAATTTCCGGGACTTTATCTCATATAGTTAGATAGATTGTGGCAGGGGTGAACATGTTTGTACTTTCAAAATTGAAAACGGGGAGTTTAGCAAGATATTATTGAGGCGAGTTGTGGTCGAAAGACGCTTTAGTTGGCCCACTTTGCCCACTTCGGGTCCATTTTTTCCCTTGATAGAGGCGGTATGGTACCTTTTCCCTTACTTTTCAAAAGGGAAGACAGGGTGCTCTCAGGTTAAAAGCGTTAGTGCTCGCGATAATCTTCGATTTCGAGATTATCTGCTAGAACGATTACTTTGAACTCTAGGTAGAGCTGAAATTACGAAAAAATTAGGAAAACGCGCACCATAAGTGCAACGAAATCTTGTAATTTTTTCCGCTTCCGTACACTCTGGGAGCTACATATTTGTTATGATAATGAAACGTTCAAGGGACCCGTCTCTCAAAATTCTCCACTTTATGTTGCTCCTTTCCTTTCTTTTAGGCTAGTATTTACTGTTCTGGCATAAAATATTTCTTCCGCATTTTCAATCTAGGACCTTAACTTGTTATCAGTCACAAACTAATGAGAACTTCGTCCATCCTACCGGACAACTAGTCTAGGCCGCAAAATAATGTGTCACTAAAACAAAGGCTTCTTCGCGCGTTTTTCGCCGTTTCTTCGTAATTTCGGTAAAACTTGGTGGCCAGTGAATTGTTTAGGTCGGAAACTCGAGAACCTAAATCACCGTGAACACTGCCTTGAACTAGAACGCCTCAAGTAACGCCTCAATGTGGCCGCTAACGACAAACACTGGCCCGGTCGTAGCAGGCATCGTCAGCGCATCGCCATTTTTTATTGCCAGCTGTCATTTGCGCCCTTCGCAAAATCAAGTTGTGCGCCCACCTAAAGTCCGTTCTGAATGAGACTGTCCACCCATGCGGTCGGCGTGCGTGTCGAGCAGCGTCGCCGCCATGGCTTTTATGAGGCCCGTAAGTCGATTAAGAGGAGTGTGGAGTGACAAATAAAGAATAATATCCCAGTCAGCTGCTTGAGGCTGTGGGAAGGTTGCCTGAGGAATGCGAGTTGCGACGGCGCCACTGACACGCGTAAAGCGCCGGCCGCGTGGGCGGCCAGTCTTATTCGGACAGACTTTATCCGCGCTATTGCCCTATCATAATGTAGGATCGTGGAGACATGGGCAGCGCCATATACGTGACGTCGGCATGAATCGTGAAGAGATTTCGCGTTCTCAGTTGAAGCGTTGGCGAAAACTCGGTGCCATACGCTAGTAACATATGTAGGTGTACTGAGTTTGTGCCAACCCTCAACAGTGAACGCGAAGTCTTTTCCACCATCCATGCCGATATTAGATCTGTGCGGTTGCATTGGGCAAAGAGAGAAAACTTTTTCAGGCGTTTGCTTGGATATTTCTGGCTGCGAGTGCATGCTTGCTCATAACAAAGATGATTACTTCAGGAAATCGACGCAGTAAATTAAGGCTTCGCGCGAGAAAGGTGCCTGCACCTCCTAACGCCTTCTCCTCGAAGGGCAAGCGAAATCGACTTCGACTACTAGGACATTTATTAAAGGCAGTGTCCACGATAAAACCATGTCTGATTTTTTGGCGGAAATCGGCAGCTGCGGGGCCTAGCGCAACCCAAACGTTGAAAAACTAAGAAAAATGAGCTCGGAACGGTCCCCTACGGCCCCAAAGTAGGACACCCGTCAGCCTCGTCACACCACAGATGCATCTTTCCACGCCCACCGACGTGAAACAAAATAATGCTCGGAGATTGTGGGGTGAGCGATGGTTTCCGATCGATAGCCCAGTTCTTCCCTTTATTCCCAACTTCTCTTTACTCAGGTCAGCTAGCATACATCGGCTGCAAAAGACGGAAGTTAAAAGCCTCGGACAACTCGTCCAAAATGCTTCCCTTTGCTAAATTTGAGGGATCTTGTACGAGATTCCAAAACATCATTGAATCAGCATTGGACCGTCTTCAAGATAGGCGGAAAAGCAGAGAAACCGATTTATCGTGGAACACTGCCTTTAAAGGCAGTGTTCACGATTGAAATCGCCAACATGGGCAACCTTGAAAGCGTCTTTCGACCACAACTTCTGCCTCAAAGTGCTCTGTTTTCACCTCTAAAGGACCAAAGTAGTTCATCGTGCCACAATCTACTCCAGATGTGTAAGACAAGTTCAGAATTTACCCATGCGTTACCCTTTTTAATATGGGAGTAAGTTACGCAGTTGATAATGTTATTACAAGATAACGATCTGCCCATTCGGATCGGAAGCAACCGCGCGCGATTTCTAGCATTGTCAAAATGAAAATGTATTTTACCTCGGTAAATGATGTTCCTCTCAAATTTCGCTGAATATTTTCACACGATGGACTGAATCGCAACTTGCTGTATATTTCGGCGTTTTCAGAATTCAAAACGGAGCAATTTGAGGCGAAAGCTGTGGTCGGAAAGACGCTTTAGTTGCCTACTTTGGCGATCTCTGTCCATTTTTTCCTTTAGATAGCAGCGATATTGTAATTGAGAAAACTGGTAAAATCAGTTTTGTCTAGCGAAGGCAGCGGAAGAACTGGCGGAGGTCCCGCGGCGAAAAAATGCGCTACGATTAGAGTTATTAAGGCACAAAGATTCCAATCCGTGCACAGATGCACAGCTCCGCCCTTTAAAATGTGGGGAGTTCCATGCTGTGCCGCTGGTCAAAAATCTGCGACGTACAGCAACTAATAAAGTAGTTCAAGGGTATACAAAACTTAAAAACAAAAGTACTACACATCGCCAACAAAAAATGTGAACAATGGAGCTCGAGAAAGGCTTCAAGTCGACGACCGGAACGCGATTGCTGATCATCAGTTTTGAGCCAGCTGATGGCCCCTGATACTAAAAAAACATCACCAGAGTCGTGCACCAGCAAAATCCGGGCCGAATTTAGATTGTTATTTTAACTTCTAATGGGGCTTTTTTCGCGGGTTTTTCGTATAGATCGTACTAAGAAGCTAACCGAAGAAAGACTTAACCAAGAAAACTCGACGATCATTTTTATCGTGAACACTGCGTTTAGGAAAACTTAAGTGATTGTCCTGTACTAAATGCTCAAAGAGTGCTTCCAAATCCTGTATGGTGAACGGCCACCCCCATACGTAGGCAAAAGTCCTGACGGACGTGGTTAAAGAGGATTTTGAAGTCGCTCGGCATCGAGAGACAGTTCAGGCTCGATGTTTAATTTCCGCAGAAAATGGAATAGTAACAGTTGGGTGGAGTGTGTTCAAATTGTGGCTGAAGGTTGTGAAAAAGGAATAACGGCTGATTAATAGGACGGCACACCCCCGGTGAAGATGCGTGAATGACCGCGTCAGGCGAAAGCCAGCCGACTGGAGTCGAGTAAAGTAAGTCAAGTAGGAGCCAGTAGGATCCTTAACTAAATGAGAGTTCATTTTATAGACTATCAAGTCTCAGGCCTGGAAGCTGCTTCTTCCCGAAAGATTGATGGTCATGTTCCGCTCTTGGGTGAACACCGATCTCGCAAACAATCATGATGACTTGCGCGGAACGATACCACGCAATAGTTCAAGGTTAGCGTCTGAGTGCGACATGTTGCCTGCCCATGTCCGAAGCGACGGAGAAATATCAAGCATTTTCTTTAAAGGGTGTTTAGTAGAATAAGTGAATGAGGTGCTGGTTAAGTGGCTAACCAGAGAGAGTCATGCGTGGAAGCACAAATACGATGCATCAGCGGAAAACTATTGTGCTGGCTATGGATGTAAATGTTGGTAGCGACTCGAGATCAGCTTAAAGCCACAGTCCAAGCTCAGAATCGGATTTTTCGTATTTCAGCCTATCTTGGAGAGAGCCATTCTCTGATCACAATGGTATTCTGATATCGTCCAAGACCCCTACGGACGAATATATGGCTCTTTGGGAATGCTAGCATTTTGAGGGCTGAAATTTCGTGAACGAGCTATCTCAGGCCTGCGTTCCTCTTCATTTGCAATTGCTAAACGAGAGCAAAACAGGATGAGGAGATAGACCGACGATGGAGTGAAGAACGACGACATGTTGAGAATTCCCTCCACCCATCTAGCTAATATCGAGGTCAAAAATCCGGAAGGGGGTCGGGCCTGTGGTGGTGAGTGAAGGGGTCGGGTCTATGGTGGTCAGCTTATATTCCGCTTATTTGAAGGAATTGAGATCTCGCATTTGGGCACGTGTTATACAGGAGGGGTCTGCTACACGATGAAATAGGAAATCCCAGAATTCATGTCTCAGAGTGTACTGTGCCTTTACACTCGCGTTTCGAAATCGTCCACTTCGCGTGTTCCGGCGATTCAAGGCTTCTATAGGAAAGCTACGGAACGTGAAAGTCTTTGATCATTGCGTACAATCCATTAATTTTGCTAGACCACCTAATGAATCTGACAGCTTAGAGTGCCTCCTGCTCGTCTCTCTGTGACCTTCTTTACACAACGAACCGAAACTGAATGTTTTATGAGGAAAACGCGTGAGCAAAAAACTATCAGGGAACATTGCTCTTTACTCAGGCGATTCTCGGCCCCGAGCCTCACCGAGCAGGAATCGGAGCCGCCTGACAGTTCGGCTCGTTCTCCTAATCTCCGAGCTACTGCTGCCAAGCTTTCGGGGCCAACCGGAGCGGCCCGACAGCAACAGCAGTGGCCCTGGAAAGCAACAGCAGTGGCCCGACAGCAACAGAAGCCGACTCGCAGATTGGGGAACGACGAGCCGAACTGTTAGGCGGCTCGAGGCCAATAATCTGCCTGGAGTAAACTAATGTTACGTCGTATGCGCCTGAGTTGGTTTCATACTTGTCAACGTTTCAAATCGGAGATTGCGGCATGAAAAAGTGACCTTGTTCAGTCGAAAAAAGCGTTCAATCATTTTCGCCGTTATTTCGGACACAGTTGTCACAGAGGGCAACTTGACCTTTTCTATCCCAGAGAAAACTCTCAGAAGCCATAATTCAGAGTGGAACAGTGGCTCTAAGTGACTTTGCTTGCGAACGCTTCACTTCTTTTCTAAGCAGGCAAGCTCCAATTGGAACCTGACTAAGCAAACCCTGCATACGAAAAAAAATCGCCAAGATCTGGCTAAAAAAGATTAGCAAACAAACAAACGGTAATTGAACGGCAAAAAAACTCGGACAGAAAATCACTGAACTTTAGCACTCAGACAACGTCGCAAAGTGTAACGATACATAAAGTTGGCATCGATCGCACTGTTACTTTTAGGTCCCCACTGACAACCAGCACAAACTCGGTGGTGGAAACGTTGGACGCGCATGCGCACCGAGTTTGTGCCAAGCGTCAATAGCGAACTAAAAGCATCTCTGCAATGCGTATATTCTGTATGCTGTCTCTGGCTAGAACAGTAATTCTCTCAAAGCTTTCTGGTGTCAACTCCTTCAACCAGGCCAGAGGCGACAACTCCAGCGTTGCAGGGCCAACATTCACCCAGTGACATTGTGGCCAGATCAGAAATGTATACTGTCGTGGTGCAGCACAGAGCTCAAATCACGCTCTGAATGCACAGCTGGGAATGAAACTTCCGTCAAAAACGCTCCGGATTGCGGGTTTCGACGCAGGAGTTGTACTCTCTAGTGCTCCGGAAATTGGCTTAGAAGCATCTAAATATATGCGACAATCCCGTTCTTGAAGGCTGGCGGAGCTTTTTTAAATACTCTGATTGACTTCTTCAATCGGTGAGCTCTAGGGAGATTCGGAACCCGCGCTCAACTTTGCTTTGAATGATCTACACTATGCACCTGGCGCAGCGAGTGCGACAAAGAGCAGAAATTTATGGCACCTTTGCGCTCACGGTTCTCTGGAGTTTAAGAGAAACAACTAACTAAGCATGGTCTGGTCCATGTCCTTTATTCAGGGAAGCCGTGACGGTGCTTGACGAGAAAACTGGCACGGGCTATCAACCTAGTGGTTTCGGCTATAGCTGAATGCTGCTCCCAATTTGAATGAAAAGTATAACATTAAAATATTGCATAAAAATATGAGTAAAATAAGCAGAGATCTAATATAATAAAATAGCACACATTGGTGGTAATATAGTCATTGCCGGATCAAGTATACGCGTTAAGTTTTTTGAACATAATTTCACAACACTGGATTAACGAAAACGAAACAAAGGCAAAATTGGTGTTCCATTATGTGTACGTTGCAAGTGCTTCTATTCAACTTCGGCTCTCTCATTCGTGAATACGGTGGGGCTAAACCTATCCACCATCTTGCTAAACCTCCAAGTATCTTGAGATGAAACAAAGAACTCCAGTAATCCTTAACTCGCGACCAACCTGGTTTCTTCCAATTTGCAAACGACGTCATAACGGTATTTTAACCCGGTAGGTAGAATTTCCCTTGAAAGTTCCGGAAATTTGTTCAGGCGAAGGCAATAGGCGAAACTCGTTCGGCACGCTGTCACAGGCGAATGGTTTTTGCGAATGGCATGTAAGTGTCCACGAACCGGCTCCATGAGACTAGTGAACACAAAGAGACGTAGAGGCTATCACGCGTGGACAAGAAACGGTTACATAATGGCCGTATTCGTGATCAAAATATACTTTGCAAGCATATTACCCAGAACTTTTTGAAACAAGCTGTTAACACGCAATCCGCTAGTAACGGATTGTCTCCGTACCGAACGCTACAAGTAGAAGCTAACACCAAGAAAGCAGAATCTTACGTTAGGCAGGGGAACGAGTGAAACCATGCACCGAAGCGAGCGGAAGCAAAACGCGAAGCAAGTAGAAGTTAACGCTGATCAAGCAGAAATATATATATATATATATATATATATATATATATATATATATATATATATACATATATATAAATAGACTTACTTGATTTAATCGATTGGCGCTTTCAGCCCTGAGCCGCGGTCATTCCGCATCTTACCACCGAGGTGTGCCGTCCTAGTGGTCAGCTGTGCTCCATTTTTACGGTCTTCAGCCACAATTTGAACACATTCCATCCAGCTTTGTCACTATTCGCATTTCTTGCGAAACGGAACATCGCGCCTGAACTGTCTTCTTTTCTCGATGCCGAGTGACTTCAAATCCTTCTTTAACCACATCCGTCCAGAACTTTCGCCTACGCCCAGGTGGCCGTTTCCAGACAGGATTTGGAAGCATTCTTAAAGCGTGTTGTACGCGACGATCCTGGCGTTCTTCTTAGTATATGCCCGAGCAGTCAAAGTCGACTTTCCATTGCTGCTTGAGATGGCGTTAGGAGATGCTGGCAACTCTCCCTCGTGTCAAGCGTTGATGTATCAAGTGCGTCGATTTCCTTGTAAAGGTCTTCGTTATGGCATACCTTCGCGGCCAGAAATATCTCAAGCAAAACGCCTAGAAAGCTTCCTCTCCGTGTAATCCAACCTTTCCATCTGCGTCTTCGAAAGTGCTACCCACGTCTCCGATCCGTACATCATGATAGGGCGAATAGCGGATAGGTAGACGCGCAACTTGGACTTCTTTCGCGATGGTGGTAGACCACAAACACTTGGTTAGAGAATTAAATGCAGACGTATCTTTCGCACATCGTTGTCGGAATATCCGCTGTGCATAACTACCTCGTTCTTCAGCAAACAGCCCAAATAACAGAAATCGTCCTACCGGTTCGATACGTTGTCCGTCCACACAAACTCCCGTTGAAGGCGCGCTTGAGGAACCCACATCTGCTTCGCATTTGTCGGGACGAAGACGAAGTCCATAGGCTGCGGCATACTCTCGGAAACGAGGTTCATCAATCCTACGCAAAGTTTCTTGCGCTGTTTTCAGCGAATAACACCATGTCGTCGGCGTACTCCAGGTCGACAAGGAGTGTCCTGATGGTGTTAGGATCACATCCGCAGGAAACTGTTCTGCAATCTCTACGCATGATGTCATCAACGGCGAAGTTGAAAAGAATAGGTCCTGCAACGACTCCTTGCCTTACTCCTGTTTTCACCTCGAAAGCCGACGTAAATCCGACAGGTGTACGAACTGGCCGATGTTGTTCCTTTGTTCATGTCCTCGATTAACCGAACATACTCTTTTCCGGGACTCCATCTGCTCGCAGAGCATTGAGCAATGAGGAGAGTCGAACGCGGCTTCAAAGTTCAAAAAAGCAAGCTGTAATGGCTTCGAATACCGCTGCCACGATTCAATTACCTCTTCTCACGACGAACACTTGGTCGATGGTCGATCTTCCAGGTCGAAAACCGGCTTGCTCATCTCCTGGTCGTTCCTTCACGAAGTTTGATGAGTCGCTCTCGAGAATGATACGTCTCTAAAACCTTGTACATGACACGAAGTAGAGAGATACCTCTGTAGTTCTTAGGATCCGTGACGTGGATAGCTTCTTGTGAAGAGGTACGATGATCGCATGTCTCCACAAATCGGGCATCCTTGCGCTTATCCATATGGTACGGATAGTGTTGGTCATTTCTACGCAATCCCAGACAGAGGAAGAACTTTTAGCATTTCCTGAATAGTGACGCTGTCATCTCTACCTCGTTTCCATTGTTCATTTTCCGGACACATTTCACAACTTCAGCCTCAGTCGGCGGTTCCTCACTGACATCGTAATGTGCTTCTCTGAACATGCGGGATTCAGGTAATTACGGCGCTGGATGATTCAGTAGTGAACTAAAGCAATCCTTCCATATTGGCAGCGTCGCATCATCAACTGCAACCCATTTGTAGTGTCTAAAACAGGAGAACATCTCTTCATCTTCCTGGGCTATACTGTCGTAGCAACGTGTAGGCTTTCTTCGGACTTCTTTCTCCTCCCAAGCCTTCTCGAACTCCTTAGCCTCTACACGTCCACCTCATTCGCGGTCACTTTAAAGCTGCCGACGCAACTTCCTCCTGAGACGCTTCTCCGGCACGAAGCTCCAGCAGTTCGGAGAGCACATACCTTGTTGTAAGTGGACGTCGTTTCCTCTGAGACGTAGGCGAACTTCTTCTTAGGCTGTACAACCGGGGAGTGCCTCTTTCGAAGCGTCCTGGATGCACTTGACAAAAGAATCCGCGTCGCAAAGCTTCTTCTTTAGTCCGTACTCCGATGTGAATAGAAACGCGTTGTCGAAAATTCCTTCTGCACTCTTCATCTCTGAGACTTGTCATATCAATCCTCTGGAGAGGCTGAGTCCCTCGCTTCCTCTTATGAATCCTCGCAGTGAAGTTCAACAGAACAGGACGGTGATCCGAATCGAACGCGATACATCCCACACAGCTCTAGATCTTCGAATGTCCGATACCAAGATTCATCGTCAGAACATAGTCAAGCTGCAGCCTCAAAGTTGTCATCTTCCGCTTCCGCTGCTCTTCCGGAGATAGCTGGGTTGGTCCCTGGAAACGTAAGCTGATGGCGGTTATGATTCCTCTTGAATGTCGATGCAATACACCAGACCACTGTGCTCACAAAAGTCCACAAGGTGGTAGCCATTGTCCGATGTTTGCTCCACTGGGTAGAACCATTTACTGAGTACTTCAGATTCCTGGATCAAGTCCCATCTTCGCATTTGCGTTAATGCCCACGACAACAGCATGTCGACAAGGTTTCCTGGCCAGCAACGTATTGAGTTTCTCATAAAAACGCATCCTTCGAATTGTCTTCGGTGGTTTCAGTGGGCGCATGTGCACTCACTATCCACAGGTTGAATCCCCAGATCCCGCAGTCGTACGAATGCATTCCGGCACGACGTTCAGCCAAACTCCTTGACCATACCATTGAAATCCTTCCTTACAGCTATTGCACAGCCTCACGCCCAGAAGTCTGGATAGCGCAGTTTTTTGGATATCACTTGACAGCGATCGACAGTTTAGGTGGCGAAACTGTGGCTTGTGGACCAGACTCCATGAACTCTCTAGGTACGGATCCTAAGGTGTTATGGACCAGAGGCCTTAGTGTGCCGGACGGCGACACCTTTATGCAGCGGGATACTTTCGAGATATAGTTGTGCACGCTGGTATCGCTCGAACAATCCCTTCGTGTACACTCAAACGTCTGCTGGGTTCCAGAAGCAGGGGCACCAACGAGCAGATACCAACAGACTCGTATACACACCCCAATAAGCACATATCGGCATTAAATCCAGTTAAAGGCACAGTCCAAGCTCGTCGGTAAAATCTGA
>JAPDOI010000777.1:0-279009 GCA_029168955.1 Aplectana chamaeleonis
AAGGCGCAGCCAAACGAACATGACTTAGAAGGTGGCCGGCCAGAAGCCCGATAAATGCGTTTGGCGTAAGCCGAAAGCTCAACCCATCGTTTGGCGCAGCCAATGACAGATATTGCCATAGAAGGTGGCCGGCTGAGGCCCAATAACATCGTCATTGGCGTAAAGCCAAACGAATATGCTACATAGAAGGTGGTCGGCGAAGCCGGTCGCTTAAATCGTTTGACGTAATGCCAAACGAATACTACATAGAAGGTGGCCGGCGAAGCCATTTCAATCGTTTGGCGTTGCCAGAGCAGATACTACATAGAAGATTGCCGGCGAAGCCGGTCCATCGTTGGCGTAGCCAAACGGGTATTACCCCGTAGAAGGTGGCCGGCGGAAGCCGCTCAATCGTTGGCGTGCCCAAACGAATGCACTGCCATAGAAGGTAGCCGGCAAAGCCGGCCATCGTTAACGAAGCCATGGAATGACTTACATGGAGCGTGGCCGGCCAAGCCGGCCATCGTTTAATGGCAGTAGGCCCGAAGGGCTTCTGACCGGCCCATCGTTTGGCGCAGCCAAACAGATATTACTACATAGAAGGTATAGCCGGCAGAAGCCGGACCCATCGTTTGGCGTAATGCCAAGTACGATTACTACATAGAAGAGTGGCCGGCGAAGCCGCGCCATCGTTTGACGTAGCCAAACGAATACTACATAGAAGGTAGCCGGCGAAGCCGGCCCATCGTTTGGCGAAGCCAACCGAATACTACATGGAGGGTGGCCGGCTGACCGCTGCCCACGTCGTTGGCGTAAGCCAAACGAATACTACCTGAAAGTGGCCGGCGAAAGTCGGCCCATCGTTTGGCGTAGCTAAAGGAATACTACATGGAAGGTGGCCGGCGAAGCCGGCCCATCGTTCTAATGTCGAAGCCAGAACGAATACTACATAGAAGGTGTGGCCGGCGAAGGCTGGCTCATCGTTTGGCGTATTGAGCAGATACGAATGCTACATGGAAGATTGACGGCGAATCCGGCATCGTTTGGTGACTTAGCCAAACGAATACTACATAGAAGATTGCGCCGGCGAAGACGGCCCATCGCGTTTCTGGCGTAGCCAACCGAATACTACATGAAGCGTGGCCGGCGAAGCCGGTCACATCGATTGACGTGAGCCAAGCAGATTACTACTATAGAAGGTGGCCGGCGACGCCGGCCCATCGTTTGGTGTGCCCATCGTATGACGAAGCCAAACAGAATACTACATGGAAGAGTGGCCGGCGAACCTTACCGGCCCATTACCGTTTGGCGAAGCCAAACAAGCATACTACATAGAAGGTGGCCGGCGAAGCCGGCGAATCGTTTGGCAGTCCAGAACCAAACGAATACTACATAGAAAGTTGCCGGCAGAAGCCCGGCCCATCGTTTGCGTAGCCAAACGATTACTACTTATGGAAGGTGGCCGGCGGGAAGAACGACCGGTCCATCGTTTGGCGTAGCCAAACGACCCTATTACTAGCGCAGCCTTAGAAGGCGCAGCCAAACGAACATGACATGACTCAGAAGGTGGCCGGCGAAGCCGGCCCATCGTTTGGCGTAGCCAAACAGATACTATAGAAGGTGGCCGGCGAATGGCCCATCGTTTGGCGTAGCCAAACGATTACGACTTAGAAGTTGGTCGGCGAAGCCGGCCCATCGTTTGACAAAGCCAAAAGAATACTACTTAGAAGGTGGCCGGCGAAGCCGGCCCATCGTTTGGCGTAGCCAGACGAATACTACATAGAAGGTGGCCGGCAAAGCCAGCCCATCGTTTGGCGTAGCCACACGATTACTACTTAGAAGGTGCTCGGCGAAGCCGGCCCATCGTTTGACGTAGCCAAACGATTTTTACTTAGAAGGTGGTCGGCGAAACCGGCCCATCGTTTGACGTAGCCAAACGAATACTACATGGAAGGTGGCCGGCGAGGCAAGCGTATCGTTTGGCGTAGCCAAACGATTACTACTTAGAAGGTGGCCGGCGAAGCCGGCCCATCGTTTGACGTAGCCAAACGAATACTACTTAGAAGGTGGCCGGCGAAGCCGGCCCATCGTTTGACGTAGCCAAACAATTACTACATAGAAGGTGGCCGGCGAAGCCGGCCCATCGTTTGACGTAGCCAAACGATCACTACTTAGAAGGTGGCCGGCGAAGCCGGCCCATCGTTTGGCGTAGCCAAACATACTACAGGGAGGGTGGCCGGCGAAGCCTGCCCATGGTTTGGCGTAGCCAAACAGATTACTACTACATGGAAGGTGGCCGGCGAAGCCGGCCCATCGTTTGGCGTAGCCAAACGAATACTACTTTGCAGAAGGTGGCCGGCGAAGCCGGCTTACATCGTTTGGCGTAGCCAAACAGATACTACTTAGAAGATTGCTGGCGAAAAGAGTCGGCCCATCGTTTGGCGTAGCCAAACGAATACTACATAGAAGGTGGTCGGCGAAGCCGGCCCATCGTTTGTCGTAGCCAAACGAATACTACATAGAAGGTGGCCGGCGAAGTTGGCCCATCGTTTGGCGTAGCCAAACGAATACTACATGGAAGGTGGCCGGCGAAGCCGGTCAATCGTTTGGCGTAGCCAAACGATTAATACTATAGAAGGTGGCCGGCGAAGCCGACGCCCATCGTTTGACGTAGCCAAACGAATACTATTTAGAAGGTGGCCGGCGAAGCGCCCATCGTTTGGCGTAGCCAAACGATTACTACATGAAGGTGGCCGGCGAAGCCTGCCCATCGTTTGGCGTAGCCAAACGAATACTACATGGAGGTGGCCGGCGAAGCCGGCCAATCGTTTGGCGTAGCCAAACGAATACTACATAGAAGGTGGCCGGCGAAGAGGCCCATCGTTTGACGTAGCCAAACGAATACTACATAGAAGATTGCCGGCGAATCCGGTCCATCGTTTCGACGTAGCCAAACGAATACTACTTAGAAGGTGACCGGCGAAGCCGGCCATCGTTGGCGTAGCCAAACGAATACTACATAGAAGGTGGCCGGCGAAGCCGGCCCATCGTTTGGCGTAGCCAAACGAATACTACATAGAAGGTGGCCGGCGAAGCGGCCCATCGTTTGGCGTAGCCAAACGAATACTACATGGAAGGTGGCCGGCGAAGCCGGCCCATCGTTTGGCGAAGCCAACCGAATACTACATAGAGGGTGGCCGGCGAAGCCGACCCATCGTTTGGCGAAGCCAACCGAATACTACATAGAGGGTGGCCGGCAAAGCCGGCCCATCGGTTGGCGATCCAAATGAATACTACACGGAATGTGGCCGGCGAAGCCAGCCCATCGTTTGGCGTAGCCAAGCGAATACTGCATAGAGGGTGGCCGGCGAAGCCGACCCACCGTTTGGCAAAGCGATACGAATACTACATAGAGGGTGGCCGGCGAAGCCGGCCCATCGTTTGGCGTAGCCAAACGATTACTACTTAGAAGGTGGCCGGCGAAGCCGGCCCATCGTTTGGCGTAGCCAAACGAATACTACATAGAAGGTGGCCGGCGAAGCCAGCCCATCGTCTGGCGTAGCCAAACGATTACTACTTACTTAGAAGGTGGTCGGCGAAGCCGGCCTATCGTTTGGCCTAGCCAACCGAATACTACCTAGGTGGCCGGCGAAGCCGGCCCATCGTTTGGCGTAGCCAGACGAATACTTCATAGAAGGTGGCCGGCGAAGCCAGCCCATCGTTTGGCGTAGCCACACGATTACCACTTAGAAGGTGGTCGTCGAAGCCGGCCCATCGTTTGACGTAGCCAAACGAATACTACTTGGAGGGTAGCCGGCAAAGCCGGCCCATCGTTTGCCGTAGCCAAACCTATACTACATAGAAGGTGGCCGGCGAAGCCGGCCCATCGTTTGACGTAGCCAAACGATCACTACTTAGAAGGTGGCCGGCGAAGCCGGCCCATCGTTTGGCGTAGCCAAACATACTACAGGGAGGGTGGCCGGCGAAGCCTGCCCATGGTTTGGCGTGCCCATCGTATGACGAAGTCAAACGAATACTACATGGAAGGTGGCCGGCGAGGCCAGCCCATCGTTTGGCGTAGCCAAACGATTACTACTTAGAAGGGGGCCGGCGAAGCCGGCCCATCGTTCGGCGTAGCCAACCGAATACTACTTAGAAGGTGGCCGGCGAAGCCAGCCCATCGTTTGGCGTAGCCAACCAAATACTACCTAGGTGGCCGACGAAGCCGACCTATCGTTTGACGAAGCCAAACGAGTACTACATAGAATGTAGCCGCCGAAGCCGGCTTATCGTTTGACGAAGCCAAACGAGTACTACATAGAATGTAGCCGCCGAAGCCGGTCCATCGTTTGGCCTAGCCAAACACTACATTTAGAAGGTGGCCGGCGAAGCCGGCCCATCGTTTGGCGTAGCCAAACGAATATTACAGTTTGGCCAAGCCTAATCAGTACTACATAGAAATTAGCCGGCTAAGCCGTCCCATCGTTAGGCGTAGCCAAAGAATATTACATGAAAAGTGGCCGGCGAAGCCGGTCGGTCCATCGTTTGGCCACGCCAAACAAATACTACATAGAAGGTAGCCGGCGAAGCCGGCCTATCGTTTGACGAAGCCAAATAAATACTGCATGGAAGGGACCGGCGAAGTCGGCCTATCGTTTGACGATCCAAACGAATACTACATAGAGGGTAGCCGCCGAAGCGGACCCATCCTTTGGCCAAGCCAAACGAATACTGCATGGAGGGTGGCCGGCGAAGCCGGCCTATCTTTTGACGATCCAAACGAATACTACGTGGAATGTAGCTGGCGAAGCCGGCCTATCGTTTGACGATCCAAACGAATACTACGTGGAATGTAGCTGGCGAAGCCGGCCTATCGTTTGGCGAAGCTAAACGAATACTACATACATGGAGGGTGGCCGGCTAAGCCAGCCCATCAAGTTTGGCGTAGCCAAACGAATACTACATAGAAGGTGGCCGGCGAAGCCGGCCCATCGTTTGGCGTAGCCAAACGAATACTACATAGAAGGTGGCCGGCGAAGCCGGCCCATCGTTTGGCGTAGCCAAACAGATACTACATAGAAGGTGGCCGGCGAAGCCGGCCCATCGTTTGGCGTAGCCAAACGAATACTACATAGAAGGTGGCCGGCGAAGCCGGCCCATCGTTTGACGTAGCCAAACGAATACTACATAAGGAGTCAGCCGGCGAAGACGGCCCATCGTTTGGCGAAGCCAAACGAATACTACATAGAAGGTGGCCGGCGAAGCCGGCCCATCGTTTGACGTAGCCAAACAGATACTACATAGAAGGTGGCCGGCGAAGCCGGCCCATCGTTTGGCGTAGCCAAACCTATACTACATAGAAGGTAGCCGGCGAAGCCGGCCCATCGTTTGGCGTAGCCAAACGAATACTACATAGAAGGTGGCCGGCGAAGCCGGCCCATCGTTTGGCGTAGCCAAACGAATACTACATAGAAGGTGGCCGGCGAAGCCGGCCATCGTTTGGCGTAGCCAAACGAATACTACATAGAAGGTGGCCGGCGAAGCCGGCCCATCGTTTGGCGTAGCCAAACAGATTACTACTATAGGAAGGTGGCCGGCGAAGCCGGCCCATCGTTTGGCGTAGCCAAACGAATACTACATGAAGGTGGCCGGCGAAGCCGGCCCATCGTTTGGCGTAGCCAAACGATTACTACATAGAAGGTAGCCGGCAATCCGGGCCCATCGTTTGGCGAAGCCAAAGGAATACTACATGGAGGATGGCCGGCGAAGAAGGGCCAACGTTTGGCGAAGCCAAACGAATACTCTATGGAATGTGGCCGGCGAAGCCAGCCCATCGTTTGGCGTAGCCAAGCGAATACTGCATAGAGGGTGGCCGGCGAAGCCGGCCCACCGTTTGGCAAAGCGATACGAATACTACATAGAGGGTGGCCAGCGGAGCCGGCGCTTCGTTAGGCGTAGCCAAACGAATACTACATGGAGGGTGGCCGGCGAAGCCGACCCATCGTTTGGCGAAGCCAAACGAATACTACATGGAGGGTGGCCGGCGAAGCCGCTTATCGTTTGACGTAGCCAAACGAATACTACATAGAAGGTGGCCGGCGAAGCCGGCCCATCGTTTGGCGTAGCCAAACGAATACTACTTGAAGGTGGCCGGCGAAGTCGTCTTATCGTTTGGCGTAGCCAAACCCAAACGAATACTACATAGAAGGTACCCTGCGAAGCCGGCCCATCGTTTGGCGAAGCCAAAGGACTACTACATGAAGAGTGGCCGACGAATCCTGCCAATCGTTTGGCCAAGCCAAACGAGTACTACATAGAATGTGGCCGCCGGCGCCGGTCCATCGTTTGGCGGAGCCAAACGAATACTACATAGAGGGTGGCCGCCGAAGCCGGCCCATCGTTTGGCGGAGTCAAACAAATACTGCATGGAGGGTGGCCGGCGAAGCCGGCCTATCGTTTGACGATCCAAACGAATACTACGTGGAATGTAGCTGGCGAAGCCGGCCTATCGTTTGGCGATTCAAACGAGTACTACATGGAAGGTGGCCGGCGAAGCCGGTCCATCGTTTTGGCGAAGCCAAACGAATACTACATGGAGATGAGTCGCCGAAACCGGCCCATCGTTTAGCCAAGCCAAACGAATACTACATGGAGGGTGGCCGCCAAAGCTGGCCCATCGTTTGGCGTAGCCAAACGAATACTACATAGAAGGTGGCCGGCGAAGCCGGTCCATCGTTTGGCGTAGCCAAACGAATACTACATGGAAGGTGGCCGGCGAAGCCGGCCCATCGTTTGGCGTAGCCAAACGAATACTACATAGAAGGTGGCCGGCGAAGCCGGACCATCGTTTGGCGTAGCCAAACGAATACTACATAGAAAGTGGCCGGCGAAGCCGGCCCATCGTTTGACGTAGCCAAACGAATACTACATGGAGCGTGGCCGGCGAAGCCAGCCAATCGTTTGGCGTAGCCAAACGAATACTACATAGAAGGTAGCCGGCGAAGCCGGCCCATCGTTCGGCGTAGCCAACCGAATACTACTTAGAAGGTGGCCGGCGAAGCCAGCCCATCGTTTGTCGTAGCCAAACGATTTTTACTTAGAAGGTGGTCGGCGAAGCCGGCCCATCGTTTGGCGTAGCCAGACGAATACTTCATAGAAGGTGGCCGGCGAAGCCAGCCCATCGTTTGGCGTAGCCACACGATTACCACTTAGAAGGTGGTCGTCGAAGCCGGCCCATCGTTTGACGTAGCCAAACGAATACTACATAGAAGGTGGCCGGCGAGGCCAGCTCATCGTTTGTCGTAGCCAAACGATTTTTACTTAGAAGGTGGTCGGCGAAGCCGGCCCATCGTTTGACGTAGTCAAACGAATACTACATGGAAGGTGGCCGGCGAGGCCAGCGTATCGTTTGGTGTAGCCAAACGATTACTACTTAGAAGGTGGCCGGCGAAGCCGGCCCATCGTTTGACGTAACCAAACGAATACTACTTAGAAGGTGGCCGGCGAAGCCGGCCCATCGTTTGACGTAGCCAAACAATTACTACATAGAAGGTGGCCGGCGAAGCCGGCCCATCGTTTGGCGTAGCCAAACGATTACTACTTAGAAGGTGGCCGGCGAAGCCAGCCCATCGTTTGGCGTAGCCAAACGATTACTACTTAGAAGGTGGCCGGCGAAGCCGGCCCATCGTTTGACGTAGCCAAACAATTACTACATAGAAGGTGGCCGGCGAAGCCGGCCCTTCGTTTGGCGTAGCCAGACGAATACTACATAGAAGGTGGCCGGCAAAGCCAGCCCATCGTTTGGCGTAGCCAGAGCAGATACTTACATATGCATTAGAAGAGGCCGGCGAAGGGCCCATCGTTTGGCGTAGCCAAACGAATACTACATAGAAGGTGGCCGGCGAAGCCGGCCCATCGTTTGGCGTAGCCAAAGGATTACTACATGGAAGGTGGCCGGCGAAGCCGGCCCATCGTTTGGCGTAGCCAGACGAATACTACATAGAAGGTGGCCGGCGAAGCCGGCCCATCGTTTGACGTAGCCAAACGATTACTACTTAGAAGGTGGCCGGCGAAGCCAGCCCATCGTTTGGCGTAGCCAAACGATTACTACTTAGAAGGTGGTCGGCGAAGCCGGCCCATCGTTTGACGTAGCCAAACGAATACTACATTGAAGTTGGCCGGCGAAACCGGCCCATCGTTTGGCGTAGCTAAACGAATACTACATAGAAGGTGGCCGGCGAAGCCAGCCCATCGTTTGGCGTAGCCAAACGAATACTACATGGAGGGTGGCCGGCGAAGCCGGGCCAACGTTTGGCGAAGCCAAACGATTACCACATGGAGGGTGGCCGGCGAATCCTGCCAATCGTTTGGCAAAGCCAAACGAATACTACATGGCGGATGGGTGGCGAAGTCGTCTTATCGTTTGGCGTAGCCAAACCCAAAAGAATACTTTATAGAAGGTGGCCTGCGAAGCCGGCCCATCGTTTGGCGTAGCCAAACGAATACCACATAAAAGTCAGCAGGCGAAGTAGGGCCATCGTTTGGCGAAGCCAAAGGAATACTTCATGGAGGGTAGCCGGCGAAGCCGGTCCATCGTTTGGCCAAGCCAAACGAATACTACATAGAAAGTAACCGGCGAAGCCGGCCCATCGTTTGGCGAAGCCAAAGGAATACTACATGGAGGGTAGCCGGCGAAGCCGGTCCATCGTTTGGCGAAGCCAAAGGAATACTACATAGAAGTAGCCGGCGAAGCCGGCCCATCGTTTGGCCATGCCAAACGAATACTACATGGAGGGTGGCCGGCGAAACCGGCTCATCATTTGGCGAAGCCAAATGAATACTGCATGGAGCGTGGTCGGCCAAGTCGGCCTATCGTTTGACGATCCAAACGAATACTACATGGAAGGTGGCCGGCGAAGCCGGTTCATCGTTTTGGCGAAGCCGAACGAATACTAAATAGAGGGTAGCCGCCGAAGCCGACCCATCGTTTTGACAAGCCAAACGAATACTACATAAAGGGCGGCCGGCTAAGCCGGGCCATCGTTTGGCCAAGCCAAACGAATACTACATAGAAGGTAGCCGGCGAAGCCAGGCCCATCGTTTGGCGTAGCCAAACGAATACTACATAGAAGGTGGCCGGCGAAGCCGGCCCATCGTTTGGCGTAGCCAAACGAATACTACATAGAAGGTGGCCGGCGAAGCCGGCCCATCGTTTGGCGTAGCCAAACGAATACTACATGAAGGTGGCCGGCGAAGCCGTCCCATCGTTTGGCGTAGCCAAACGAATACTACATAGAAGGTGGCCGGCGAAGCCGGACCATCGTTTGGCGTAGCCAAACGAATACTACATAGAAGGTGGCCGGCAAAACCGGTCCATCGTTTGGCCAAGCCAAACGAATACTACATAGAAAGTAGCCGGAGAAGCCGGCCCATCGTTTGACGTAGCCAAACGAATATTACATGGAGCGTGGCCGGCGAAGCCGGCCCATCGTTTGACGTAGCCAAACGAATACTACATGAAGAGTGGCCGGCGAGGCCGGTTCATCGTTTGGCCAAGCCAAATGAATACTACATAGAAGGTAGCCGGCGAAGCCGGCCCATCGTTTGGCGTAGCCAAACGAATACTACATAGAAGGTGGCCGGCGAAGCCGGCCCATCGTTTGGCGTAGCCAAACGAATACTACATGGAGAGGTAGCCGGCGAAGCCGGCTCCATCGTTTGGCGTAGCCAAACGAATACTACATGGAAGGTGGCCGGCGAAGCCGGCCCATCGTTTGGCGTAGCCAAACGAATACTACATAGAAGGTAGCCCGCAAAGCCGGCCCATCGTTTGGCGAAGCCGAAGAGTACTACATAGAAAGTAGCCGGCGAAGCCGGCCCATCGTTTGACGTAGCCAAACGAATACTACATGAAGAGTGGCCGGCGAGGCCGGTTCATCGTTTGGCCAAGCCAAATGAATACTACATGAAGAGTGGCCGGCGAAGCCGGCCAATCGTTTCGCCAAGCCAAACGAATACTACATAGAAAGTAGCCGGCGAAGTCGGCCCATCGTTTGGCGAAGCCAAAGGAATACTACAAGGAGGGTGGCCGGCGAAGCCGTTCAATCGTTTGTCCAAGCCAAATGAATACCACATAAAAGTCAGCCGGCGAAGACGGACCATCGTTTGGCGAAGCCAAAGGAATACTACATGGAGCGTGGCCGGCGATGCCAGTCAATCGTTTGGCGAGCCCAACGAATACTACATAGAAGGTAGCCGGCAAAGGCTGATCATCGTTTGGCGAAGTCAAACGAATACTATGCATACATGGAAGGCGGCCGGCGAAGCCGGCCCAACGTTTGGTGTAGCCAAACGAATACTACATAGAAGGTAGCCGGCAATCCGGACCCATCGTTTGGCGTAGCCAAACGAATACTACATAGAAGGTAGCCGGCGAAGCCGGCCCATCATTGGGCGTAGCCAAACAAATACTACATGAAGAGTCAGCAGGCGAAGTAGGGCCATCGTTTGGCGGAGTCAAACAAATACTGCATGGAGGGTGGCCGGCGAAGCCGGCCTATCATTAGACGATCCAAACGAATACTACGTGGAATGTAGCTGGCGAAGCCGGCCTATCGTTTGGCGATTCAAACGAGTACTACATGGAAGGTGGCCGGCGAAGCCGGTCCATCGTTTTGGCGAAGCCGAACGAATACTAAATAGAGGGTAGCCGCCGAAGCCGACCCATCGTTTGGCGTAGCCAAACAATACTACTACATGGAAGGTAGCCGGCGAAGCCGGCCCATCGTTTGGCGTAGCCAAACGAATACTACATAGAAGGTGGCCGGCGAAGCCGGCCCATCGTTTGGCGTAGCCAAACGAATACTACATAGAAGGTGGCCGGCGAAGCCGGTCCATCGTTTGGCGTAGCCAAACGAATACTACATGAAGAGTGGCCGGCGAAACCGGTCCATCGTTTGGCGTAGCCAAACGAATACTACATAGAAAGTAGCCGGCGAAGCCGGCCCATCGTTTGGCGTAGCCAAACGAATACTACATGGAAAGTAGCCGGCGAAGCCGGTCAATCGTTTGGCGTAGCCAAACGAATACTACATAGAAGGTAGCCGGCGAAGTCGGCCCATCGTTTGGCGTAGCCAAACGAATACTACATAGAAGGTGGCCGGCGAAGCCGGCCCATCGTTTGGCGTAGCCAAACGAATACTACATAGAAGGTGGCCGGCGAAGCCGGCCCATCGTTTGGCGTAGCCAAACGAATACTACATAGAAGGTGGCCGGCGAGGCCAGCCCATCGTTTGGCGTAGCCAAACGAATACTACATAGAAGGTAGCCGGCGAAGCCGGCCCATCGTTTGGCGTAGCCAAACGAATACTACATGGAGCGTGGCCGGCGAAGCCGCAATCGTTTGGCGTAGCCAAACGAATACTACATAGAAGGTAGCCGGCGAAGCCGGACCATCGTTTGGCGTAGCCAAACGAATACTACATGGAAGGTGGCCGGCGAAGCCGGCCCATCGTTTGGCGTAGCCAAACGAATACTACATAGAAGGTAGCCGGCGAATCCCGGCTGATCATCGTTTGGCGTAGCCAAACGAATACTATCGATGGAGTGGTGGCAGGCGAAGCCGGCCCATCGGTTGGCGATCCAAATGAATACTACATGGAGGGTGGTATGCGAAGCCGACCCATCGTTTGGCGAAGCCAACCGAATACTACATAGAGGGTGGCCGGCGAAGCCGGCCCATCGGTTGGCGATCCATATGAATACTACACGGAATGTGGCCGGCGAAGCAGGTCCATCGTTTGGCGTAGCCAAACGAATACTGCATAGAGGGCGGCCGGCGAAGCCGGCCCTTCGTTTGGCGAAGCCAAATGAATACTACATGGAGGGTGGCCGGCGGAGCCGTCCCTTCGTTTGGTGAAGCCAAACGAATACTCCATGGAAGGTAGCCGGCAAAGCCGGCCCATCGTTTGGCGAAGCCGAACGAATACTACATGAAGAGTGGCCGGCGAAGCCGGCCCATCGTTTGGCCTAGCCAAACGAATACTACATAGAAGGTAGCCGGCGAAGCCGGCTCATCGTTTGGCGTAGCCAAACAAATACTACATAGAAGGTGGCCTGCGAAGCCGGCCCATCGTTTGGCGTAGCCAAACGAATACTACATAGAAGTCAGCCGGCGAAGCCGGGCCAACGTTTGGCGAAGCCAAACGATTACCACATGGAGGGTGGCCGGCGAATCCTGCCAATCGTTTGGCAAAGCCAAACGAATACTACATAGAAAGTAGCCGGCGAAGTCGGCCCATCGTTTGGCGTAGCCAAACAATTACTACATAGAAGGTTGCCGGCGAAGTCGGCCAATCGTTTGGCCACGCCAAACGAATACACATAGAAGGTGGCCGGCGAAGCCGGTCCATCGTTTGGCGTAGCCAAACGAATACTACATGGAGCGTGGCCGGCGAAGCCGGCCCATCGTTTGGCGTAGCCAAACGAATACTAATACTACATAGAAGGTAGCCGGCGAAGCCGGCCCATCGTGGGCGTAGCCAAACGAATACTAAATGAAGAGTGGCCGGCGAAACCTGTCCATCGTTTTGACGAAGCCAAACAAATACTACTTGGAAGGTTTCCGCCGAAGCCGGCCCATCGTTGGCGAAGCCAAACGAATACTACATAGAGGGTGGCCGCCGAAGCCGGCCTATCGTTTGGCGATTCAAACGAATACTACATGGAAGGTATCCGCCGAAGCCGGCCCATCGTCTTGGCGAAGCCAAACGAATACTACATGGAAGGGGCCGGCGAAGCGGCCATCGCCAGTCATCGTTTGGCGAAGCCAAAGGAATATACTATATGGAGGGTGGCCGGCGAAGCCGGGCCAACGTTTGGCGAAGCCAAAGGAATACTACATGGAGGGTGGCCGGCAAAGCCGGCCAATCGTTCGGCGCAAACGAATACTGCATAGAAAGTAGCCGACGAAGCCAGCCCAACGTTTGGCGTAGCCAAACGAATACTACATAGAAGGTAGCCGGCAAAGTCGGCCCATCGTTTGCGTAGCCAAACGAATACTACATAGAAGGTGGCCGGCAAAGCCGGCCCATCGTTTGGCGTAGCCAAACGAATACTACATAGAAGGTAGCCGGCGAAGCCGGTCCCATCGTTTGGCGAAGCCAAACGAATACTACATAGAAGGTGGCCGGCGAAGCCGGCCCATCGTTTGGCGTAGCCAAACGAATACTACATAGAAGGTAGCCGGCAAGCCGGCCCATCGTTTGGCGTAGCCAAACGAATACTACATAGAAGGTGGCCGGCGAAGCCGGTCCATCGTTTGGCGTAGCCAAACGAATACTACATAGAAGGTAGCCGGCGAAGTCGGCCCATCGTTTGGCGTAGCCAAACGAATACTACATAGAAGGTGGCCGGCGAAGCCGGCCAATCGTTTGGCGTAGCCAAACGAATACTACATAGAAAGTAGCCGGCGAAGTCGGCCCATCGTTTGACGTAGCCAAATGAATATTACATGGAGCGTGGCCGGCGAAGCCGGGTCAATCAGCCTCTGGCGTAGCCAAACGAATACGAATACTACATAGTAGCCGGCAAAAAAAGCCGGACCCATCGTTTGGCGTAGAAGCCAAACGAATACTTCATGGAGGTGGCCGGCGAAGCCGAGCTCAATCATTGGCATGCCAAAGGAATATGTACTACATAGAAGCGTAGCCGTCGAAGCCGGCCCAACGTTTGGCGTAGCCAAACGAATACTACATAGAAGGTAGCCGGTGTAGCCGGCCAATCGTTTGGCGAAGCCAAACCAATACTTCATAGAAGGTAGCCGGCGAAGCCGGCCCATCGTTTGGCGAAGCCAAAGGAATACTTCATGGAGGGTAGCCGGCAAAGCCGGTCCATCGTTTGGCCAAGCCAAACGAATACTACATAGAAAGTAACCGGCGAAGCCGGCCCATCGTTTCGCGAAGCCAAAGGAATACTACATGGAGCGTGGCCGGCGAAGCCGGCCCATCGTTTGACGTAGCCAAACGAATACTACATGAAGAGTGGCCGGCGAGGCCGGTTCATCGTTTGGTGAAGCCAAACGAATACTCCATGGAAGGTGTCCGGCACAGTCGGCCCATCGTTTGGCGAAGCCAACCGAATACTACATAGAGGGTGCCCGGCACAGTCGGCCCATCGTTTGGCGAAGCCAACCGAATTCTACATAGAGGGTGGCCGGCGAAGCCGGCCCATCGTTTGGCGAAGCCAAAGGAATACTACATGGAGGGTGGCCGGCGAAGCCGGTCCATCGTTTGGCGAAGCCAAAGGAATACTACATAGAAGGTAGCCGGCGAAGCTGCCCATCGTTTGGCGTAGCCAAACGAATACTACATGGAAGGTGGCCGGCGAAGCCGGCCATCGTTTGGTCAAGTCAAACGAATCTACATAAAAAGTAGCCGGCGAAACCGTCCCATCGTTTGACGTAGCCAAACGAATATTACATGGAGCGTGGCCGGCGAAGCCGGTCAATCGTTTGGCGTAGCCAAAGGAATATGTACTACATAGAAGGTAGCCGGCAAAGCCGGTCCATGGTTTGGCGAAGCCAAACGAATACTACATGGAGGGTGGCCGGCGAAGCCGTTCAATCGTTTGTCCAAGCCAAATGAATACCACATAAAAAGTAGCCGGCGAAACCGGCCCATCGTTTGACGTAGCCAAACGAATATTACATGGAGCGTGGCCGGCGAAGCCGGTCAATCGTTTGGCGTAGCCAAAGGAATATGTACTACATAGAAGGTAGCCGGCAAAGCCGGACCATCGTTTGGCGAAGCCAAAGGAATACTACATGGAGCGTGGCCGGCGATGCAGGTCAATCGTTTGGCGAGCCCAAAGAATACGGCCGGCCCATCGTTTGGCGTAGCCAAACGAATACTACATAGAAGGTAGCCGGCAATGCCGGCCCATCATTGGGCGTAGCCAAACGAATACTACATGAAGAGTGGCCGGCGAAACCTGTCCATCGTTTGGCGTAGCCAAACGATTACTACATAGAAGGTAGCCGGCGAAGTCGGCCCATCGTTTGGCGAAGCCAAAGGAATACTACATGGAGGGTGGCCGGCGAAGCCGGCCAATCGTTTCGCCAAGCCAAACGAATACTACATAGAAAGTAGCCGGCGAAGTCGGCCCATCGTTTGGCGAAGCCAAAGGAATACTACATGGAGGGTGGCCGGCGAAGCCGGCCAATCGTTTCGCCAAGCCAAACGAATACACATAAAAGTCAGCCTGCGAAGACGGACCATCGTTTGTCGAAGCTAAAGGAATACTACATGGAGCGTGGCCGGCGATGCCGGTCAATCGTTTGGCGAGCCCAACGAATACTACATAGAAGGTAGCCGGCAAAGGCTGATCATCGTTTGGCGAAGTCAAACGAATACTATGCATACATGGAAGGTGGCCGGCGGAGCCGGCCCAACGTTTGGTGAAGCCAAACGAATACTACATAGAAAAAAGCCGGCGAGGCCGGCCCATCGTTTGGCGTAGCCAAACGAATACTACATAGAAGGTAGCCGGCAGAACCGGCCCATCATTGGGCGTAGCCAAACGAATACTACATGAAGAGTGGCCGGCGAAACCGGTCCATCGTTTGGCGTAGCCAAACCCAAACGAATACTACATAGAGGGTAGTCTGTGAAGCCGGCCCATCGTTTGGCGAAGCCAAACGAATACTACATGGAGGCTGGCCGGAGAAGCCGTCCAATCGTTTGGTCAAGTCAAACGAATCTACATAAAAAGTAGCCGGCGAAACCGTCCCATCGTTTGACGTAGCCAAACGAATATTACATGGAGCGTGGCCGGCGAAGCCGGTCAATCGTTTGGCGTAGCCAAAGGAATATGTACTGCATAGAAGCTAGACGGCAATCCGGGCTCATCGTTTGGCGTAGCCCGGCCAATCGTTTGGCGAAGCCAAACGAATACTACATAGAAGGTAGCCGGCAATCCGGGCCTGTCGTTTGACGTAGCCAAAAGAATATTACATGGAGCGTGGCCGGCGAAGCCGGTCAATCGTTTGGCGTAGCCAAAGGAATATGTACTGCATAGAAGCTAGACGGCAATCCGGGCTCATCGTTTGGCCAAGCCAAAGGAATACTACATGGAGGGTGGCCGACAAATCCTGCCAATCGTTTGGCCAAGCCAAACGAATACTTTATAGAAGATGGCCTGCGAAGCCGGCCCATCGTTTGGCGTAGCCAAACGAATACCACATAAAAGTCAGCAGGCGAAGTCGGGCCATCGTTTGGCGAAGCTAAAGGAGTACTACATGGAGGATGGGTGGCGAAGCCGGCCCAACGTTTGGCGTAGCCAAACGAATACTACATGAAGAGTGGCCGGCGAAGCCGGCCCAACGTTTGGCGAAGCCAAAGGAATATTACATGGAGAGTGGCCGGCGAAGCCGGCCAATCGTTTGGCGAAGCCAAACGAATACTACATAGAAGGTAGCCGGCTATCCGGGCCCATCGTTCGGCAAAGCCAAAGGAATATTACATGGAGTGTGGCCGGCGGAGCCGGCCCAACGTTTGGCGAAGCCAAACGAATACTACATAGAAGGTACCCGGCAATCCGGGCCCATCGTTTGGCGTAGCCAAACAAATACTACATAGAAGGTAGCCGGCAATCCGGACCCATCGTTTTGCGTAGCCAAACGAATACTACATAGAAGGTAGCCGGCGAAGCCGACCCATCGTTTGGCGAAGCCGAAGAATACTACATAGAAAGTAGCCGGCGAAGCCGGCCAATCGTTTGGCGAAGCCAAACGAATACTTCATAGAAGGTAGCCGGCAAAGCCGACCCATCGTTTGGCGAAGCCGAAGAATACTACATGAAGAGCGGCCGGCGAAGCCGGTCTATTGTTTGGCCTAGCCAAACGAATACTACATAGAAGGTAGCCGGCGAAGCCGGCTCAACGTTTGGCGCAGCCAAACGGATACTACATAGAGGGTGGCCGGCGAAGCCGGCCCATCGTTTGGCGTAGCCAAACGAATATTACATGAAAAGTGGCCGGCGAAGCCGGTCGGTCCATCGTTTGGCCAAGCCAAACGAATACTACATGGAGGGTGACCGGCAAAGCCGGCCAATCGTTTGGCGTAGCCAAACGAATACTACATAGAAGGTAGCCGGCGAAGTCGGCCCATCGTTGGCGTAGCCAAACGAATACTACATGAAGGTAGCCTGCGGAGCCGGACCATCGTTTGGCGGAGCCAAAGGAATACTACATAGAAGGTAGCCGGCGAAGCCGGCCCAACGTTTTTCGTAGCCAAAGAATACTACATGAAGAGTGGCCGGCGAAGCCGGTCCGTCCATCGTTTGGCGAAGCCAAAGGAATACTACACAGAAATTAGCCGGCAAAGTCGGCCAATCGTTTGGCCAAGCCAACGAATACGACATGAGGAGTGGCCGGCGAACCCGGCTCATCATTTGGCGAAGCCAAATGAATACTACGTGGAATGTAGCTGGCAAAGCCGGCCTATCGTTTGGCGATTCAAACGAGTACTACAGGAAAGGTGGCCGGCGAAGCCGGTCCATCGTTTTGGCGAAGCCGAACGAATACTAAATAGAGGGTAGCCGCCGAAGTCGGCTCATCGTTTGGCAAAGCCAAAGGAATATTACATGGTGGGTGGCCGGCCAAGCCGGTCCATCGTTTGGCCAAACCCAAACGAATACTACATAGAAGGTAACCGGCGAAGCCGGCCCATCGTTTGGCGAAGCCAAAGGCATACTACATGGAGGGTGACCGGCGAAGCCGGGCCAACGTTTGGCGAAGCCAAAGGAATACTACATAGAAGGTAGCCGGCAATACGGGCCCATCGTTTGGCGTAGCCAAACGAATACTACATGGAGCGTGGCCGGCGAAGCCGGCCCATCGTTTGGCGTAGCCAAACGAATACTACATAGAAGGTAGCCGGCGAATCCGGACCCATCGTTTGGCGTAGCCAAACGAATACTTCATGGAGGGTAGCCGGAGAAGCCGGCCAATCGTTTGGCGTAGCCAAACGAATACTACATAGAAGGTAGCCGGCGAAGCCGGCCCATCATTGGGCGTAGCCAAACGAATACTACATGAAGAGTGGCCGGCGAAACCGGTCCATCGTTTGGCCAAGCCAAACGAATACTACATAGAAAGTAGCCGGCGAAGCCGGCCCATCGTTTGGCGAAGCCAAACGAATACTACATGGAGGCTGGCCGGAGAAGCCGGCCAATCGTTTTGTCAAGCCAAACGAATCTACATAGAAGGTAGCCGGCGAAGCCGGCCCATCGTTTGGAGAAGCCAAAGGAATACTACACGGAGAGTGGCCGGCGAAGCCGGTCAATCGTTTCGCGTAGCCAAACGAATACTACATAGAAGGTAGCCGGCGAAGCCGGCCCATCGTTTGGCGTAGCCAAACGAATACTAATACTACATAGAAGATGGCCTGCGAAGCCGGCCCATCGTTTGGCGTAGCCAAACGAATACCACATAAAAGCCAGCAGGCGAAGTCGGGCCATCGTTTGGCGTAGCCAAACGAATACTACATAGAAGGTAACCGGCGAAGCCGGCCCATCGTTTGGCGAAGCCAAAGGAATACTATATAGAAGGTAACTGGCGAAGCCGGCCCATCGTTTGGCGAAGCCAAAGGAATACTACATGGAGGGTAGCCGGCGAAGCCGGTCCATCGTTTGGCCAAGCCAAACGAATACTACATAGAAGGTAACCGGCGAAGCCGGCCCATCGTTTGGCGAAGCCAAAGGAATACTACATGGAGGGTAGCCGGCGAAGCCGGTCCATCGTTTGGCAAAGCCAAAGGAATACTACATGGAGGGTAGCCGGCAAAGCCGGTCCATCGCTTGGCCAAGCCAAACGAATACTACATAGAGGGTAGTCTGTGAAGCCGGCCCATCGTTTGGCGTAGCCAAACGAATACTTTATAGAAGGTGGCCTGCGAAGCCGGTCCATCGTTTGGCCAAGCCAAACGAATACTACATAGAAGGTAACCGGCGAAGCCGGCCCATCGTTTGGCGAAGCCAAAGGAATACTACATGGAGGGTAGCCGACGAGTCCTGCCAATCGTTTGGCCAAGCCAAACGAATAACGAATACTACATAGAAAGTAGCCGGCGAAGACGGACCATCATTTGGCGAAGCCGAAAGAATACTTCATGGAGGATGGCCGGCGAAGCCGGTCAATCGTTTGGCGTAGCCAAAGGAATATGTACTACATAGAAGGTAGCCGGCAATCCGGGCCCGTCGTTTGGCGTAGCCAAACGAATACTACATAGAAGGTAGCCGGCAATCCGGGCCTATCGTTTGGCGTAGCCAAACAAATACTACATAGAAGGTAGCCGGCGAAGCCGGCCCATCGTTTGGCGAAGCCAAAGGAATACTACATAGAAGAGCGGCCGACGAAGCCGGTCCAACATTTGGCGTAGCCAAACCCAAACGAATACTACATAGAGGGTAGTCTGTGAAGCCGGCCCATCGTTTGTCGTAGCCAAACGAATATTACATGAAAAGTGGCCGGCGAAGCCGGTCGGTCCATCGTTTGGCCAAGCCAAACGAATACTACATGGAGGGTGACCGGCAAAGCCGATCCATCATTTGGCGAAGCCAAACGAATACCACATGGAGGGTAGCCGGCGAATCCTGCCAATCGTTTGGCCAAGCCAAACGAATACTACATAGAAGGTAGCCTGCGGAGCCGGACCATCGTTTGGCGAAGCCAAAGGATTACTACATGGAGGGTGACCGGCTAAACCGGGCCAACGTTTTTCGTAGCCAAAGAATACTACATGAAGAGTGGCCGGCGAAGCCGGTCGGTCCATCGTTTGGCGAAGCCAAAGGAATACTACACAGAAATTAGCCGGCGAAGTCGGCCAATCGTTTGGCCAAGCCAAAGGAATACTACACAGAAATTAGCCGGCGAAGTCGGCCAATCGTTTGGCCAAGCCAAAGAATACGACATGAGGAGTGGCCGGCGAAGCTGGCGCATCGTTTGGCTAAGCCAAACGAGTACTACATGGAGGATGGGTGGCGAAGTCGGCTCATCGTTTGGCGTAGCCAAACTCAAATGAATACTACATAGAAGGTAGCCGGCAAAGTCGGCTCATCGTTTGGCGTAGCCAAACTCAAATGAATACTACATAGAAGGTAGCCGGCAAAGTCGGCTCATCGTTTGGCGTAGCCAAACGAATACTACATAGAAGGTAGCCGGCGAAGCCGGCCCATCGTTTGGCGAAGCCAAAGGAATACTACATGGAGGGTGGCCGGCGAAGCCGGGCCAACGTTTGGCAAAGCCAAAGGAGTACTACATGGAGGGTAGCCGGCGAAGCCGGGCCAACGTTTGGCAAAGCCAAAGGAGTACTACATGGAGGGTAGCCGGCGAAGCCGTCCCATCGTTTGGCGAAGCCGAACGAATACTATATAGAAGGTAGCCGGCAAAGCCGGCCCATCGTTTGGCGAAGCCAAAGGATTACTACATGGAGGGTGGCCGGCGAAGCCGGTCCATCGTTTGGTCAAGCCAAACGAATACTATATAGAAGGTAACTGGCGAAGCCGGCCCATCGTTTGGCGAAGCCAAAGGAATACTACATGGAGGGTAGCCGGCGAAGCCGGTCCATCGTTTGGCCAAGCCAAACGAATACTACATAGAAGGTAACCGGCGAAGCCGGCCCATCGTTTGGCGAAGCCGAAGAGTACTACATAGAAAGTAGCCGACGAAGCCGGCCCATCGTTTGGCGTAGACAAACGGATACTACATGGAGGGTGGCCCGCGAAGCCGACTCATCGTTTTGGCGAAGCCGAACGAATACTAAATAGAGGGTAGCCGCCAAAGCCGACCCTTCGTTTGGCCATGCCAAACGAATACTACATGGAGGGTGGCCGGCGAAACCGGCTCATCATTTGGCGAAGCCAAATGAATACTACGTGGAATGTAGCTGGCAAAGCCGGCCTATCGTTTGGCGATTCAAACGAGTACTACAGGAAAGGTGGCCGGCGAAGTCGGGCCATCGTTTGGCGAAGCTAAAGGAGTACTACATGGAGGATGGGTGGCGAAACCGGCCCAACGTTTGGCGTAGCCAAACGAATACTACATGAAGAGTGGCCGGCGAAGCCGGCCCAACGTTTGGCGAAGCCAAAGGAATATTACATGGAGAGTGGCCGGCGAAGCCGCGTCAACGTTTGGCGAAGCCAAACGAATACCACATGGAGGGTGGCCGGCGAATCCTGCCAATCGTTTGGCAAAGCCAAACGAATACTACATGGCGAATAGGTGGCGAAGTCGTCTTATCGTTTGGCGTAGCCAAACCCAAACGAATACTACATAGAAGGTACCCTGCGAAGCCGGCCCATCGTTTGGCGAAGCCAAAGGATTACTACATGGAGGGTGGCCGGCGAAGCCGGTCCATTGTTTGGCGTAGCCAAACGATTACTACATAGAAGGTAGCCGGCAATCCGGGCCCATCGTTTGGCGAAGCCAAAGGAATACTACATGGAGGATGGCCGGCGAAGCCAGTCCAACGTTTGGCGAAGCCAAAGGAATACTACATGGAGGGTAGCCGGCGTAGCAGGCCCATCGTTTGGCGAAGTCAAACCAATACTTCATAGAAGGTAGCCGGCGAAGCCGGCCCATCGTTTGGCGAAGCCAAACGAATACTATAGAGGTAGCCGGCGAAGCCGGCCCAATCGTTTGGCGAAGCCAAACGAATACTACATGAAAAGTGGCCGGCGAAGCCTGCCAAACGTTTGGCGAAGTCAAACGAATACTACATAGAAGGTAGCCGGCAATACGGGCCCATCGTTTGGCCAAGAAAAACGAATACTACATAGAAGGTAGCCGGCAATACGGGCCCATCGTTTGGCCAAGAAAAACGAATACTACATGGAGGGTGGCCGACGAATCCTGCCAATCGTTTGGCGTAGCCAAACTCAAATGAATACTACATAGAAGGTAGCCGGCAAAGTCGGCTCATCGTTTGGCGTAGCCAAACAAATACTACATAGAAGGTAGCCGGCAAAGCCGGCCCATCGTTTGGCGAAGCCAAAGGATTACTACATTGAGGGTGGCCGGCGAAGCCGGCCAATCGTTTGGCGAAGCCAAACGAATACTACATAGAATGTAGCCGGCAAAGCTGGCCCATCGTTTGGCGAAGCCAAAGGAATACTACATGGAGGATGGGTGGCGAAGCCGGCCCAACGTTTGGCGTAGCCAAACGAATACTACATGAAGAGTGGCCGGCGAAGCCGGCCCAACGTTTGGCGAAGCCAAAGGAATATTACATGGAGAGTGGCCGGCGAAGCCAAACGATTACTACATAGAAGGTAGCCGGCAATCCGGGCCCATCGTTTGGCGAAGCCAAAGGAATACTACATGGAGGATGGCCGGCGAAGCCAGTCCAACGTTTGGCGTAGCCAAAGAATATTACATGAAAAGTGGCCGGCGAAGCCGGTCGGTCCATCGTTTGGCCAAGCCAAACAAATACTACATGGAGGGTGACCGGCAAAGCCGGCCCATCGTTTGGCGTAGCCAAACGAATACTACATAGAATGTAGCCGGCAAAGCCGGCCCATCGTCTGGTGTAGCCAAACGAATACTGCACAGAAGGTAGCCGGCGAAGCCGGCCCATTGTTTAGCGAAGCCAAACGAATACTGCACAGAAGGTAGCCGGCGAAGCCGGCCCATCGTTTAGCGAAGCCAAACGAATACTACATAGAAAATAGCCGGCGAAGCCAGCCAATCGTTTGGCGAAGCCAAACGAATACTTCATAGAAGGTAGCAGGCAATCCGGGCCCATCGTTTGGCGTAGCCAAACGAATACTACATAGAAGGTAACCGGCGAAGCCGGCCCATCGTTTGGCGAAGCCAAAGGAATACTACATGGAGGGTGGCCGACGAGTCCTGCCAATCGTTTGGCCAAGCCAAACGAATACTACATAGAAAGTAGCCGGCGAAGTCGGACAATCGTTTGGCCAAGCCAAAGGAATACTACATGGAGGGTGGCCGACGAATCCTGCCAATCGTTTGGCCAAGCCAGAGAATACGACATGAGGAGTGGCCTGCGAAGCCGGTCCCTCGTTTGGCGAAGCCAAAGGCATACTACATGGAGGGTGGCCGGCGATGCCGGTCAATCGTTTGGCGAGCCCAACGAATACGGCCGGCCCATCGTTTGGCGTAGCCAAACGAATACTACATAGAAGGTAGCCGGCGAAGTCGGCCAATCGTTTGGCCAAGCCAAAGGAATACTACATGGAGGGTGGCCGGCAAAGCCGGCCAATCGTTCGGCGAAGCCATACGAATACTGCATAGAAAGTAGCCGACGAAGCCGGCCCAACGTTTGGCGTAGCCAAACGAATACCACATAAAAGTCAGCAGGCGAAGTCGGGCCATCGTTTGGCGAAGCTAAAGGAGTACTACATGGAGGATGGGTGGCGAAGCCGGCATACCGTTTGGCAAAGCCAAACGAATACTAAATAGAAACAAGCCGCTAGGCCGGCCCATCGTTTGGCGAAGCCAAACGAATACTACATAGAAGGTACCCGGCAATCCGGGCCCATCGTTTGGCGTAGCCAAACGAATACTACACAGAAGGCAGCCGGCGAAGCCGGCCCATTGGTTGGCGAAGCCAAACGAATACTACATAGAAAGTAGCCGGCAAAGTCGGCCCATCGTTTGCGTAGCCAAACGAATACTACATAGAAAGTAGCCGGCAAAGTCGGCCCATCGTTTGCGTAGCCAAACGAATACTACATAGAAGGTAGCCGGCTATCCGGGCCCATCGTTCGGCAAAGCCAAAGGAATATTACATGGAGTGTGGCCGGCGGAGCCGGCCAATCGTTTGGCGAAGCCAAACGAATACTACATAGAAAAAAGCCGGCGAAGACGGACCATCGTTTGTCGAAGCTAAAGGAATACTACATGGAGCGTGGCCGGCGATGCCGGTCAATCGTTTGGCGAGCCAAACGAATACTACATAGAAGGTAGCCGGCAATGCCGGCCCATCATTGGGCGTAGCCAAACGAATACTACATAGAAGGTGGCGGGCGAAGCCGGCCCATCGTTTGGCGCAGCTAAACGAATACTACATATTATAGAAGGTGGCCGGCGAGGCCAGCCCATCGTTTGGCGTAGCCAAACGAATACTACTTGGAAGGTGGCCGGCGAAGCCAGGTCATCGTTTGGCGTAGCCAAACGAATACTACATAGAAGGTGGCCGGCGAAGTTGGCCCATCGTTTGGCGAAGCCAAACGAATACTACATGGAGGGTGGCCGGCGAAGCCGGCCCATCGTTTGGCGTAGCCAAACGAATACTACATAGAAGGTGGCCGGCGAAGCCGGCCCATCGTTTGGCGAAGCCAAACGAATATACTACATAGAAGGTAGCCGGCGAAGCCGGCCCATCGTTTGGCGTAGCCAAACGAATACTACATAGAAGGTGGCCGGCGAAGCGGCCCATCGTTTGGCGTAGCCAAACGAATACTACATAGAAGGTAGCCGGCGAATCCGACCCATCGTTTGGCGAAGCCGAAGAATACTACATGAAGGGTGGCCGGCGAAGCCGGTCCAACGTTTGGCGTAGCCAAACGAATACTACATAGAGGGTGGCCGTCGAAGCCGGCCCAACGTTTGGCGTAGCCAAAGAATACTACATGAAGAGTGGCCGGCGAAGCCGGTCCCTCGTTTGGCGAAGCCAAAGGCATACTACATGGAGGGTGACCGGCGAAGCCGGGCCAACGTTTGGCGAAGCCAAAGGAATACTACATGGAGGGTGGCCGGCAAAGCCGGCCAATCTTTCAGCGAAGCCAAACGAATACCGCATAGAAAGTAGCCGACGAAGCCAGCCCAACGTTTGGCGAAGTCAAACGAATACTACATAGAAGGTAGCCGGCAATACGGGCCCATCGTTTGGCGTAGCCAAACCAAACGAATACTACATAGAAGGTAGCCTGCGAAGCCGGCCCATCGTTTGGCGTAGCCAAACGAATACCACATAGAAGGCAGTCGGCGAAGCCGGCCCATCGTTTGGCGAAGCCAAACGAATACTACAAAGAAAGTAGCCGGCGAAGCCGGCCCATCGTTTGGCGTAGCCAAACGATTACTACATAGAAGGTAGCCGGCGAAGTCGGCTCATCGTTTGGCGAAGCCAAAGGAATATTACATGATGGGTGGCCGGCCAAGCCGGCCAATCGTTTGGCGAAGCCAAACGAATACTACATAGAAAGTAGCCGGCGAAGCCGGCCAATCGTTTGGCGAAGTCAAACGAATACTACATAGAAGGTAGCCGGCAATACGGGCCCATCGTTTGGCGTAGCCAAACGAATACTACATAGAAGGTAGCAGGCGAAGTAGGGCCATCGTTTGGCGAAGTCAAACGAATACTATGCATACATGGAAGGCGGCCGGCGAAGCCGGCCCATCGTTTGGCGTAGCCAAACAAATACTACATAGAAGGTAGCCGGCAATCCGGACCCATCGTTTTGCGTAGCCAAACGAATACTACATAGAAGGTAGCCGGCGAAGCCGACCCATCGTTTGGCGAAGCCGAAGAATACTACATGAAGAGCGGCCGGCGAAGCCGGTCTATTGTTTGGCCTAGCCAAACGAATACTACATAGAAGGTAGCCGGCGAAGCCGGCTCAACGTTTGGCGTAGCCAAACGAATACTACATAGAAGGTACCCGGCAATCCGGGCCCATCGTTTGGCGTAGCCAAACGAATACTACACAGAAGGCAGCCGGCGAAGCCGGCCCATTGGTTGGCGAAGCCAAACGAATACTACATAGAAAGTAGCCGGCGAAGCCGGCAAATCGTTTGGCGAAGCCAAACGAATACTTCATAGAAGGTAGCAGGCAATCCGGGCCCATCGTTTGGCGTAGCCAAACGAATACTACATAGAAGGTAGCCGGCTATCCGGGCCCATCGTTCGGCAAAGCCAAAGGAATATTACATGGAGTGTGGCCGGCGGAGCCGGCCAATCGTTTGGCGAAGCCAAACGAATACTACATAGAAAGTAGCCGGCGAAGCCGGCCAATCGTTTGGCGAAGTCAAACGAATACTACATAGAAGGTAGCCGGCAATACGGGCCCATCGTTTGGCGTAGCCAAACGAATACTACATAGAAGGTAGCCGGCGAAGCCGGCCAATCGTTTAGCGAAGATAAACGAATACTACATAGAAAGGTGGCCGGCGAAGCCGGCCCAACGTTTGGTGAAGCCAAACGAATACTACATAGAAGGTGGCCGGCGGAGCCGGCCCATCGTTTGGCGTAGCCAAACGAATACTACATAGAAGGTAGCCGGCAATGCCGGCCCATCATTGGGCGTAGCCAAACGAATACTACATGAAGAGTGGCCGGCGAAACCGGTCCATCGTTTGGCCAAGCCAAACGAATACTACATAGAAAGTAGCCGGCGAAGTCGGCCCATCGTTTGGCGTAGCCAAACGATTACTACATAGAAGGTAGCCGGCGAAGTCGGCCCATCGTTTGGCGAAGCCAAAGGAATACTACATGGAGGGTGGCCGGCGAAGCCGGCCAATCGTTTCGCCAAGCCAAACGAATACTACATAGAAGGTAGCCGGCGAAGCCGGCGCATCGTTTGGCGAAGCCAAACGAGTACTACATGGAGCGTGGCCGGCGATGCCGGTCAATCGTTTGGCGAGCCCAACGAATACTACATAGAAGGTAGCCGGCAAAGGCTGATCATCGTTTGGTGAAGCCAAACGAATACTACATAGATGGTAGCCGGCAATCCGGACCCATCGTTTGGCGTAGCCAAACGAATACTACATAGAAGGTAGCCGGCGAAGCCGGCCCATCATTGGGCGTAGCCAAACGAATACTTTATAGAAGATGGCCTGCGAAGCCGGCCCATCGTTTGGCGTAGCCAAACGAATACCACATAGAAGAGTAGCCGGCGAAGCCGGCCCATCGTTTGGCGTAGCCAAACGAATACTACACAGAAGGCAGTCGGCGAAGCCGGCCCACTGGTTTGCGTAGCCAAACGAATACTACATAGAAGGTACCCGGCTATCCGGGCCCATCGGTCGGCAAAGCCAAACGAATACTACATAGAAGGTAGCCGGCGGAGCCGGCCAATCGTTTGGCGAAGCCAAACGAATACTACATAGAAAGTAGCCGGCGAAGCCGGCCAATCGTTTGGCGAAGTCAAACGAATACTACATAGAAGGTAGCCGGCAATACGGGCCCATCGTTTGGCGTAGCCAAACGAATACTACATAGAAGGTACCCGGCAATCCGGGCCCATCGTTTGGCGTAGCCAAACGAATACTACATAGAAGGTAGCCGGCGAAGCCGACCCATCGTTTGGCGAAGCCGAACGAATACTACATAGAAGGTAGCCGGCAATCCGGGCCCATCGTTTGGCGAAGCCAAACGAATACTACATGGAAGGTGGCCTGCGAAGCCGGCCCATCGTTTGGCGGAGCCAAACGAATACTACATGGTAGGTGGCCGGCGAACACGGCCCATCGTTTGGCGAAGCCAAACGAATACTACATGGTAGGTGGCCGGCGAAGCCGGTCCCTCGTTTGGCGAAGCCAAAGGCATACTACATGGAGGGTGACCGGCGAAGCCGGGCCAACGTTTGGCGAAGCCAAAGGAATACTACATAGAAGGTAGCCGGCAATACGGGCCCATCGTTAGGCGTAGCCAAAGAATATTACATGAAGAGTGGCCGGCGAAACCGGTTCATCGTTTGGCCAAGCCAAACGAATAACGAATACTACATAGAAAGTAGCCGGCGAAGACGGACCATCGTTTGGCGAAGCCAAAGGAATACTACATGCAGGGTAGCCGACGAAGCCGGTCCAACGTTTGGCGTAGCCAAACCCAAACGAATACTACATAGAAGGTAGCCGGCAATCCGGACCCATCGTTTGGCGTAGCCAAACGAATACTACATAGAAGGTAGCCGGCGAAGCCGGCCCATCGTTTGGCGAAGCCGAAGAGTACTACATAGAAAGTAGCCGGCGAAGCCGGCCCATCGTTTGGCGTAGCCAAACGAATACTACCAAGAAGGTAGCCGACAATCCGGGCCCATCGTTTGGCGTAGCCAAACGAATACTACATAGAAGGTAGCCGGCGATCCGGGCCCATCGTTTGGCGTAGCCAAACGAATACTACATAGAAGGTAGCCGGCGATCCGGGCCCATCGTTTGGCGTAGCCAAACAAATACTACATAGAAGGTAGCCGGCAATCCGGGCCCATCGTTTGGCGAAGCCAAAGGAATACTACATGGAGGGTGGCCGACGAAGCCGGTCCAACGTTTGGCGTAGCCAAACCCAAACGAATACTACATAGAGGGTAGTCTGTGAAGCCGGCCCATCGTTTGGCGAAGCCAAAGGAATACTACATGGAGGGTGGCCGGCGAAGCCGTTCAATCGTTTGGCGAAGCCGAAGAATACTACATAGAAAGTAGCCGGCGAAGCCGGCCAATCGTTTGGCGAAGCCAAACGAATACTACATAGAAGGTACCCGGCAATCCGGGCCCATCGTTTTGCGTAGCCAAACGAATACTACATAGAAGGTAGCCGGCGAAGCCGACCCATCGTTTGGCGAAGCCGAAGAATACTACATGAAGAGCGGCCGGCGAAGCCGGTCTATTGTTTGGCCTAGCCAAACGAATACTACATAGAAGGTAGCCGGCGAAGCCGGCTCAACGTTTGGCGTAGCCAAACTAGGCGAAGTCAAACGAATACTACATAGAACGTAGCCGGCCCAACGTTCGGCAAAGCCAAAGGAATATCACATGGAGTGTGGCCGGCGGAGCCGGCCAATCGTTTGGCGAAGCCAAACGAATACTACATAGAAGGTAGCCCGCAATCCGGGCCCATCGTTTGGCGTAGCCAAACGAATACTACATAGAAGGTAGTCGGCGATCCGGGCCCATCGTTTGGCGTAGCCAAACAAATACTACATAGAAGGTAGTCGGCGATCCGGGCCCATCGTTTGGCGAAGCCAAAGGAATACTACATGGAGGATGGCCGGCGAAGCCAGTCCAACATTTGGCGAAGCCAAAGGAATACTACATGGAGGGTAGCCGACGAGTCCTGCCAATCGTTTGGCGAAGCCAAACGAATACTACATAGAAGGTAGCCGGCAATCCGGGCCCATCGTTTGGCGTAGCCAAACAAATACTACATAGAAGGTAGCCGGCAATCCGAGCCCATCGTTTGGCGAAGCCAAAGGAATACTACATGGAGGGTGGCCGACGAAGCCGGTCCAACGTTTGGCGAAGCCAAAGGAATATGTACTACATAGAAGGTAGCCGGCAATCCGGGCCTGTCGTTTGACGTAGCCAAAAGAATATTACATGGAGCGTGGCCGGCGAAGCCGCCCATCGCTTTGCGTAGCCAAACGAATACTTCATAGAAGGTAGCCGGCGAAGCCGGCCCATCGTTTGACGAAGCCAAAGAAATACTACATGGAGGGTGGCCGTCGAAGCAGGCCCAACGATTGGCGTAGCCAAACGAATACCACATGGAGGGTGGCCGACGAGTCCTGCCAATCGTTTGGCCAAGCCTAACGAATACTACATAGAAAGTAGCCGGCGAAGTCGGCCAATCGTTTGGCCAAGTCAAAGGAATACTACATAGAAGGTAGCCGGCGAAGCCGGCCCATCGTTTGGCGTAGCCAAACGAATACTACATTAGAAGGTGGCCGGCGAAGCCGGCCCATCGTTTGGCGTAGCCAAACGAATACTACATAGAAGGTGGCCGGCGAAGCTGGCCCATCGTTTGGCGTAGCCAAACGAATACTACATAGAAGGTAGCCGGCGAAGGCTGGTCATCGTTTGGCGTAGCCAAACGAATACTACATAGAAGGTGGCCGGCGAAGCCGGCCCATCGTTTGGCGTAGCCAAACGAATACTACTACATAGAAGGTGGCCGGCGAAGCCGGCCCATCGTTTGGCGTAGCCAAACGAATACTACATAGAAGGTGGCCGGCGAAGCTGGCCCATCGTTTGGCGTAGCCAAACGAATACTATAGAAGGTGGCCGGCGAAGCCGGCCCATCGTTTGGCGTAGCCAAACGAATACTACATAGAAGAGTGGCCTGGCTGTTCGGGCTCCAACTGCTCGAAGCCAAACGAATACTACATAGAAGGTAGCCGGCGAAGCCGGCCCATCGTTTGGCGAAGCCGAAGAGTACTACATAGAAAGTAGCCGACGAAGCCGGCCCATCGTTTGGCGTAGACAAACGAATACTACCAAGAAGTTAGCCGGCAATCCGGGCCCATCGTTTGGCGTAGCCAAACGAATACTACATAGTAGGTAGCCGGCGATCCGGGCCCATCGTTTGGCGTAGCCAAACAAATACTACATAAAAGGTAGCCGGCGAAGCCGCCCATCGTTTGGCGTAGCCAAACGAATACTACATAGAAGGTGGCCGGCGAAGCCGGCCCATCGTTTGGCGTAGCCAAACGAATACTACATAGAAGGTGGCCGGCGAAGCCGGCCCATCGTTTGGCGTAGCCAAAACCGAATACTATTTATAGAAGGTGACCGGCGAAGTTGGCCCAAATCGTTTTGGCGTAGCCAAACGAATACTGCTATACGATAGAAGACGGACCATCGGCAGAAGAAGCTAACCGACGAAGCCCAATGTTTGTCGTAGCCAAAGAATATTACATGAAAAGTGGCCGGCGAAGCCGGTCGGTCCATCGTTTGGCCAAGCCAAACAAATACTACATGGAGGGTGACCGGCAAAGCCGATCCATCATTTGGCGAAGCCAAACGAATACCACATGGAGGGTAGCCGGCGAATCCTGCCAATCGTTTGGCCAAGCCAAACGAATACTACATGGAGGATGGGTGACGAAGTTGGCTGATCGTTTGGCGTAGCCAAACCCAAACGAATACTACATAGAAGGTAGCCTGCGAAGCCGGCCCATCGTTGGGCGTAGCCAAACGAATACTACATAGAAGGTAGCCGGCAATGACGGCCCATCATTAAGCGTAGCCAAACGAATACTACATCAAGAGTGGCCGGCGAAACCGGTCCATCGTTTGGTGAAGCCAAACGAATACTACATAGAAATAAGCCGGCGAGGCCGGCCCATCGTTTGGCGTAGCCAAACGAATACTACATAGAAGGTGGCCGGCGAAGTCGGGCCATCGTTTGGCGTAGCCAAACGAATACTACATTGAAGTTGGCCGGCGAAACCGGCCCATCGTTTGGCGTAGCTAAACGAATACTACATAGAAGGTGGCCGGCGAAGCCAGCCCATCGTTTGTCGTAGCCAAACGATTTTTACTTAGAAGGTGGTCGGCGAAGCCGGCCCATCGTTTGACGTAGCCAAACGAATACTACTTAGAAGGTGGCCGGCGAAGCCGGCCCATCGTTTGACGTAGCCAAACGAATACTACATAGAAGGGGGCCGGCGAAGCCGGCCCATCGGTTGGCGTAGCCAAACGAATACTACATAGAACGTGGCCGGCGAAGCCGGCCCATCGTTTGGCGTAGCCAAACGAATACTACATAGAAGGTAGCCGGCGAAGCCGGGCCCATCGTTTGGCGTAGCCAAACGAATACTACATAGAAGGTAGCCGGCGAATCCGGCCCATCGTTTGGCGTAGCCAAACGATTACTACTTAGAAGGTGGCCGACGAAGCCAGCCCATCGTTTGGCGTAGACAAACGAATACTACATAGAAGGTGGCCGGCGAAGCCGGCCCATCGTTTGGCGTAGCCAAACGAATACTACATAGAAGGTGGCCGGCGAAGCCGGCTCTTCGTTTGGCGTAGCCAAACGAATACTACATAGAAGGTGGCCGGCGAAGCCGGCCCATCGTTTGGCGTAGCCAAACGAATACTACATAGAAGGTGGCCGGCGAAGCCGGCCCTTCGTTTGGCGTAGCCAAACGATTACTACTTAGAAGGTGGCCGACGAAGCCAGCCCATCGTTTGGCGTAGACAAACGAATACTACATAGAAGGTGGCCGGCGAAGCCGGCCCATCGTTTGGCGTAGCCAAACGAATACTACATAGAAGGTGGCCGGCGAAGCCGGCCCATCGTTTGGCGTAGCCAAACGAATACTACATAGAAGATTGCCGGCGAAGCCGGTCCATCGTTTGGCCTAGCCAAACGAATACTACATGGAAGGTGGCCGGCGAGGCCAGCCCATCGTTTGGCGTAGCCAAACGAATACTACTTAGAAGGTGGCCGGCGAAGTTAGCCCATCGTTTGGCGTAGCCAAACGAATACTATTTAGAAGGTGGCAGGCGAAGCCGGCCCATCGTTTGGCCCAGCCAACCGAATACTACCTAGGTGGCCGGCGAAGCCGGCCCATCGTTTGGCGTAGCCAAACGAATACTACATAGAAGATTGCCGGCGAAGCCGGTCCATCGTTTGGCGTAGCCAAACGAATACTACATAGAAGATTGCCGGCGAAGTTGGCTCATCGTTTGGCGTAGCCAAACGAATACTACATAGAAGGTGGCCGGCGAAGCCGGCCCATCGCTTGGCGTACCCAAACCAATACTACATAGAAGGTGGCCGGCGAAGCCGGCCCATCGTTTGGCGTAGCCAAACGAATACTACATAGAAGGTGGCCGGCGAAGCCGGCCCATCGTTTGGCGTAGCCAAACGAATGCTACATAGAAGATTGACGGCGGATCCGGCCCATCGCTTGGCGTAGACAAACGAATACTACTTGGAAGGTGGTCGGCGAAGCCGGCCCATCGTTTGGCGTAGCCAAACGAATACTACATAGAAGGTGACCGGCGAAGCCGGCCCATCGTTTGGCGTAGCCAAACGAATACTACATGGAAGGTGGCCGGCGAAGCTGGCCCATCGTTTGGCGTAGCCAAACGAATACTACATAGAAGGTGGCCGGCGAAGCCGGCCCATCGTTTGGCGTAGCCAAACGAATACTACATAGAAGGTAGCCGGCGAAGCCGGCCCATCGTTTGGCGTAGCCAAACGAATACTACATAGAAGGTAGCCGGCGAAGCTGGCCCATCGTTTGGCGTAGCCAAACGAATACTACATAGAAGATTGCCGGCGAAGCCGGCCCATCGTTTGGCGTAGCCAAACAAATACTACATAGAAGGTGGCCGGCGAAGCCGGCCCATCGTTTGGCGTAGCCAACCGAATACTACCTAGGTGGCCGGCGAAGCCGGCCCATCGTTTGGCGTAGCCAAACGAATACTAATACTACACAGAAGATTGCCGGCGAAGCCGGCCCATCGTTTGGCGTAGCCAAACGAATACTACATAGAAGGTGCCGGCGAATCTGGCCCATCGTTTGGCGTAGCCAAACGAATACTACATAGAAGGTGGCCGGCGAAGCGGCCCATCGTTTGGCGTAGCCAAACGAATACTAATACTACATAGAAAGATTGCCGGCGAAGCCGGCTCCATCGTTTGACGTAGCCAAACGAATACTACTTAGAAGATTGCCGGCGAAGCCGGTCCATCGTTTGGCGTAGCCAAACGAATACTACATAGAAGGTGGCCGGCGAAGCCGGCCCATCGTTTGGCGTAGCCAAACGAATACTACATAGAAGGTGGCCGGCGAAGCCGGCTCATCGTTTGGCGTAGCCAAACGAATGCTACATAGAAGAAGGCCGGCGAAGCCGGCTCATCGTTTGGCGTAGCCAAACGAATGCTACATAGAAGGTGGCCGGCGAAGCCGGCCCATCGTTTGGCGTAGCCAAACGAATACTACATAGAAGGTGGCCGGCGAAGCCGGCCCATCCTTTGACTTAGCCAAACGAATACTACATAGAAGATCGCCGGCGAAGCCGGCCCATCGTTTGACGGAGCCAAACGAATACTACTTAGAAGGTGGCCGGCGAATCTGGCCCATCGTTTGGCGTAGCCAAACGAATACTACATAGAAGGTAGCCGGCGAAGCCGGCCCATCGTTTGGCGTAGCCAAACGAATACTACATAGAAGATTGCCGGCGAAGCTGGCCCATCGTTTGGCGTAGCCAAACGAATACTACATAGAAGGTGGCCGGCGAAGTTGGCCCATCGTTTGGCGTAGCCAAACGAATACTACATAGAAGGTGGCCGGCGAAGCCGGCCCATCGTTTGACGTAGCCAAACGATCACTACTTAGAAGGTGGCCGGCGAAGCCGGTCCATCGTTTGGCGTAGCCAAACGATTACTACTTAGAAGGTGGCCGACGAAGCCAGCCCATCGTTTGGCGTAGACAAACGAATACTACATAGAAGGTGGCCGGCGAAGCCGGCCCATCGTTTGGCGTAGCCAAACGAATACTACATAGAAGATTGCCGGCGAAGCCGGCCCATCGTTTGGCGTAGCCAAACGAATACTACATGGAAGGTGGCCGGCGAGGCCAGCCCATCGTTTGGCGTAGCCAAACGAATACTACATAGAAGGTGGCCGGCGAAGCCGGCCCATCGTTTGGCGTAGCCAAACGAATACTACATAGAAGGTGGCCGGCGAGGCCAGCCCATCGTTTGGCGTAGCCAAACGATTACTACTTAGAAGGGGGCCGGCGAAGCCGGCCCATCGTTTGGCGTAGCCAACCGAATACTACTTAGAAGGTGGCCGGCGAAGCCGGCCCATCGTTTGCCGTAGCCAAACCTATACTACTTATGAGGAGGCCGGCGAAGACGACCCATCGGTTGGCGTAGCCAAACGATTACTACTTAGAAGGTGGTCGGCGAAGCCGGCCCATCGTTTGACGTAGCCAAACGAATACTACATTGAAGTTGGCCGGCGAAACCGGCCCATCGTTTGGCGTAGCTAAACGAATACTACATAGAAGGTGGCCGGCGAAGCCAGCCCATCGTTTGTCGTAGCCAAACGATTTTTACTTAGAAGGTGGCCGGCGAAACCGGCCCATCGTTTGACGTAGCCAAACGATTACTACTTAGAAGGTGGCCGGCGAAGCCGGCCCATCGTTTGGCGTAGCCAAACGAATGCTACATAGAAGGTGGCCGGCGAAGCCGGCCCATCGTTTGGCGTAGCCAAACGAATACTGCTTGGAAGGTGGTCGGCGAAGCCGGTCCATCGTTTGGCGTAGCCAAACGATTACTACTTAGAAGGTGGCCGGCGAAGCCGGCCCATCGTGTGGCGTAGAAAAACGATTACTACTTAGAAGGTGGCCGGCGAAGCCGGCCCATCGTTTGGCGTAGCCAAACGAATACTACATGGAAGGTGGCCGGCGAGGCCAGCCCATCGTTTGGCGTAGACAAACGAATACTACATAGAAGGTGGCCGGCGAAGCCGGCCCATCGTTTGGCGTAGCCAAACGAATACTACATAGAAGGTGGCCGGCGAAGCCGGCCCTTCGTGTGGCGTAGCCAAACGATTACTACTTAGAAGGTGGCCGGCGAAGCCGGCCCATCGTTTGACGTAGCCAAACGAATACTACATAGAAGATTGCCGACGAAGCCAGCCCATCGTTTGGCCTAGCCAAACGAATACTACATGGAAGGTGGCCGGCGAGGCCAGCCCATCGTTTGGCGTAGACAAACGAATACTACATAGAAGGTGGCCGGCGAGGCCAGCCCATCGTTTGGCGTAGCCAAACGAATACTATTTAGAAGGTGGCAGGCGAAGCCGGCCCATCGTTTGGCCCAGCCAACCGAATACTACCTAGGTGGCCGGCGAAGCCGGCCCATCGTTTGGCGTAGCGAATACTACTTAGAAGGGGGCCGGCGAAGCCGGCCCATCGTTTGACGTAGCCAAACGAATACTACATAGAAGATTGCCGGCGAAGCCGGTCCATCGTTTGGCGTAGCCAAACGATTACTACTTAAAGGTGGCCGACGAAGCCAGCCCATCGTTTGGCGTAGACAAACGAATACTACATAGAAGGTGGCCGGCGAAGCCGGCCCTTCGTGTGGCGTAGCCAAACGAATACTGGCAGATAGGAAGGTGGCCGACGAAGCCGGCCCTTCGTGTGGCGTAGCCAAACGATTCCTACTTAGAAGGTGGCCGGCGAAGCCGCCCCATCGTTTGGCGTAGCCAAACGAATACTACATAGAAGGTGGCCGGCGAAGCCGGCCCATCGTTTGGCGTAGCCAAAGGATTACTACTTAGAAGGTGGCCGGCAATGCCGGCCCATCGTTTGACGTAGCCAAACGAATACTACTTAGAAGGTGGCCGGCTCATCGTTTGGCGTAGCCAAACGAATACTGCTTAGAAGGCGCAGCCAAACGAATATGACGTAGAAGGTGGCCGGCCAAGCCGGCCCATCGTTTGGCGTAGCCGAAGCCGGCCCATCGTTTAACGTAGCCTAACGAATACTACGTAGAAGGTGGCCGGCGAAGACGGCCCAACGTTCGGCGGTGCCGTTGTGTATACAGACGTTCTTCACTTTTTTTGTTGAAGAGGTGGTGTTGTTACCTCTCACCTTTTTCTTCGTATTACAATAAGCATGCTATCATTTTTGAGCAGACTTTCCTTATTTAACATTGCCTGAAGCTTTTTCTTCATTGGAAACTAACCCTAACTATACTACTGCCAGGGGGCACGCGCCTTCATGTCACGTGGCTGCCACGGGCTAGGGACCCGAAGGGTCACTATAAGTAAAAAAAGTCAACTTCCCACCTATACAGAAATGATTTTCAGAACATGTACAACATTTTGGGACCTACTTTTCTGGTCTAGAACATTTTGGGACCTACTTTTCTGGTCTAGAACATTTTGGGACCTACTTTTTTTGGTAACCAAAAACATTTTACAAAATTTTCTTTACTAAAATTGTTATAATTCTTTGTAAATGAGATTTACCCATGAAACTGTGATGGGGTAAAGTTTGGGCCTGGGGTAGTGGTCTAAGGTACTTCATAGCCCCAGGGAAGAGCTTTTTTTGAAAAAAATTGCTAGGTGTGAGGAAACGACAAAATCGACGATTCCCTCACACCTAGTTCCATACATCTAGGTAAGAGGAAATCGTCGATTTTGTCGTTCCCTCGCACTTTACAATTTTTCCGAAAGAGCCCTTCCTCGGGGCTGTGAAGTACCTTAGACTACTACACCGGAGCTGATCCTTAATCACAGTTTTACCGGTAAATCTCGTCTACAAAGAAAGTCATAAAATTTTTAATAGGGAAAATTTGGTCCAAAAAATTATTGGCACCAAAAAAGTAGGTCCCAAATGTTGGAAATGTTCTAAAAATCATTTCTGCATAGGTGAGAAAACGACTTTTCTTAACCTTCACCACCTCAGGACCCCCCCCCCCCCCCCGGTCACCATGCCCAAAATAGTTGCGGCGGGGGGGGGTGAGGGGCACCATGCTGGAGGGGGGGGGTCTGACTAGTAATCGGAACCCCTCACACCTCGTGCCGTACCCTGACCGGGACTCTGTTCAACTCTATAGATCAGGAGCAGGTGCGAACGTGGCTTCGAAAAAAGAAGGAGAACTCGAAAGTTTTAGCATGTATCAATAATATGTTGCGCGGCTGCCAGCTGCTCGCAGTTATCCATACAACTTACGATTGAAATCAATAAGCTAAGAGTGTCCATGTTTGGCCTTCTTGAAACCTGGGCATTTGTTTCGAGCGTTGTTTTATTGCTTCTGTGCCTGACAGGTTTTTAGGGTGGAATTTTTATCGGCCTGACGTTTCGTTTTCAAAGGCCTAAATGGTTCAAAGTCGAATCTTACAAGGGAACCACAATAAGTCATAGTGACCATTCCAAATGAAATGTACTTTTCTAGAACCATTTTCGGACGAAAAGTCCGAATATGCCCATCGCAGCTGCCTAGACCCACTCTGAAAAAAGTTATGAGCGTTTTTTAAAGCTTCGCGGCAAGGTAAGGGTACCCCCATGGAATTTTTAGGGTGTTTTTAAATTTTTCTCCTGATTTCGCTAAAAACATGTATGTAGGAGTAATCTGGGATGCTGAACACGAATCTTGGGCTTGCTTGCCCAAATTTTAAGGTGTATTGTAGGCCGTCTGATTGGTAGAAATAAACGCCCAACCGAAAATCCGTACAAGTCCAAAACGCTGTTAGTCTGCGCAAAGTTTGGAAAATGTTCTTTCAACCTAACTTTGCTTAGTGGGGTAGTTTTGGGCGCTGAACACGATTATGAGGTCCGTTTCCGGATTTTCGTAAAAATAATGCGCTTTTTGGAGGGTACAATAAGTACGAAAATCGGAGAAAAAATGCCTATAACTTTTTTCAGAGTGGGTCTAGGCAGCTGCGATGGGCATATTCGGACTTCTCGTCCGAAAATGGTTCTAGAAAAGTACATTTCATTTGGAATGGTCACTATGACTAATTGTGGTTCCCTTGTTAGATGAATCGCAATGATTAAATTAGAGTACCTCAGTTTGTTATTATTTTCTCATTTCCCAAAATTTATTGCTGCCTTTTCAAGTTGATTCTTCTCACTAGCTCATCGGGCTGGACTTCAGCACAATGACAGGAGCACAATAGCAAAGTGAACTCATGATCAAAAAGATTTGCAGTACGTTCGCAGCACCTGCTGCTGCAGCAGCTTGACCTGCAAATTATCCTGGTCGAGTATGTACAGTCCACGGCAACGGAAAAAGGCGGTTGTGCGTATGCGTATTTTCACTAAGCATACGTCGCGCCATAATCGACGACAAACTTCAAATTTTTATTGCAAACTTGGAGAAAAAAGCACCGGAAACGTTCAAGAAGATATGTGTTCTCCCCAAACACATAAAACCAAGTATATCTGGTGGTATCCTAGCGGGGAGGGGGGGGCACTATGGCGCCATGTACTTTGCCACGCCCACTTGACCGTGCCGCATTCAATTTGAGCACCTACCCGGGGTTTCCCTTCCCTGCCAAAATCAAGGGAATCGTTGCGGCACCAAAAAATGGGCGTGGCCAAATGCGATACCACAGCGTCCCCCCACGCTGCTATTGCAAATCTAAATTATCTACTAAGATACACGCAAGAATGATATGAAAACTGAGAGAAAAAAAACCGAAACCCAGATAGAAAATTTCACGTGTTCAGTATCGATTCCTGAAACCGAGCCAGACATGTCTACAGTAAGCATAGTGAAAATACGCAACTGCACCACCGCCTTTTTCCGTTGCCGTGCATTGTTGCTCCTCCCCTTGTGTGCTGCAGATCCCTCTGCTGTCGGGTTAAACCTCTCAGTTCATTTTTGTGATACGAGCGGAAAGCGCCAGCATGTGTTTTTCTACGAGAATGATGTTTTTGATGCCCTTCTTACTGAGAGCCGTGACGGGGATAATATCCAACCCCGATAGAGGAATCGCCAGCAAATTCCCCCCTCTGCACAATGTGCTGCTGTTAGCAGAACATGCTGCTGATTGTAAGTGGTTGCACTCCAGGGCTGACATCGAGTACAATCCGTTGCTGTCAGCAGCATGCGCTGCTAAAAACAGCACGAGCTGCTAATGAAGACGGATCGTGCCACGCTATGCGTCGGCAGCACATGTTGCTGACCACGGGCGGTCAAGCTCGATGTCATACCTGGGGTGCAACCCATATCATACCTGAGTCCAACCCCAAGCATGCGTTATTCATGGGGTAGGGTAGATCGGCGATTTGTTTTTAATTTTTTTTTAAATAGACGAGACAGCGGATTCACAAGTAGCCGGATGGCTGAACTGTACCTCGTTTTTTGATTCCGCTGAAAGATGCTTTTGTACCAAACCGACTATATCTTTTGTGAGACATAATACGAAGCAACCTGGCGGTTCGATAAGACGTTTCATATGCAAGGTTTTCAACTGCATATGAATCCGTGGAATAAAAGATGATTTGAATTGTACCTGTTCTTTGTGCTGATGTGTGTCACCTCCAGCAGTGGCGGCGACCACGTACAGAAGACTGGCCTGTTGAGCAATCGAAGTAAGACGGGACTTTGCTCTCCGTCGAAGAAACGAGAATACCTGAAACTCTACCGGCTCAATAGAATACACTCAGATCGGTAGATAGCGTTCACTCACCGCTTGATAACAGATGGTCATTATTGTAAATGGAATGACAAACTGAATGGCCAGCACAAACAGCGTGTAAATCCGTTTCGAGTGCACATTCGGCCACTTTTCCGTGCAGAACTCGCCACACACGTCTACAGGATTCCCAGTTGCGAATTCGGTCATATCCGAAAAGTTTTCATAGAAACTCACTGATAGATGGATACTTCCTCATTTTCATGTGGTAAACATACGGTAACGTGGCCAGAATGGAGATCACCCATAAAAGTATTGTAATCCGAATCGCATTCACTTTACGCAATGGACTGCCTGCAGTCAAAAATAGTTGATCCAATAATGCACGATTTCTTAGGGACCTTGATTTGAAGGATCATAACGGAGGTTCAAATAAGGTAAGCAAGGTCACGGGCAGGGTTAAAGTGAGTTTATAGAGAAAAAGTCAAGTTTTCACCTGGGGCAATAACTAGTCGAAAGTAGCGGTCGATGGCGATAGCACACAGAGAGAATGTGCCAATGAACAATCCTATCGCCTGAATTCCACCCACCACTCGACATAACATTGAACCGAAGTACCTGAAAGTCTCGTTTAGTAGCGGCTCAAATTTGTCCACATGACCATTTTGAAGTGTGAAAAAATTCGAGCGGCAAATATATCGATAACGACTTTTGATTTTTCCTCATATCACTCACCATTGCTTGGCGATGTGAGTGACCGGCGTCAGTGGAATAGACAACACGCAAAGGATGACGTCACTAACGGCCAAGTTCACAATGAATATGTTCTGTACGGTCTGAAGACTCCGATACCGCACGGTGGCGTAGATTACACCTGAGGTAGAGCATCAATGAAAAGCGTAGGGCGCATCCTCTCACCTCATCTCCTCCCATTTAAAGTGCAGCCGAGAGGGGATCAAGGGGCCTGAATTCTTATCATTACCCCTCTAATACGTGTGTGGAAACAGCTTCCTGGCAAAAGTAATGATTTAGCAATGTCATGCTTACGAGAAACTAGATGCTGTAGCGGATTACCACTACAGTATGACATCACGCAAGAATGATCCAGGATAGTAAAGAGATATCAGAAATAATTCATTTCTATGCCGTGCCTTCCCTATATAAGGGCACCCTTTATGTAATAAATCATTCAACCGCTCTACGTGTGCAACCGCACCCCCAGAAGACCCGCGTGGCAGCATCCGATACAGATGCCAAAAAAATAAAAAAAGTCCTTTGAAATATTTTAGAAGGTGATTTGGCGTTGAATATCTGAAGTAATAAAAACAACTGGGAATGTAGTGAAATGACTAAAATACGATTTGAGCTTAGACCAATTATCGATAAGTGGTGACAGACAAGGGATCGGATTCTAAAAGCTTCTCCGTTAATCATATGAGAGCAAAATTAAACGCGCAAAGCTCTAATGCTGCAATCAGCACAAGTAAGGTAAACGCAACACTCCTATCCATATCGTGCTTCATTTTGCTTCCTCAAGTTTGGAAGCACAGTTAACGATAAACTTCGTCCTTGGGTTTCCACTGAAAAACAATAGTGGTAGCTTTCAGAAGCAGAACAGCGTTGAAAAAACGGATCTAAACACTTTCTCAGAGGCAAAAAACGGCTCTAAAAGCACCGTCCAACCTCAGGGACGAAATCTGAGATTTCCATAAAGTTGTCAAGTAGACCCATCCTACATAACACTTGCCAAGTTCGAGCTCTCAATTTCAATAAGCGAGAAACAGGAGAAAGCCACTCTAGCGCTCCCACAGCAGGAAGCCAATTTGTCACGCCCATGAGACCACCTTTTCGAGCTCAGCAGTGGCGAGATGAGCTTTGGTTCTCGACATGTAACCCCCTTCATTTTCAGCCCATCTCTTCTCTAGAGTTCGCTCGCAAATGACGGAAATTACAACCCTCGAACAACTCGTCCACCATGCCCTCGCCGCTCAATAATTTAGGCTATTTTTTAGGGGCCATAACTCCGTTCCCAGGAAGTTTTTTACGGTTTTCGAGGCATCGTCGGAATCAGCGTGGAACCGTCTTTAAAGGCAGTGTTCACGATAATCTTCGATATTGAGATTAATCTCTAAATCGATTGTCTGGCTCCCGAGTAGAACTGAAATGACGAAGAAACCGAGAAAAACGAGCCAGAAGGGCACAAAATCCTCAAGTATCAGCCCGCCTCTTAAGTATCAATGGAACTGTTCGTTGTGACGATGAAATCTTTTGTGGACCCGTCTTTTGCATCTTTCCATTCTGTGTTGCTCCGTTCTTTCCTTCGGGCCCTAACTAATACTGTTTTGCCCAGAAAATTCTTCCATTTTTGACTAGCCCCATTTTTACCGGTGACAACCACCGTGAACATGTTCATTCAACCAGACAACTAGTCCAGGCCATAGAATAATGTCACTGAAATAAGACGAATTAGTGCGTTTCTCCCAGTTTCTTCGTGATTTTGGTAAAATTTGGAAGCCAACGCATTGTTTTGAGTGGAAAACTTGGAAACGAGAATCATCGTAAACGCTGTCTTTAAGATGGGTGAAAATGAAGAAAAACGATTCCGATGTTGGACTGTGCTTTTGAAAATATTCCATTGAGCAGGGTCGGCCCCCTTGAGTTCAGTTGTTGCCATCAACGCCGACATGACTCTATCGCTGCCACGCCTTGACCTGCGATCATCAGCTGTGGTTTTTTATTGAAATAGACATAAGATTTGAGAAACATTTGTTTGAAATATTCGGAAATCTTCGTCAGGCAAAAATCGGTCCAATCCATTGTCTAATTCAATAAAAACCACTGCTGATAGTCGTAGGTCGAGGTGTGGCAGTGAAAGAGCCGTGACGGTGTTATAACAACAACTGAATCCAAAGAGGCCAACCCTGCCCAGTGCAACGTTCTTCGAAGCCATTTTTTTCTCTGAGGATGCTTTTAAATCCTTTTTTCCAACGCTGTTTTGCTTCTGAGGGCTGCCACAATTGTTTTTCATTTAGAACTCATGAACGAAATTTTTCGTAAACAGTGCCTTTAACGTAGAGTTCACGTAATCAATTGAGTCTTGTGAATGGATAGGTCGCCGCGATCGCAAAGGTAGGTCGCCGCGCGCGATCGAAACCTCGTTGGCCGGCTATGCCGCCAACACCGCACGGCCAGCCACCTGGTCCATGCGTCAGACTATATATAATACTGAAACCATACAAGGACCTGAACCCCCTCGTTGGAGTATGGTGGGGGCGAGCACTACAACTCTTAGGGTGGCTTGGCAGCCTTTGAGTGCGTTCGGCGAACATATCCAAATGTTTTCCCCCTAGATCGATGGCGTATAGTCGACGCCGAACGTTCATGGGACTCATCTGGCGCCCCCACCTAACTAAGGGGTTTTCTTGAGTTCCACCGCGGCGCCGCGCGATTTCATGTTTCATATGCGATTTGACGAGTGGCACGTTATCGATCGATGCCCACAGAAAACATCTCATCGCGCCGCGCTGCGATGGTACTCTAAAATAGGCCTAGGGACGAGATCTAGGAGACTATTGCTATTGCGTCGCATTGGTGGCACAGGCCGCGGGCAGCTATGATGCCGGGAGTATAGCAATATATTCCTGGCAGGTTCAACCATGGCATAAAGTTGTCCGCTAGCATCGCAGAAAAACTGTAGCTATGATATGGTGGAAGTGCAGATCGTATAGAATAGGGTGGCTTGCCAAACTAGCCGTCGGTCTGGCTTTTTGGCCGCCAGACAACCCTCTTTCCTCATGCAATGGCTAGCGCCTCCAGTAGTAGGACCTGGAGGCTACAGTAGCCTTGTAGTCCTTCGGAATTCGGAGGGAAAACAGGCGTTTCCAGCAATTACCCAGGCTCGGTACCCCGCATGCCGAGCTCAGCCATCTACGACGTCGGATGGTATGACAACCGATGGGGGGTCTCGGGTTGCGCAGCACGTCATGGATTCTGAACAACAGCGACACATCGTCTACACGCCATGGAGACTGTCTCATGCTCTGAACTCACAAAGTCAGAACGGTCTCAATCTTCACGCTCTTCTCGTAGCAGCGAAGCTCACCATGTTTCACATGATTGCTCTGCAGGAGGCCAATTGTAAGAAGACCGGCATTGGACCAATAAATGATGACGCTCATCATTGAAGAAGAAAAGCTTCCGTCACGGAACGTTGGTGGAGTTGGATTTGTCGTGCACCCGCCTATCGTCCACACCGTTGAATTTCACGAGATTCTGTTTCCTCGTCTAGCCATCGTCCGCCTCCACCCAAGACGCCAAAAACCATCAGTGTCATCAACTGTTAGTCACCTCACTCAACAAAAAGGCAGTGTTCAAGATAATTTTCGTTTTTGAGATTAATAGCTAAATCGATGGTTTGGCCCCCGGTTAGAACTGATTGACAAAGAAACCGAGAAAAACGCTTCAGAAGGGCACGAAATCCTTTACTCTCACCCCACTTCTTTACTCTCACTGTAACTGTTCGTTGTGACAATGAAATCTTTTGTGGACCCGCGTTTGGCGATTCTCTACTCTCTATTGCTCCGTTCTTTCCTTCAGACCCTAACTAATACTATTTTGCCTAAAATATTCTTCCATTTATGATAAGCCCAATTTTTTACCGGTGGCAACCACCGTGAACATGTTTATCCAATCGGACAACTAGTCCAGGCCAGAGAATAATGTCACTGAAATAAGACGTTTTAGTGCGTTTCTTGGTAATTTTGATAACACTTGGTTGCCAACGCATTGTTTTTAGTGAAAAACTCGAGAACGAAAATCATCGTGAACACTGCCTTTAAGACTCCGGACTTGATGTGTTCCACGAACAGTTGGAAGACATTATCTGTAACGAGAAACCCCACTAAAAGTTAGTGGTTGGAGACTTCAACGCCAGGATTGGAAAGGCTACCGAAGAGGAATACAGGATGAGAAATTTTGGGATTTTCAACAGGAACGATATCTTTTCTTAGATATCGTCTCGCTGGGCTCATGTCTTCAGCACGTCTCTTTCATAGAAACTCGCTATTCCTGAAGAAGGAATATCGGCGGTGGACGTGAGAATAACCCAACGGCACCACACATGCTGAGATAGATCACATTCTGTCAGGACTCGGACAGTCGGGGCTTAGTACGTCGGCACAATACCGTTAGTACGCCGGCACAAAGGGATCGGCAGCACCTGTGCTGTAGCTGCTGGTAACAGCAGGATATGCTGGCAACGACCAGGAGCTCCTGTTGCTTGTGCTGGCGTACTAACGCTTTGTTTATCGTGGCACGCGTGCTATTGCCAGCCACTCTCTCCTAGTGTCTGCTGACACTCTTCCATTAATTTGTCTAATACGAATGAACATTGCAGCATCCTCTTGTACGACGGCGGCGGGTATATAAGGCGGCCAGTCTCGCTGAGGGGGCAGTTGGCCATTTCAGGCCAGTCCGATGGGGTGAATGGGGTGACCTTGTGTCACTGTTCGGGAGTTAATTTTTGGAACGCTGAGGAGATCATCCCCATCGCTCATCGCGAGGGAAGTCTCCTGGCTGCGGACCGCGGCGAGGATATTCTCCTTGCTGCTGGCCGCGACAAGAATTATATCCAACACCGTTGAGGGCGGCAGTCCAAATTCTGTCGATAATGAGCGTTAGTACGCCAGCATATGTTGGCAGGATATGCTGCCGCAACCAGCAGCTCCTGCACACAACGAGCGTTAGTATGCCATGTTTGCCCTGGCGTACTAACGGTATTGTGCCGGCGTACTAAGCCCCGACTGTCTGAGGAGATGGTGCCTTTTCGACACCTCCGTGGTGCCATCTTTCTGCAACGGCTCTGATCATCGTCTACTTCGCGCCAAAATCAAATTCAATCACAGATTGAAGGCGGATTGCTACCACCGCGCAGAGCGAAAGCAGGTCGTGTACAATGAAGCCGTTTTGAACGAAGTCGAAACCCGATAAGACTGGCAAATCGAGGAGGACCTCACCGAGGACTGCTTTTCAAAGGTTTTCAAGCCTGAGTTGAAGAGTCTTCACTCTTCCCAACGACCAGGGTCAAGCTCACGGTGGTTCGTGGACCACCGTGGGACTGAGGGGGTCGTTATTTTTGGGAAAACTTGAAAGTTTCGGGGGGGGGTCGTTATTTTTTTCGACCCATCTCAAATAATGTCTGTATCGCTGAAAAATCGAATCTTGAGGGTAAAATTACCAGGTTGTTCAACAAGTTTTGTCGTTAGATAAGAAAAACACAATTTCATGATTCAAAATACACTTTATTATTCAGTATAATCTCCCTGAACATTAATACACTTGCTCCAACTATCCTCTAATCTGTGGATCTTATCCCTGAAGTGAGAATCCGGAAGGTCTGCAAAATACGTTTCCACAGCCGTTATGACCTCTTCGTTTGATGAAAAACGCTTGCCACGCATACATTTTTTGAGTTCTGGAAACAAATGGAAGTCGCTGAGGGCCAAATCTGGTGAATACGGTGGATGCTCCAACAATTCGAACTTTAATTCATGGATTTTAGCCATTTTCAAAATGCTCTTTCGACTCGGTGCATTGCCCTTTTCTTCTGCAAACCGGGTCTTTTTTCACGGAATTTTCCCTTCAATTGATCCGAAAGGTAGCAATAATATTCAGAATTAATTGGTTTGTCAGTTTGCAAGTAATCCACAAACGAAATTCCTTCCGCATCCCAAAAAACTGATGCCATTTCCTTCTTGGACGATTTCCGGACACGAACTCGGTTCGAAGCCGAACAACCAGGTTCACACCACTCTTTAGCCTCTTGTTTTGTTTCAGGATCATGGTGATAGACCCAAGTCTCAACCATAATGATGAATCGACGCACGAAATCCTTTTTATTTTTTTTTTAAACACTCCAAATCTTGCTGAGAAAGTGGCATTCAAATGCGTTTTTGTTCCATTGTTAGCGATTGCGGCACCCATTGTGCACACAGCTTTCTAAAACCCGAATTTCTCTTAAAATATGGCTCACACCCCCTAATGAGATGTGTAGATCCTCTACTAAATCTCTCTCAGTCAATCGACGATCTTCCAAAACCATATCCTGTATTTTGGCTATGATTTCTGGCGTTGATGCGCTTTTTGGACGTCCTTCGACGTGGATCGTCTTCAAGGCTTGTACGACCACGTTTAAATTCAGCAACCCATCTTTATACTTTTCTAGTTGTAGGTGAACAATCATTATACACTTTTAACATTCGTTCGTGAATTTCTTTTGGTGCTGCGCCTTCCAAATATAAGAATTTCATAACTGCACGATAGTCAATTTTTTCCATTGCTGTGACACGGCGACACTAAATGGCTTGTAAACAAAGAATGAATTGACAGATTGAAATGAAACTTCACATACGTTCATACGAAGAGTGTACCAACGAAACCAAAAAAACATTGGGCTAATAGCAACGCCCTCGCTCATCGAACGACAAAACTTATTGAACAACCTGGTATCCGGGGCCATGATTATTTACCATAGAATAGTAAACATTATCAATGGAACAAGAGCAGTTTTGAAATGAAAAATAGAGTTAATCATCAAACGTGTACTAGCTCTACATTACCTCGACTACATTTAGAATAGACATTGCTTCGTGTTTTTTTTTGCGAAATCAGCTGGAAGCTGAGACTGTTTCTAGCCCTACGGAAGTCGTTGGGCCACGACTGCAAACTTCGTACAGAACTGGAAATGGTAGCGTAGAAAGTTTCGAACGATGACATTGCACCCTGTATAGGGCAGTACTTTTGAATTAAGGGGATTGAATTCGTAATCGAATCTTTGCGTACTGTGATCTGTATCTTGTTCGCGTCGTCAATATATTCGGGGCAACCTCTGGTGTTTACCTTGGCGTTTGTAGGTTTATACGTTTTGAAGTCTTCGGAACTCGCTATTTCACAATGTATAATCTCTTGCAAAATGCGACGACTCAAAGCATAGGGGAAGTCTTCCCTGATTTCTGGGTTAGCCTCATCCCCTGGGGCTACAGCAAAGTTAGCAGGACCTGGTGAGGTTGCGGACTCGTCCTAACATACGGTAGTTTGTTAGTGGTATCACTCATTTTTCCAGAACAGCTTTGATAGATCGGTTAGTCTGTGTGTTCACCGATACGACCATATCTGTGGAAGCAATGAAAACAGGTGAAAATGTGAGAGTGGAAGCCGAAACTCACCGACCAATTTTAGTTATTTCGAAAAAATGAGTGATAACACTATCAGGCTACAGTATGTTTAGAAGAATCCGCAACCTCACCAGGTCCTACTTCCATTGCTGTAGACTATATGTATATATCTTCGAATCTGATTGGCAACGCTGGAGTAGAACTCAGTGATGAGGCCGCAAGCCAGAGCAACAGGGCTGGTAGTAAATGGTGTGTTAACCGCGAATAAACCGCCACCTCCAAGCCGCCAACATACCGCGAATTAAATGCAGTAGAGCCGCCAAATTAACACGTATTAACCGCCACCTGCTGGCCGGCTACGAACCGCGACATAGGTGCCACGGTTTGTTGCCGGTTTAACGAAAGCTGCCCTCTGCTTACACATACATTATGCGTGACCTTCGTCCGCATAAGTATTTTCTACACTTGGACGCGAACGACGTTTACGGTGGAAAGACGAGGGATCGGAAAGATTATACAAGTGATGCTATTTATTTTATTCATTAGGAAGAGCTTTCAAAAGGAACTTCGTAATATTTTGCTTGTTCGAAACACGATCAAAATGCAATTTTTTAAATTTTCCTTGCAAATCCTAATTCTCGTTATTTTTTGTGAGCTCCGTGAGTTTTCAGGACCACTCTCGAAAAGACATGTTAGATTAATCATTAGCCTCAATCAATCAATTGCGTGTGATCTGACAAAAGTTTGCATTTGTAGTAACTTTGTTAACTTTTTTTTGATATTTTCAAACAAAAGTTTTTTTGAAAAACAAAAAAATTATCGGAAGGAAATTTCGAGTGAACGAAAATTTGAGAATTTCTGGATGAATTATTTACAAGGTGTTCTTGAAAAGGTAACGCTAGGTGCGAAAAAGACATTCCGCAACTCGTCGAGTAATGCATAAATTCAAAGAATGTCCTGCATTCAACTGAAATGGATAGTTAAAAACCTATAATAATGATGATAAACTAGATAGTCTATTTTCGTTCTTGAAAAAGAATTCAAGTGGTTTTTTTGGAAGTGTGCAACTCAAGCCTGGCGTCCGAGATTGGGGTAATGGTGTGGTTTCGGTCATTGATGCAGTTGAATTTGTGAAGTGTTTGCCGTCTTCTCAAAATGAAACTAATCCCCCACCCGCAGTTAGTGCTGAAAATATATAGAAACACTGTTACACACTCATATGCGCATCGTTTAAGGAAAAGATTTTGTACACATATTTCAAGGTAAGAATTTGAAACTTTTCGAGTGGCTCTACCAATGCACCAAAGCAACTGCGTCGCGGACCCTCAAAAAATAAAAGGCCACGATGGCACTGATCTGGCAATGAAAGAGGAGTATTAGAATCTTGCAGCAAAAGGAGAACAAATTTAGTTGGTTCAGAAACAAGTTCGCATTTCTTTCCCACAAAACTCGCCCGATACGCCCCGACTAACGCTGATTAATCATTACTAAAGCATCAAATCACTTGAAAATCAGTGGCTCGGAAAATTTTCACTTTTTTGCACTAAAAAAGTTGTGGAAACCCCTTCGAAACGCGAGCAAACAAATAATTTACTACATACTCCTCATAGCCTGTGCTATGCAATGAATTATGAAAATGAATGTAACCTGATAAATGCAAAGCGAATGAATTCCGGAAGAAAATAAGCAAAAGCGGGAGAAGTGTCGGCGCTCGAAAAAAAATTAACAGCTGATTGGGAGGGATTGATTAGTGCCACCAAAGAAGACGGCCAATGTGTTTCAGCAATGATCCTTGCTTTGTTTTTGATCCCTCATCGCCCGTTTCCCTGGCGGAAGCCGTTAAAAGACTCTCCCTTGGAACACCTTTCAGTTTTAAAGATAGGCTGACGTCCTGAATCAAAATGGCTAACAGTGATATCAAACTTCCTTAACCCTCTGCATTAATTAAACTCGTACTTGCCCTCAGTATAGATGGTCAAAACTGTTCCTACTGTATCTTGCTAACCGCATCCAAAAACTCCTCGGGAGGAGTTTTTCGTTAACCGCCAGTTCCTCTCGCATTTCAGCACTATTTCCGTGCTGTCTGCGAGAGTATGTTAACCGCGAACTTACCGCGAGGATGCCACATGGCGGAATTTTAGAGATAAAAACAGACCTGAAAACGTTTTGAAAAGGCTATTTTTCGTAACAAAGGTTACAATTGTCGCTTTTTCGAGGCGTTTTCATTGGAAGTGTGTAAGAGGCCTACCACTGGGGGATGTTAGGGTGAAACTAGAGCGAGTTCTCTCTTAACTATCAAGAGTTATCATTACAATCTGGTGTGGTTAAACTCGCGTTTAACGCGAATTTAACTCCTGTTAACTCGCGTTTAACACACCCAATTACTACCACCCCAGATGTACAATACCGCTGCTATCCAAGGGGAAAAATGGGCGAAATCGAAAAAGTGGGCAACTAAAGCGTCTTTCGAGCACAACTCGCCTCAAAGTGCCCCGTTTTCGAATTCGTTAAACGAATTTTTTTAAATTTTCCAAGGGGAAATGTATTTTCATTTTGACAGTGCTAGAGATCGCGTACGGTTGTTTATCATCGAATTGGCTCGTTATCTTGTGATAACATTATCAAGTTCATAACTAACTCCATCTTAAAAGAGAGATTTCATAAGTAAATTTTGTTTTTATTTTATATAGTTGAATTGATTGTAGCCCGGTAAACATTTTGGTATTTTCGAAATTGAAAACGGAGCACATTGAGGCGAGTTGTGTTCGAAAGACGCTTTAGCTGCCCACTTTGGCGATTTCGCCCATTTTTTCCCTTAGGATAGCAGCGGTATTGTACCTTCGGGCTCTGGCAACAAGGTGTCTGGCAGGCTTCCGTCTGCACACCAAAGGTTAGCCATACGATCTCGCGTTTGTCAGTTTTTCTATGAAATTAGTCCTGCATATTGTTCTGAAATAGTGCTTGGACGGCTAGTTTCCTTATGTATCTTTGCCTTCCAGGCAGCAGTAGCGAAACTTAAACTACAGCTGAATCATCCAAAGCTTTGCTCTGTTTGGTTCACATAACAACTCATACCTTCGGGTGCTGAAACTCTAAGAGGAGGGAAAATGTTCCGAAAAATAGCACACGAATGCCATTTCTGGTATCGCCACTTTAGAAAGATAACATCCACGCCATCGTTTAAAAGCTTAGCACTCGAAGATTCGAAACAAGTTCAAAATCGTCAAGACGAAATGAAGCGAGTCTGGAAATGAACGAATGTCAGTTTCAGAAAAAGAATCCGAAAGAAGGGTACCAATCGACTGGAGGTGTTCCAGAAATCATATCTAGATAGGTGAAAAAATTCTGGACGGAAAAAATCGGTCAAAAAATCGAAGAAGGGTCGTCCATATACATGACCTAGTAAAAGAGTGGAAACTGTAGACAGATGCTAGGAAATGTTAAGTTCCGGAGATGAGCTCATATTATCGATTTTGAGTTGAGTTATGGCCGGTAGAAGGTGCGGTGGTCCTACGGTGGTCCGAAAGCTCCACCGGACCACCGTGGCCAAAAACGGAAGATTTTTCCGATTTCTGAAGCTGTTTTCCACTTCCCATCTGGCTGAAACTTTTCAATATCGGCAGCGCATGGAACGCTATTCATCCCCCTTTGGAATGGTAAGGTCCCAAAAATTGAAAAAACCTCCAAGATGAAACGAGTCGGTAAAGTCTACCAATTTTTTCACCCTTCTTACAGGGTCGTTTTTTAGCCGTAAAAATGTCCCTGTCAGGGGGGGTCGTTGTTCAGAACGACCCAGACCACCGCTGTGCCTGAGCCTGCTCTACACACCGAGGGGCGAGTTGTCTCGTCTTTTGCGGCACTAATTCTGTTTGGGACCACTTTACTTGCACTGAATAGCGTGACATTTCGAAGTGCGAAATAAGGACAACTCCTCCCTCGGTGTGTAGACAGACTCTGTACCGACTACCACTCAACTTTAGCATATTTTTCGAAAATCAAATGGTTATGGCCTAACTATGAGAGGCTTAGCGGAAAATGTCTCTCACAAGGGGGGGGGTCGTTATTCAGGATGACCTGGACCACGGCTGTGCCTGACCCTGCCAACGACCCACTCCAACGGTATCTCTGATGATGCTACCACGGAGCTTATGAAAGAAAGCAGACGTCTGAGGCTTGATCCGATTGCTGCTCATCTCGAGACGCTGGTAGCCAAAGCCAGCTTCAGACCATCGTCGCAGGAGGATCTTCCAAAGTGCAGGCAACAAAGGCTGTTAGAGGCAGCACAGAAAAGGACTAGCCAGAAGAAAGCCGCCGGAACCTTCGAGTTCTGACGAGCATTTGTCTCCAGCAAAGTTGGCGGAGCCTACCTTGGATCTCGGGGTTAGGGAGGAGGTCGCAAAGCTCCACCACGAGTGGAGGTGGTCGCAACAAAGAACGCACTTTGCCCAACGGGTTGCTTGACCCTGATGGGGAGTGCGATTGGGTACTATACTTATGTCGAGTCGAGTCATCGGGTCTTGGTATCGACTGAAACAGTCGACATCGAGTCATTCGACTACTCGATTATTCGAAATTTCGAAAAATCGAGTTAGTCGAAAACTGAAATATTCGATAGACCCTAATAGTCGAATTAACTCGATAGTCAAAATGCCTTCTAACTGGCGTTACTTACCTTGAGATTTCGAAAATTGAAAAATGGACCTCAAAATCGTGTTCAGCGTTCCAAATAACACCCACAGTGGAATTTTGAGTCAAATCTAAGACTTTGACCGAGCTACCGTATACCCACCGTAATCGACCGTTATCTATCAAAAATCGATAAACGGGTTGCAGATTCGTGCTAGGCAGCCCGAATAACCCCTATGTACACGATTTGAGGCGATTTGATCGTAGCTTTCTCGAAATCGTCAAAAGTGGCGTTTTTCCAGCAAAATTTCCCCCATTTTGAAGCTTCGGACCAAATCAGATGGAATTTTTTTGAATATTGACAAATGGGCCTCAGATTCGTGATCAGCACCCAAAACAACCTCTAGAAACAAGTTTTCAGCCCAATCCGAGACAATTTTTCAGAAAATTCTGAAAATTGCCATTCGTGTACCTCTTTTATCTACGCAAAGCTATGAAAATGCCCACTTTTAGAAATCTCCTGTAAATCTCTGAGGCATTTAGGGGATTTCGAAAACGGATCATCCATACTGTGTCCCATACCAACTACTCTCAACACATGGTTTTATAAAATCCCATCGGAAATGTAAGGCAAGCCCTAGTGAGTTGCATTCCCCTCCAACAATGCAATTTGTTTGGTTTTCGGAAGGTTTTGAAGTTTTGTCTTTGGAATTTGCTGACGGACATTGAAAAATATGGGTAAGTGGTGGTTCCAAAAATCCTACTCTGACAAGGGAACCACTTTTAGTCCGCCTGGTCATTCCGGATGAAATGTACTTTTCTAGAACTATTTTGAACAAAGAATCCGAGTGCGCTCTTTGCAGCTGCCTAAAAGCACTCTGAAAAAGTTATACATGTTTTTGAAAGAGTGGCGATAGGGTGAGAGTGGAATTTTTTTTACAAGTTTTGAGGAAAATGCGGAACTTTCTTTCAGAACAACCTGAAAATTCCATGAAGCTTTATGGAATTTTCAGGTTGCTCTGAAAGAAAGTTCCGCATTTTGCTCACAACTTGTATGTTGAGGTAGTCCAAGGTGCTGAACACGAATATGGGGTAAATTTGTCCAAATTCTGAGGTTTACTATAGGTTGCCGTATGTTTCATGCTATTTAGGAGGAAAAGTTTACCTTAAAGGCAGTGTTCACGATAATCTTCGATTTTGAGATTAATCGCTAAATCGATTGTTTGGCCCCCGAGTAGAACTGAAATGATGAAGAAACCGAGAAAAACGCACCAGAAGGGCACGAAATCCTCAAGTATCAGCCCGCCTCTTAAGTATCAATGGAACTATTCGTTGTGTCAATGAAATCTTTTGTGGACCCGTCTTTTGCAATTCTCCATTCTGTGTTGCTCCGTTCTTTCCTTCGGGCCCTAACTAACACTGTTTTGCCCAATATATTCTTCTATTTTCGATTAGTCCCATTTTTTACCGGTGACAACCACCGCGAACATGTTCATTCAACCGGACAACTAGTCCAGGTCATAGAATAATGTCACTGAAATAAGACGTTTAAGTGCGTTTCTCGCCGTTTCTTCGTAATTTTCGTAACACTTGGAGGCCAACTCATTGTTTTATATGAAAAACTCGGGGACGAAATTCATCGTGAACACTGCCTTTAATAATTCGAGAACTGATAAATGATAATCAAATTCGTTTTCAGCACCCCGAATAACCCCCACGAACAAATTCTGAGTCCAATCTAAGACTCTGACTAAACTGCCGTATACCCGCCGTAATCTACCGTAATCTGTCAGAAATCGTCAAATGGACCTTAGATTCGTGTAGAGGCAGTGTTCACGATGAATATCGCACTCGAGTTCGACCCAAAAATGGGATTGTTTGGTTGTGAGGTAACTAATAGTGAAGAAACAGCGAAGACAAACGTTCAGAATAAGCTAGAATAACGGTTTTCAACGTTCAGCGCGTGGACGAGAATAATGGGCCCGGATGATTTCCGCAAGCGCGCGCTAATAGCGAAATCTGAGCGAATCGATCAGGCAGGACACGGCAGAGTTGCTTGGCAGTTTGCCATCGAAGCGTGTGCGGCGCCACAATCTCGTCCGAATGGGGGGCGGACCGGGATAGGTAGGCGCACTGAGATAACTTTCAAAGGCGTTTTTATCGATTACTGGCCCGTTTCCGCTGCTTTCTTCGACCCTATCCTCTCCAGCATCTGCCAACTTAGTGTTTCACACTGAAACCTCGAGAACGAGATTTATATATGTATATATACATATACGAGATATACATATATACATATATACATATATACGAGGTTTATCGTGAACACTGCCTTTAAAGGCAGTGTTCACGATGAGAATCGTTTTTCTGCTTTTCCGCCTATATTGAAGACGGTCCTATGCTGATTCCAATGATGTCTCTGAAATCGTACAAGACCTTCTAGGAACGGAGGTATGGTCCCTCAAAAAATGAGCTAGGGAAGCATGGTGGACGAGTTGTCCGAGGCTTGTAACTTCCGTCTTTTGCAGCCGATGTATGCGAGCTGAGCTGAGTAAAGAGAGAAGTTGAGAATAAAGGGAAGAACAGGGCTATTGATAGGAAGCCATCGCTCATCTCTTAATCTCGAGCATTCATTTGTTCACGTCGGTGGGCGTGGAAAGTGCATCTGGGGTGTGACGAGCTGACGGGTGTCCATTTTTGGGGCCGTAGGGGACCGCTCCGAGCTCAGTTTTCTTAGTTTTTCAACGTTAGGGTTGCGCTAGGCCCCGCAGCTGCCGATCTCCACCAAAAATCAGACATGGTTTTTATCGTGTACACTGCCTTTAAACACTCCAAAACACCTTTCGAAAAACAATATGAGCTACATCTCTCAAAGAAATCCGAAAATCTCAGAAGTCGCGTTCTGACTTCGAAGTTTTCCTACGATGCGAAGCTTTGAACGAATCAAGTCGTAGACTTCGGAAAATCGACAAGGAAAACCCCAGACGCGCCCCAAATAACCGACCTGGGAGGATTTCAGGTCAATTCTGGAACACTTTTTTTAACGCGTTCAGAGCCCTCTAATTGATATAAATAAACGCTTAGCGCAAAATACGTGCAAGTGGAAAGCGCTGTCACTCTGTGCAAAGTTCGGAAAATAAGCTCTCACCTGTGGCCGTATACATGAAACCACGGGAGACTCCTGGGAGGGTCCAAAGTTATCCCGCCGCATACATTGGCTGGTTCTAAAAACCTTTCCGGAAGGCTCCCGCAGTTTCACGAATACGGCCACTGAACTTCGAACAAGGGGTGGATTTGGGTGCTGAACACGATTATGAGGTCCAATTCCAGATTTTCCGAAGACTAAATCGCGTTTTTGAACGTACAACAGGTGCGGAACTCTTGCGAAAAACGCCTATAACTTTTTCAAGGTGGTCTTAGGCAGCTGCGAAGAGCAAACTCAGATTCTACGTCAAAAACGGTTTTGGGAAAGTGCACTTCAACCGGATTGGCCAGGGCAACTAATAGTAGTTTCCTTGTGAGAGCATCTTTCGCGCTGGTACCGCGATCCGCGATTGTGACGTTCTCGTCCCTCCCTTGTCCCGCGATCCGCCTCCGTGCCGCGAAGGTTACCCACGGCCGAATTCATCAACGCGTGGGTAGCGGTAAAGGCGTCGGCACTTTTGATGATTACTCGCAAGGGCAGACCGTCTCGTAACCGAGCAGTGTCTCACTTGCGCCTGCCTCTTAGCTGGGTTAGAAGTGGGCACGACTGGTTAGCGATCTCCCGCATGCACAGGGTAATCATCAAAAGTGCCGACGCCTTTACCGCTACCCAAAACCACGCGTTGATGAATTCGGCTCCCGAGCGACCCACCCGTGGTCATTCCCGTGCTCGTACCATGATGCTACCGTGATCGTTCCCCTGGTCCAGCGCTCTAATGCTGTGCAGATTTGTAAAGCGGCGGGAAATAGGGCACGGGCAAATACCTTATAGCTTTGTATGTATTGATCTGATATGCAACACTCGTTCGGGTGAAACACCGAGACGGCATGGATGATAGGGCGCAGTACGGTAAGGGGTGGAGGCTGACAGAATCTCGAGATCGAGGAGCATCGCGGAAAAGTGGATGGTCAAACGCGGTACGCTCCCGGTTCGAGGAAAGAAAAAATGTGAGTTGAGTAAAACAGTCGAAATAAATTGATTTAAAAATTCAATCGTTGAAATTTGAAAAAATTGAGTTAGTCGAAAACTTGAACATTCGATTATTCGAAAAATAGAGTCAATTCGACTGCTCGAATTTTGGAAAATCGTGTTAGTCGATAACTTGAACATTCGATTATTCAAAAAATAGAGTCAATTCGACTGCTCGATTAATCGAAATTTTCGAAAATCGTGTTAGTCAAAAACTTGAACATTCGATTATTCGAAAAATAGAGTCAATTCGACTACTCCATTATTCGAAATTTTGAAAAATCGGATTAGTCGAAAACTCGATTATTCGAAATTTTGAAAAATCGGGTTAGTCGAAAACTCGATTATTCTAAATTCTGAAAAATCGAGTTAGTCGAAAACTCGATTATTCGAAAATTTTGTCGAGTCGCCGAAGTACAATACCCGCGCTAAGTTTTGTAAAAACGAGGAGCATCTGGCAAACTTGGCAAAAAAGCGTCCGATGCATGCAATTTTTTTGAATTCTGAAAACGCTATCATATTCACAGATTAAATTGCTACCAAATTATGTCACTTGTGTGCCGAAGTTCCCTAAGAGCGCTTTCTTTTTGAAGGAAATAGTTTCTGCAATGATTTTTCAAAAACGTCGAGCGCGGCGAATGCGACGGAATTTTGAGCAGTATTTGTACAAGTCATGGAAGAGCAATCTGTATGCTTTCCTCATAAATTAGGTGCAGGTGGGAGAATCTCAAGGTTTGTTTAGGTTGAATTTTCGGAATCCTTCATTTACAGGCCATAAAACGGCCAATGTCTCACCGTCGACTGCGTACCACGCGCTGCGCGACCGCACGCGCGTCAGAAGCAGACGGGTTTTGGCCGCCGCGCGACGAGTTTTGGCCGCCGCGCGACGTTTCGGCGGCCGCGCGGCGGCCAAAACTCATCGCGCGGCGGCCAGAACTCGTCTGCTTCCGACGCACGTGCGGTCGCGCAGCGCGTGGTACGCAGTCGACGGTGAGACATTGGCCGTTTTATGGCCTGTATGAGTCCGGGGATTTCACAACAAAACTCCGACTTTTCAGGTAGTTCTCAAGCGTGTTTATTGGAGGATTTCGAAAATTCAACCTATACAAGCCTTGAGATTCTCTCACCTGCACCTAATTCTTGAAGAAAACATACCGATTGCTCTTCCATTACTTGTACAAATACTGCTCAAAGTTTCGCCGCACTTCGCCGCGCGCGACGTTTTTGAAAAACGATTGCAAAAACTATTTCCTTAAAAAACAAAGCGATTTTAGGGAAATAAGGCACACAAGTCACATAGTTAGGTAGCAATTTGATCTGTGAATATGATAGCGTTTTCAGAATTCAAAAAAGTCTTCATTCAAAAAAGTTACATGCATCGGACGCTTTTTTGCCTAGTTTGCCAGATACTCCCTGTTTTTACAAAACTTAGCGCGGGTATTGTATGTTGGGTACCCGTAGACATCGTCTAGACCTAGGAGAAATTTCGCTCGGTATGGCTAAAACGAATGCTTGGGCGCAATAGATTAAACGTGTGGACGTGAGTTGACTAGAATTGATGGACACTACAGTACCGAGAACATTTTTTGCAAAGAAAGCGTTTTGCAGCGTTTTTTGCGCTCACAAAGCACCACAACGCCATAACTTGCTTCAAAGTGGTCCAATTTCAATTTTGGAGCCATTTCTGGATTGCTTTCATTAAATCCTACACGACAATGTCACGAAATAATGGATCCGACTCTCAAAGTTAATCGAAAAATGCAGATTTGCATCGCAAAATCCCTCTTTATAAACTGATCAGACGGTCATGATAGCAGAAATCTGTCTGACCTATGGTCGATGCTAGTTTTAAAAGGAATTATACATTTTTCAACAAAATAACGGAGTTGAAAGGACTTTCTACACATACAATTACATTTGGTTCACTGGGAGGAACACGAAAACCATCTGAAAAACTCATTCCGTCAATTTTGAAGGGAGTTATGGCGATGCGGCGCTTTGTGAGCTCAAAAAGAGCCGCAAAACGCTTTTATATTGCACGGTACTGTACACCTGAAGTACAGGCGCCTCCTATTGCCGCCTGAGGCGTCTTCACCTAGGACTTGCGATATATACACTCTATTTCGGCATATCTTCGTTGGGTGGAGCCATGTACTTCACCAACCTTCACATCTGGGCAGGTGAAAGGGGGAATTTCAAGATTGGGAAAACCGTTGACAACCGGTGAAACGTCCCGAAAAAGATTGAAAGTGACCCAACACTCATGTAAGTCATTTTCAAGATTGGGTGGGTGTCACTGCCGGTTTTTCGTCCATAACTTTTTTGTGCTCAGAGATATGTAGACCTTTGGTGAAGGTTGCTTTCGGAATCACCATGAAATTCTGCATCGAATAGCGTTTTCAGTTTGAAAAATATTCTCTCGATCCTCCAGCCTAATTCATTTTACGAAACACCGGTTTTTCGCCTATAACGTTTTGAAGGCAGTGTTCACGATAATCTTCAATTCTGAGATTATTCGCTATATTGAGTAAGGGGAGACCAGCAGTTCCCCTAATCGCGGCGTGACCTTATCGCGTCGCGGCGGGGACGGCCCGGTTCACGGACGACTTTCCCTTATTGGGTATCCCATTGGAGCTCATTAGCGTGTGCTGTTCTGGGCAATCGATTCTCGACTGAAGCTTCGACGGCCGATCTCTGTAATTCTGTGATTCCAGTTCTGTAAATCTGATATTATTCTATTTTGCTAGTATTCAATTTTCTATGGATCCTCTTCTATAAATATACAATATTTTTTTTTATATTCTACCACAATCCCTCCTGTCCTCAAAGGGTGCCAATTTTTTGCTGTTCTAGTTGATTTGTGATTTATTTCCCGTTAGACGGAGCGTGGAATTATTTCGCAGGTAACTAGAATTTTGCAAATATTTATGATTCCCCGCATCTTTCCTGATTTCGTCTTATTTATACTTTGGGTAGTTTTTTTGAACTAACGTCAACTTTGCGCAAAATTCCTCTTGTTTTGAATACTTTAGCAAAAAACATTAACTTTTACTGTGCTCGAATTTCTTCCTAAGGGTAGAACTACGACTAAAATTACGTAGAAATTGAGAAAAACGCACCAGAAGTACACGAAATCCTTAATTATGCCCCCGCCTCCTTAGTATCACAGGGAGTGTTTGTTGTGACAATGAAATCTTTTGTGGACCCGTCCTTTGCAATTCTCTACTCTCTATTGCTTCGTTCTGTCCTGAGGACCCTAACTAATCCTGCTTTGCATAAAATTTTCTTCTAGCTTCGATTGACCCAATTTTCCACCGGTGACAACCACCATGAACATGTTCATCCAACCGAACAACTACTCCATGCTATAGAATAATGTCACTGAAATACGACGTTTTAAAGGCAGTGTTCACGATAAAAAATGTGTTTCAGTTTCCACTGGGAATGGGTAGTGGAGGGGCACACTGTATTGTTGATGTCGAAAGAACGCATGAAAACGAGCCAGGAAACGCTCTAAAAGAGCCCGAAGTTGCCACTTCGAGCGCAAGGCAAACCCGAAAAGCGCTTTACATGCCCACCGACGTGAACAAATGAATTCTCGAGATCGTGAGATGAGCGAAGATTTCCAATCATTAGCCCCGTTCTTCCCTTCATTCTCATCTTCTCTCTTTACTCAGGTCAGCTCGCATAGATCGGCTGCAAAAGACGGAAGTTACAAGCCTCGGACAACTCGTCCACCATGCTTCCTTAGCTCAATCTTTGAGGGACCATAACTCTGTTCCCAGAAGGTCTTGTACGATTTCAGAGACATCATTGGAATTAGCATGAGGCCGTTTTCAAGATAGGCAGAAAAACAGAAAAACGATTTCCATCGTGAACACTGCCTTTAATGCGTTTCCTGCCGTTTCTTCGTAATTTTGGTAACATTTGGAGGCCAACGCATCGTTTTATGTGCAAAAATCGGGGACGAAAATCATCGTGAACTCTGACTTCACCGTTAAAGATAGGGTTCTGGTGAAGGTTGTTTTTGAAAGCTTGGCTCCACCGACCTGGCTGGCTTACGGAGAAAGCAAAGTTGGGAACCCGATATATCATTCGACGTAGAATTTTTCGTATATATCAAAAACAACCTTCACCTAAACCCTATCTTCAAGTGTTTAAGAGTTATAAGCAAAAAACCAATGTTTCGTAAAATGGATCGAGAAAAGGCTGGAGGATCGAGAAAATATTTTTCCAAACTGAAAACGCTATTCGATGCAAAATTTTCTGGGTATTCCGAAAACAGCCTCCACTAAAGGGCTATCTTCTAGGATAAAAGAGTAATGGACGGAAAACTTATTGCTTTTGGTGAAAGAAATGTTATTCCATAAATTGAAGAGAGAGTGGAAACGTAGTTTTCTCAAATTGAAAACCTTATTCGACGCAAAAATTTTATGAAGATTTTGGAACAGCTCCATTCGAAGATCCATCTTAAAGGCAGTGTTCACGATGATTTTTGTCCCCGAGTTTTCCACATAAAACAATGAGTTAGCCTTCAAGTGTTACCAAAAATACGAAGAAACGGCGAGAAACGCATTAAAACAGCGTATTTCAATGACATGTTTTCTCTGGCCTGGACTAGTTGTCCGGTTGGATGAACATGTTCATGGTGGTTGTCACCCTTGGAAAATTGGGTCAATCGAAAATATAAGAATATTTTATGCAAAGCAGGATAAGTTAGGGCCCAAGGAAAAAAACGGAGCAATAGATAGTAGAGAATTGCAAAAGACGGGTCCACAAAAGATTTCGTTGTCACAACAAACACTTCCTGTGATACTTAAGAGGCGGGGTGATACTTGAGGATTTCGTGTGCTTCCGGTGCGTTTTTCTCAATTTCTACGTCAATTAGTTCTACCCGGGGGCCACTTAATCATTATAGCGAATAATTTCAAAATTGAGATTATCGTGAACACTGCCTTTAAAGGCAGTGTCCACGATAAAAACCATGTCTGTTTTTTTGGTGGAGATCGGCAGCTGCGGGGCCTAGCTCAACCCTAACGTTGAAAAAACTAAGAAAAATGAGCTCGGAACGGTCCCCTACGGGCCCAAAGTTGGACACTCGTCAGCTCGTCACCCCCTGATGCACTTTCCACGCCCACTGACGTGAATAAATGAATGCTCGAGAATGTGAGATGAGCGATAGTTTCCGAACAATAGCCCCGTTCTTCCCTTTATTCCCAACTTCTCTCTTTACTCAGGTCAGCTCGCATACATCGGCTGCAAAAGACGGAAGTTACAAGCCTCGGACAACTCGTCCACCATGCTTCCCTAGCTCAATCTTTGAGGGACCATAACTCCGTTCCCAGAAGGTCTTGTACGATTCCAAAAACACCATTGGAATCAGAATTGGACCGTCTTCAAGATAGGTGAAAAAGCAGAAAAACGATTCTTATCGTGAACACTGCCTTTAAAGGGCAAAAATGTTATGAGCGAAGAACAGGTAGTTTTTCAAAAATCGCTTAGAGAAATTTTTCGAAAAATTTTGACTCCAAGACGCTAAAAGGAAATTTTTCATGGCCTAGGCAGATTATTTCATTAAGAATAGTGAATTTCCAAAGGAGGTCATCTAACGAAAAAAATGTTTCAAAATTAATGATTGAAAATAAAAATATATTGGATGCAAGAAAAAGAGGATTGAGAAAACGTCAAATTTTGAAGTTGCAAGTCTAATGAGAGCCTTCACCATTCACCACTCAGGTACCCTAAACAACCTTCACCTCTCGGACCGCTGTCTCCACCCCAACTAACCTATGGTGGGGGGGGGAGTAAATGGAGCGCGCGGCATACACAGGCAAGGGATGGAGCAAGCAAGTTTTGCTCCGAAATAGAATTTGGATACATGCACAGTTGGCTTGGATCCTAGTGATACTTTGCGTTCCCCATTGAAGGTTGACGCAGACTCGGTGCCATATGCTATAACATAGGTGCGCCGAGTTTGCGCCAACCTTCAATAGGGAACGCAAAGTATCACTAGGATCTATGCCGAGTGTGTGTATTCTGCTGTGCAAATAAAGCGATAGTGAATGAAAGTATTTCCACTTACCGAGATTGCCGGCAAAGCTGATCACGAATACGAAGGAGTACAGTACCGCGAATAGGGCTACGGTTACCGGATGATTGCTGGGATCGGGGAACTTTTCCGTGTACGACCGACAAACGACCATGCCATCTGAAGTTTAGAACTCGTCTACGTAATCATCAGAAAGGGCATCAGAAATATTATCTAGGAGATTCTCGCGTTTTTTGGAATGTATTAGCAGCAATGAGACTCATATGTGCCAACAAGGTTTTCCTCTTTTTTCAACTACGACACGAGGTCTTCATTAAAGGCAGTGTTCACGATAATCTTCGATTTTGAGAATAATCGCTGAATCGATTGTTTGGCCCCCGGGTAGAACTGAAATGACGAAGCAATTGAGAAAAACGCTCCAAAAAGGCACGAAATCCTTTACTCTCATCCCGCATTTTTACTCTCACAGGATTTGTTGGTTGCGACAGCGAAATCTTTTGTGGACCAACCTTTTGCAATGCTCTCCTTTTTGTTGCTCCGCTCTTTTCTTCGGATCCTAACTAATACTGTTTCGCCTGTAATATTCTTCCATTTTCGATTAACCCCATTTTTCATCGGTGAGAATCACCGCGAACGAGTTCATCCTACCGGACAACTAGTCCAGGCCTGAGAGTAATGCCACTGAAATAAGACGTTTTAGTGTGTTTCTTCGTAATTTTGGTAACACTTGGTGGCCAACGCTCTGTTTTGAGTGGAAAACTCTGGAACGAAAATCATCGTGAACACTGCCTTTAAATCGTTGCATTGTGCAAGTTATTGCAGGATGAAGTTCCCCTCGTGATTTGGAGCAGAGATTTATGTTCTGAAACCAGATGCCAACCTGCCACTACATACAATCTATCGCAAACGTGTTAAAACACCCAACTCTTCCCTTGTGGCAGTTTTCTAACAAACTAGAACTCATAACCTTGTCGGAAAGAATGAAACCTGAGCAGGAGTTGATGTGATTCTCAAAGGTGACTTGTACTACGCATGGCAAGTAATTGCAATCTTTAATTATTTGGACACGCTAGAGCCTCCCATGAATTGGGTGGAAATACTAGGGAATGAAAGGAGAACTTTTTCTAAGAAAAACTGAGGTGTTTCCACCGGTACCGAGGGAGCGACATAGATAGTACAAACAGCGGAGCAGTACCATATGTTCCCGTAGCATCATGATCTCTTATTTCCCCATATAAATACGCTTCCTTGTTCTCCCAAGCAAGCACTGGTGGTCGGTTAGCACTGCTGTCCCGCTTGAATTTGTTTTGCCACTTTTTATTATTCTTTATCTTAACCTTCAAAGCAGTATTAATGATAAAAAACAGTCTTCGACTTCTCACCTGAAATCGAAATGTCCGTGGCCCACCCATACATTATTGTCGAATAAATTACCAAAAACAACCCATGGTGGAATGCCCGCCACGCCCACTTCCATAACGGCCATTGAGGAAGAGGGGCGATGCGGGCATATCACATTCAGGGTGGTAGTCGTAGTGTGTCCAAACCCGCGAAAAAAGGTGGAGGATAGGTGCGAATAGCTATAATTGGGGGATACACCGGCTTCCGCCAAACACAGGCCTTCCCCTGCCCCTTTTGCTGTATGGACACATTACGAAAACCACCCCCAACATCCCAGTTCTGCGGCCTATTTAGGGATCGCTTTGAGCCATTTTTCATTTCAACGCTGCTGTTGCAATGGATCTAGGGTTTTGCGATTTCCTGTGGGAATTCAAATTTTTTTGTAGGAGCACTGCCCTTGAAGGCAGAGTACAATCTGGAAATGCCTTCCCAGATGTGATGTTTTTCTTGAAGACGGTTCCACCCAGATTAAAATGATGTCTGTGGAATCGTACAAGACCCCTGAAACAGAATTATGGGCCCTCAAAAGTTGCCTAGAATTGAGCGACGAAGGCATGGTGGACTATTTATCCGAAGCTAGTAATTCCCGAAATTAGCAACCGATTGAAGCGAGCGGACTTGAGTGGAGAGAGAGGCTGAGAATGAAGGTAAGAATGAGGTTTCAGATCGAAAACGGTCGCTCTTCTCGCTACTGTTGAGCTGGAAAGTTGTCTGAAGGGGCGTGCCAAAGTGGCTACTTGCTGTGGGCGAGCCAGGGTGGCTTCTCCATACATCTCGCTCAATCGGAGGAATTGAGAGCTCGCACTTGGCAAGTGATACATAGGTTGGGTCTTCTTCACAAATATGTGCAAATCTCAGAATCCGTCTTAGAGGTTGGGATTTCCCTTCAAGGGATTGTTGAAAAGAAGTGGCCATTAAAGACAGCGTCCGCCCAGAAAACCGCACTTGGTTTCTTCTTCTAATTCCAATGTTTGAACCAAGTGGAGGAAAAGAAGAAAATTATTCCTAGAGAATTCCTGAAAATGAAAAGGCCAAGGGGGTGGCCTTTTCGCAATATATCACAACCTGGTGGGCCTACCTGCACAAAATAGTGAAAAACTCGAACACCGTTTTTTGCTCGTACATACGTTGCCTTCAAGGTGTGACTATGAGAATACTCTCAAATAATAAGGCCTCGATTTCCAAGAGCCATTAACTCATTCATGCCAAGAAGCCAGCTGAAGGAAAGGTTGCTTGAGCGTTGTATGTACAGAAATCGTCCGTGTGACCGGCGATCATGCTCAAAGACGGTGAGTTATTTTTTTTTCGCGTTCTTCAATTGATTCGCTTTTAATTTAAGTGCCGCCGTATTGGATAAAGGTCAGGGGGAGTGTGAAGCTTTGCAAATCCTCTGTGCTACCAAAAAATTGAGGGAATGTTTTTTCTCCTTGTTTTTATGAAATTTTTTTCGAACAGTTATCTTCTGTTTCAAATCGATATGCCATTTACCCACTGCCCAAGATGACGACACCTAAATTAACATTAAGAAATTGATGACGGCGAAGAAAATTGAGGAAACTGGCCGTCTGTGAGCGTGATCGCCGGTCATACGGATGACTGCACGGTGATAATGAAAAAGTCGATTGCTGACGCTTGCGGTGCATGGGTGTGCATTTACCGTCTACCAAATTACCGGATCTACCGGAATTTTTCGGTAAATATTCATTTACCGATTTACCGACTTAATCTCGAAATTTACCGAAATTTTGACCGATGACACTTAAGTAAGTTTTTTATTGCTCACTTTACCCATTTCTCGCCTGCGGTCCATGAATGAACCTAATAATGACTCACAGTGACCACATTTGCCAGCATATCCACGCTAGTAATTTCCGTATATTTCTTTCATGTGACTTTTTCATTTCCTTTGGGTGTTCTAACGTTTGTCTTTCCAAAAAGTGATCTTGGTTTCTTTACTTGTGCAATGTCGTACTCCTCATCGCTTATCGGGACTGTTAGATGGAGTCAAATCCTTTCGAGCAAACAAATTCTGCTTTTGTGCAGAAACACGGGAAGAATGTTCTTATCCGGCTCAAAGGCGCGGGCCGCGATATAGAAGATTCCTGCTTTTTTTTTGAGAAAAAGTCTTGACCCTTACTGTGCTGTGCTGGCACGCCACCCTTTTAAAGGCACAGTCCAAGCTCAGGGACGAAATCTGAGATTTACATACACATGTGAAGTAGACCCACCGTATATAACACCTGCCAAGTGCGAGCTCTCTATTCCTTTGAATAAGCGAGATATAGGAGGAAGCCAACCTGGGGCGCCCACCCGCGGAAGCCACTTTGGCACGCCCCTTTTACGATCTTTCGAGCTCAATTGTGGTGAGATGAGAGATGGTTTCTGATCAATAGACCCGTTCTTCCCTTCACTCTCAGCCTCTCTCTTTATTCTGGTCGACTCGGATACACAGGTTGCAAATGACGGAAGTTACAAGCCCCGGAAAACTCGTCCACCATGATTCCGTAGTTCAATTTTCGGGGAGCCATAACTCCGGTCCAAGGGGGTTTTGAACGATTTCAGAGATATCATTGGAATCAGCGTGGGACCGTTTTCAAGATAGGCAAGAAAACAGAAAAACGATTCTGAGGTTGGACTGTGCCTTTAAGCCGGTAGTCCACGACCAATAGGCGAGTTTTCGTAAATGCCAGTTGCATTCCAAATTATAGGTTTTTGGTGGAAAAGAGATATCGTTTTTAATACATAGATTTGTGAGCTCTGTCACCCTGAAGGTTAAAATTAGGGCATTGAATAGTATTTCCATCAGTTTCTTTAAAATTTTCCCCGATACTGGTGTCAAGAAGATCAACCGAAGTTTTCCTCTATCCGGCAAACCTAAAAACGTTTTCATAACAAAGTCCGGCTCAAAAACAAGCGAAGGATCTCTGAAAATTTAGCTTCTTGGCAAAAGTAACGATTTGGTAATGCCGAAAAAAGTTTCAAAAATGTCTTGAAATATCAAAAAATGATTTGGCGTAAAATAGCCAGCAGTAGTAAAAAAGCTAGGAAATGAAGTGAATTAACTAAAAATGCGATTTGGCAGTCAATAATAAACTAACTAGCGATAAGTAAAGACTTAGTGATCAGATTTTACAAGCTTCTCCGTTGAACTTATCAAAGCAAAATCAAGCGCGATATGGAATGGAGCGTAGCGTTCACTTAGCTGGACCTATGCTGATTCCCTTATTACAGCTTTCGAAAAAGGCTTAATGTTTCCGTTGCGCGCTTGATTTTACTTTGATAAGTTTAACGGAGAAGCTTGTAAAATCTGATCCCTTTGTTTTTACTTATCGCTAGTTAGTTTATTATTGACCGCCAAATCGTATTTTTAGTTATTCCACTTCATTTCCTAGCCTTTTTATTACTTCAGGCTATTTTACGAAAAATCATTTTTTAAGATATTTCATGATATTTTTGACTTTTCTTTGACATTACCAAATTGTTACTTTTGCCAGGAAGCTAAATTTTCAGAAATTTCACATTTTTTCCCAAAGGTTCCCTTTCTGACATGAATTTTGCTCAACGATTTCCAGTTTGGAAAGATGAAACATCTAACAGGCGATTTTGTCGTATGAGTGTAACTTCCGAAACTTGTGACGCACAACCATAAAAAAACCCCCACTCATCGCCGCATTTTGCGCAACAGGTGAAAAATCGATATTATTGTTCATAAATATTCGATTTTGCATGATGAGAAGAATTTCCCGAGCAAGGTACTTACTAGGGAATCTGGCACGGCCGTCTCCACGATTTAAAAGATCATGTTTTCTGGTCAATTCTGCTCCGCTGTCTCCGAATCTGACATCGGATTTTGCAACGGACACCTCTGAACGAAGTTATAAGCGTTTTTGAAGCTTCGTGAAAAGGTAAGGGCGTCAGCCAATTTTTAGGGTGTTTAAAAAAAATCGGATTAGGCTCAAAACTTTCAACTGGGGGTTATTCAGGGCGCTGAACGCGAATCTAGAGTCTATTTGTTGCTAGACTTATGGTTACTGTAGGTTACGGTAGGCATGATGCCTTTTAACTGGCTTTACCTACCCTAAAAATTCGAAAATCAAAAAATGGACCTCAAATTCGTGTTCGGCGTCCCGAATAACACCCACAGAGAAATTTTGGGTCAAATCTGAGACTTTGACCAAACTACCGTATACCCACCGTAACCTTCCGTAACCTATCAAAAATCGATAAACGGAATGCAGATTCGTGTTTAGCACTGCAGATAACCCCAGGAGCAACAATTTGAGCCATATCTCCGGAAATCGGCAAACGTCGCGATTTGTCATCAAATCCCCCCCCCCCCGATGGGAGGCTTTGAACGAATCAAGCCAAAGAGCTCGGAGAATCGTCAAATAAACCCCAGATTCGTGATCAGCGCCCCAAATAACCCACCTGGAAGGATTTTGAGTGAAATCTGCAACATTTTTTAACGCTTTCAGAGGTTAAATAAGCGCCCAACCGAAAATCCGCCCAAGTCCAAAACGCCGTCAAGCTGTGCAAAGTTTGGAAAATGTGCCTTCACCCAAAATTTGCTCAGTGGGGTAGTTTTGGGGGCTGAACACAAGCATGAGGTCCGTTTCCGGGTTTCTCAAACCCTAGTGCTCGTTTTTGCATAGAAAAAAAGGCGGGAAATACGAACTTTGACAGGCTATAATTTTTTTTCGCAGATATCCGTAGTGAAATCCGAGTTTAGATTCGAAGAGGGCGTGCCAGAATTGACTAGAAAACATTTATCAGCTTTCTGATCCGGGGGTACACCATGCGAGGTTCCCTAGCTAGACCCTCGACAACCAACACTCATTGCGGCAGTTTGTGCAACAAGCAAAAAATCGATATAATTGATTGGTATTAATCGATAATGTTTGAGGAGTAAAATTCCCAAACCAAGAGATCCATACCCATCAACAATTACCACCCCTCGTCGCACTTCGTGCAATAAGGACGAAAATCGATAATATTGATTATCGATCGATGACGTGTCATAAGTGCAAAATCTGACAAGTTTAGTACTTACCCCTAATCACCTATGTTAATTGGCTACAGATCCACCCACATACCCTGCTCTCCACAGCAGTAACATGCCCCAGCAGTTTTCGCGCTCCAAGGCTAATTTAGTATGTAAACCCACAATTTTGAGGTACCCTTCAAAGTTAAGGTATGTATAAGTTCAAATTGTAGTAGGAGCGACCTGCATCCATTTCCAGCCTCCTGTCCAAAAATGAGCTCCCTAGCTCGATTTTAAGTGTACCCACAAGTTGATGAACGCCAACTGAAAAAAAGGAGATTAACACGAAATTCGAGCGGTTTTTAAAAATTTTCTCGAAAACCAGCAAGCCATTCCAAACCATTTTCGGGGGATATTACCAACTTTTTGCGCTCTTTTCAATGCGATTTGGAGCTAATTTCTAGGTTCACTCAGAATTTAGATTTCGAAAAAGGGGTTCCGCGCGCGGCCAGTTCAAAACCAAATCTGGTGCGCGCTTCGCGCGCACCACAATAATAGAGAAAATTTCGGTAAATTTCGAGAATAAGTCGGTAAGTCGGTAGAAGAAAAATTACCGAAAAATTCCGGTAAATCCGGTAATTCGATAAACGATGAATGCACACCCATGCACCGCAAGTGTCAGCCATTGAATTTCGCATGATCACTGTCCAGTATATAGTGGAGTCCACCAAGAGTGTCTCATTTACTTATCAATGAGAAGCGGTAGATTGGAGATCAATGATAATGAAACTCGTTGCAGTACAACCGCTCTCGCTCAATCGATATCGAGCGTGCTGGTATGGGATTCATGCACATTGATCCCCAGCCGACCGCTTCTTAGGCCACGGTCAGAGTTTTTGCTATTTACATCTGTAACCCACCGACTCCCCCCAACTCCCCCCCAACACCCCCCCCCCAACACCCACCCCGTAGATACGTATGATTAAAATGATGGGGTGAGGTTGAGAAAATCACTCGGTGTACCCAACTAGATATGACGATGATTACGTGGCCAACAGGATTGCACCTGTTCAGAGGACTAGTAACGGAGAGTACAGTGAAGAAACGGCGGTAGCAGTAAGGTTAGCTTTCTAGTGATACGCAATGTTTTATCATAGGCCCGCCCACCCGGTGATTTTCTCATCCGCCGTCATCCCCGTATTGCATGGATATCGACCGCGTCGGATACACCGAGTGATTTTCTCAACCTCACTCCATCATTTCATTCATACGTATCGACCGGGCTGGTGTCGGCGGGTGTTGGGGGGGGGGTGTCGGCGGGATACACCGGGTGATTTTTGCATCCCATTTGCAACGCTTTCTGTGTGTATCGACCGGGCTGGATACGTCGGCTCATCCAACTATGACCGGGGCCTTATTGATAAGTAAGTGAGACACTCTTGGTGGACTGCACTATAGTTATGTCGAGTCGAGTCATCGAGTCTCGGTATCGACTGAAACAGTCGACATCGAGTCATTCGACTACTCGATTATTCGAAAGTTTGAAAGATCGAGTTAGTCGAAAACTCGAAAATTCGAAATTTCGGAAAATCGAGTTAGTCGAAAACTCGATTATTTGAAATTCCGAAAGATCGAGTTAGTCGAAAACTCGATTATTCGAAAAGTTAGAATTTCGAGTTAGTCGAAGACTCGATTATTCGATGGACCCTAATAGTGGAATAAACTCGATAGTCGACTGTTTCGAGTCAGAGAAATCGATCTTCAGTTATGTAACCTGATATACTCTGATGGAAGCTGGGAACAAACCCCAAAGCAAATTCAATCTATCCCCAACGACAGCTGGGGTCGATTTCTTAAAATGGGCGGAGCTGGTTCCTCCTAAGGTGGACACTGGTAGAGACAGGGTTGAGTTATGCGGGGCTTTGGTTGGCTGTAATAGAAGAGGCAAAAGGGAATTTTACAGGGCATTGGTTGGCTCTGTGAGGCCGACCGTAGAGTGCAAGCTAGTATTTTTCTCTCGAAGCATCTTTGGTGTTCCCGGGTTCGCAGAGAGGGCTCTAGGGACATCGCTCAAAGGCAGCGTTCACGATGAGAAAGTTGGCGATTTTCTTGCAGAGAACTAGCGGTGCATTGGATGATGATTCGTTCGCGAAGGAAAAACGTGAAAGTCTAGAAGTGCCCAAACGCGGCACCCCTAAAGTCTGGAGACTCCACCCTTTATCCGGAGATCCCGCCCCGCAGACTATTCCTCTCTGAAAAAGCATCAATACGTAAACAGACGGAAAGAAATGACTTTAATAAGTCGATCGATAAGATAGGATCACGTTATCACATGGGAAGACTTCATTCCTTCACGCCGGTCAATCTTCACATTCTCAAAAAATGGGACGTCACACAAGAGATCCTGCTTTGGCGGTAGAAAGCGCTTTCTCGCCTCTTTTTCCAGTTCCTTATGATGCTGCTGTCACAGTGGGCTCTCGACCTATCATAGTTAATAAAAAACTGAACACCCATGATTTATAGTAAACACTGCTTTCAAGTGGGATCATCCTTGTTGTGGTTCCCACAGGAAGAATGATCTCACCACCACGGACTACGGTCGGGGCACCCCTACTGCGAACCGTGGGACGGGCCTGCAGTAGGGAAACTTCCCTTCCCCCAACCGAAAGAAGATCCCTAGGCGACAAAATATCCTCCGGCATCTGGTGAATCTTCTGGGAAGTGATTAATGGCTCTAAGCCACCTCCCAGGTCCGGCTCAGAAGAGCCGACCAAGGCACACAAGAGCTCAGGCGATTGGGCGGACTTATCGCGCACAAAAATTGCCGAATAGTACTTACCGCGCTAAGGAACCGTTTCCACCGGAATCCAAGTAGAGCTGATCGCGGACATGTTTCGGTTGCTCGTTATCATCGCGCTGTGTGTCCGACAGAGGTGCGGACTTATCGCGCGCTGCTACTGGTAAGTAGAACTTACCGCGACCACAAATCGTTTCTATCGCGTACAAGAATTTAATTAGGACTGATCGCGAACGACCTGCATCGTATTCCGGCTGATCGCGAGCAACGGCACATATCGGACTGACCGCGATGGACCTCGCCTCGACTACGATGCACTGTTCTGTGTGGTGAAACGGCATCGTCGCCGGTTCAATTACCCAAGTTTGAGGTACCTCTATAGTACCTCCTTGGTTGCTCTAGCGGGAGTACACTCTGTCATTACGAGATGGAGGACGTAACGCTCGACGGTAATAAACTGTTAATACCATGGTCTAAACACGTAGATAATCCTGATATTTGGGGCCGCTCCCCCGTGTTTACTAGGACAGAACCTGCAAAGGAGGGGCAATGCCGCTAACATGTCTCTCCCAAAGATGATGGGCGAGAGGCTTCGTCACGGCTTCCACTTAAGCATGTGTTTGGTTCCTCGGGGTGTAGCCGAGTCTGTCGGGTTGGGGTCCCATGCGTTCACCAGAATTAGTGGACCGAAACTGAGCCCAGATTCCTCTCTCCAACAATGGAATTTTGTTTTGGTCGATGAAAATTACCAATCGACGTTAAAAAACAATGTTGGTTCTAAGCGCCCTGCTGTGTTAAGATGGCATTTTTCATTGCTAGATATACTTTCAATCAAAGACTTGAAGCAGTAAAAGTGGTTCGGTTAAAATAGTCGATATAAGGTGTTTCAGATACTCAATTGTTCGAATTTGAAATAATCGAGTTAGTCTAGAACTCGATTATTCGAAATTTCGAAAATTCGACTTAGTCTAGAACTCGATTATTCGAAAAAATTTTCGAGTCGCCAAAGTATACTGTCCAGTCATCATCATGACCGGCGATCACGCTCAGAGACGGTCAGTTTCTTCAATTTTCTTTGCCGTCATCAATTTTTTAATGTTAATCTAGGTGTCGTCATCGTCATCTTGGGTAGTGGGTAAATGGCCTATCGATTTAAAACAGAAGATAAATGTTTAGAAAGAATGATTTTTTATAAAAAACAGAAAGAAACGTTTGATCAATTTTTCGGTAGCGTAAATTATTTTCTTGAATCCGCGCATCATGGGGAATGAATCGATCATTTGATAATCGTATGTTTTGTTGAACTTAATTTTTCAGTTGCTTGTTTCGATAAGTGGCCGTTGAGGGGAGTGGGCGGAGATTGTGCTCCTCACAGAAGTTTAGGGTCGTGCAGGGCTATTCGGGGCTCGTTTTTAGCCATTTTTCGACATTGCTGTTGCCATATGTAGGCCCCAAACCTTTCGATTTTCAGCGAAAACTCGTGAAGGGTTTTTTAAGTGGACACTGCCTTTAAATATCGTTATGAGCTGTCCAATCAAGGCCATGAATGACCGCTCCGCTTCCGAGTCTGCCCGCCTTGAAACGTCGGGGGAAGACGTCTTTTTTTTTGTACAATATCTTCAAAATTTCATGCACGAATATTCGAATAGAAGATAGGGAAAGTGAATCCCTATATCCGAATATCAAAAACATTTTAGATATTGGGGTGTGTAAAATCTTAGATTGCGAAGAATATCCTGAATATGCAGGTACAGTTCCGTCCATGGTGATAGCCAAGTTTCGAAAGCGTCAGCCGTCGCGGCGCGTCACGCGGCTCTTGTGGCCCTTTTCTGACCGTTGTTTCGACATTGCTGCTGTCATGAGCCCCGCACCTTTCGATTTCCTGCGAAAACTCAAAGACGGTTTCCATCGAGGAGACTGCCCATATACGACCATCCTCAATTTTGGAAGACTGCATGCTCAGACCGTGTGCAATATTGCGTTACCGTACACCGTGTCTCACCGGTGGGACACGCGAGCTCGAATGACACGCCACCGAAAATCTATCGATGGAGTAAACATTGTACCAGAATTTCCGCTCATTTCACTCTTTCCATCAAAAGGAAACTGCTTGAAGTCACTGCAGGGTCACGTGGATACAATATTTTGCGACCTTTGCTCTTGTGATTTTCACCTAACGGAGTTTCTTTGAATGCGATTTCAAGATCTGCTATCTGTTTTCCAATTTTGTATACTCAGACAAACCATCGCTCAGAGCTGTCTCTCCGCTCCGAGCGAAATTAGCCATCTACTCGGGTCACAGCAGCCGCTCTCCGGGCGACCGCAGTCCCTCTCGGAGCGATCTTCGGTCCCATTTCGAACTGCGGTCGCTTTCCGGGCGAATTTCAAAATTTTCCCAATGGCTGATTTTTCTATGACTCTGCCTCTTCTCGAGAGGCGCGTGAGTGTCGCGGTCCACGGCAAGGAAAGCCCCGCCTCGGTCCGCTACATGGGCGTAACCTTCGCCGAGGTCTGCGGCGAAGAACCACCCTCCCTGCGGACCGCGGCGAAAACCGCCCCACCCCCCAGCCGTGGGATCCCCTATCCCCCAGCGGTCGAAAATGTGCTGGCCTCCGGAGAGCGACTCGAAGTCACCATCCAGGGCCGGCACCAGAATGCCGAATGAGGACCCGAGTGAGGTGAGGCACCTTTTATGCCAGCTGTGCATGTTATAAACGCATTAAGAAGTGATCATTTACTTTACCATGTTTTCTCATGTCTGCCACTGCACTATGCACCATTCAGTGATCCTTCGGATTATAGAAAACGACCCTAGGCTAGAAAACCGTCGGAGAAATTGCATTGGCAGTATTCGGGGAGGCGAAAGAAGACAGAAGCTTCCCGGGTGATCCGATATTTCTACCTGAGTAGTCACAGAAAGCGAAAAGGCAAGGAAAAGAAACGGAAATCGATTGTGCAAGGGACCACGAGATTGTTCGGCTTGGCCTGCACACATTTCATGACGTCCTGCACACTCCTTCTGGGGGACCGCACACTTTTTACGGCGTCTGACGCATTCCCATCTGGATCCCGCACATTTTTTCTGTCGTCTGACGCATTCCCATTTGGGACCGCACATTTTTTTTTGGCGTCTAACGCATTCCTATTTGGGTCCCGCACTTTGTCTACGGCGTCCTGCGCACTCCCACTGGGGTCCCGCACACTGCCTACGGCGTCCACCGCACTCCCACTTGGATCCCACAAACTTTCCCGGCGTCCTGCGCACTTCCACTGCGGTCCCGCTTACTTTTTGCGACGTCCTGCGCACTCCCACTTGGGTCCCTTACGCTTTCTACGGCGTCCTGCGCACTTCCACTGGGGTCCCACACGCTTTCTACGGCGTCCTGCGCACTCCCACTTGGGTCCAATACACTTTATCCGGCGTCCGTTGCACGCCCACTGGTGCCATTCACTTTGTCCGGCGTCCGGCGCACTGTCACTAGGGTTCCACAGGTTATCATTCAGAGAACAACTAATCCTGTGTCTATCTATCTCTGGAGTTGGCACCGCTGTCGCCCCGAGAGTGACCAGACAGCAGGCGAGGCTGCTATTCGCACCGGACAAGGACCGCGGTGCCAGTTCGCCCTTTGGCCGCTGTCCGGGCGATGACGCCATAATTGGGAGGAGCCGGTGCCGCTCCGAGCGATGATTCGTCTGAGTAGTTGAGGTTCGGTTATGGTGGGCAATACGTTTAGATTGAAAAAAAAATTCGATGTTTCGGGGTCATGGTAGTAGTCATCGTAGTGGCTCGTCTCCAGGTGAACAGAATGGAATTCCAACTGAGGTTTCCTACTGAAAAAGCTAAGAAACAACAGTAAAAGGAAAAAACACTCATAATACGCTGGAGAAATTGTTTTTGCAACGATTTTTTCTCATTGGGTCTCAGATATTTTCACAAAAGCTCAAATATTGTGCAATAGCGCAGCTGCCGACGGATCACGACTTCCGCAGTCGAGTCTAGGATTAGTTAATGCATTGAACATGAGAAGGTTTGGAACTCCGTCCTTGTGACGGAGAAATTGATTTTTGAAAAGCGTGTCCCGCCGGTGGGACACACGGTTTTGAATGGGTTAAACACGATTGACCCCTCCGCCGCTCATACCGACTGGATTGAAAATTGGGGAAAAGGCGAGAGGACTCCTCTCACAATCAGAAGAGGCCGCTCGTTGCACCCGTCTGCGTATGCTATAGTACCTCAGTGTCATATCATTCGCTAATCAGTTGGTTCCCTTTCTTCATTGGTTGAGCAGAGTAATTTATGTTTTGTGGAGGGGATTAGAAGATACTTTTCTTCTGATTTGACGGCAGTGTTCACGATGATTTTTGTCCCCGAATTTTTCACTTAAAGGCAGTGGTCGCGATCAAATATGCTTGTCGTCCTTTTCTCTCCAAACCCTTTTCTGGGTCTCGAGTAATAGGACATAAAAGAAAAAATCGAAAAAAAATCGAAAAAAACCACTGCTTTGGGCCAAATTTGAAGCCTAAACTTTCTTGTCTTTTGATGGTGGACGAGCCCACTCCACATCATCAGCATTGATGACATCTTATATCAAGAACATCAGCTGGCTTGGAATTGAATTTCAATCAATGAACCTTTGGGTTTATGTACACATCTAGTCAGAAACATTGACTGGAGTGCTTTATTTCATTGCTCGACTGTTTTTAATAGGTAAATTTGCATTAATTTCTTCCTCCGAACGTCGAAGATTTTTGACTGCTCAGCATGAGGCTGCGATCTTTTTTGGCGACGCTGTGCACGTGTGCACGAACTTGCATCTTTGGGCCCTAGAAACTCTAATTCTAGCCCGTTTTTCACCGCTCTACCTTCCTAGTTTTTCAGCTGTTTTCGATCTAAGCCGATTTTTGTAGTTTTTTTGATGACGTTTTTCATCGTGACCACTGCCTTTAAAGGCAGTGTCCACGATAAAATCAGTCTCCGAGTTTCCACCGGAAATCGAGAGGTCCGAGTCCAGCATCACCAGCAATGTTGAAAAATCGGCTTGGAACAAGCGCAGAAGAGCCCAATACGGCCCTGAACTTGAGAGCTCCGCTCACGCAAAGCCCACTCCTTTCAACCGCCTCTGATCCGTAAATAACTGGAAAATCCTTTTTAAATAAACAGCATACATTCAGGGGACCATAGTTCACTCCACTTAACTATACTTACCCCATTTGATGATCGACTACCTTCTCAAACTGAAATTTTGACTTGGACAACTTTATCGGTAGCCGTTGAGGGAGTGGGCGTTGCGTGAGCGGAAGACTCAAATTAGGGCCGTATAGGGCTCGTTCGTGCTCGTTTTTGGCCGCGTTTTTAACGTTTCTGGTTAATAGGGCTCGAACCTCTTGATTCCCAGTGAAAACTCGGAGACTGATTTTATCGTGGACACTGCATTTAAAGGCAGTGTCCACGATAAAAACCATGTCTGATTTTTTGGCGGAATTCGGCAGCTGCGGAGCCTAGAGCAACTTTAACGTTGAAAAAACTAAGAAAAATGAGCTCGGAACGGTCCCCTACGGCCCCAAAGTTGGACACCCGTCAGCTCGTCAAACCCCAGATGCACTTTCCACGCCCACCGACGTGAACAAATGAATTCTCGAGATCGTGAGATGAGCGATGGTTTCCGATCTATAGCCCAGTTCTTCCCTTCATTCTCAACTTCTCTCTTTACTCAGGTCAGCTCGCATACATCGGCTGCAAACTACGGAAGTTACAAGCCTCGGACAACTCGTCCACTATGTTTCCTTAGCTCAATTTTTGAGGGACCATAACTCCGTTCCTAGAAGGTCTTGTACGATTCCAAAAACATCATTGGAATCAGCATGGGACCGTCTTCAAGGTAGGCGGAAAAGCAGAAAAACGATTCTTCTCGTGAACGCTGCCTCTAAAACAATGCGTTGGCCTACAAGTGTTACCAAAACTGAGAAGAAACGGCGAAAAACGCATTACAACGTCGTATTTCAGTGACATTATTCTATAACATGGACTAGTTGTCCGGTTGGATGAACATAGGCGGGGTGATACTTAAGGATTTCGTGTACTTCTGGTGCGTTTTTCTCAATTTTTACGTCATTCTAGATCTACCCGGGGGCCACTCAATCACTATAGCGAATAATCTCAAAATTGAAGATTATCGTGAACACTGCCCTTAAGCTACTCTAACCTCTGAACAACACATTTTTCAAAGCGTCATTTTTCATGTGTAGTCCAAAGGGTTCATTTGTGGAATCAAACCAGGAAAATAAAAAAAAATGGTTTCAAGATCGAAGGATGCCTCCAGACAAACTATGTACCAAAAAACCGAGAATCCTTGGATGATTGACGTTAAAAGATTCTGAGAGGTGGAGGACTTGAGAGGAAGAAGAAGACGGGGAGAAGAGCACGCAGCGAACGGGCGATCCCTCTTGAGCCACAAATTAGGGCACTTCGGGAACCTCTAACATTCAAAGATGAATCTGCAGCTCATTCGTCATCCGCTTCGTGAGTCAATATCATTATTTATTATTGGAAGATAGAAATAATATTGGATGAATTAAAGGCAGTGTTCACGATAAGAATCGTTTTTCTGCTTTTCCGCCCATCTTGAAGACGGTCACATGCTGATTCCAATCATGTTCTTGGAATCGTACAAGACCTTTTAGGAACGGAGTTATGGTCCCTCAAAAATTGAGCTAAGGAAACATGGTGGACGAGTTGTCCGAGGCTTGTAACTTCCGTCTTTTGCAGCCGATTTATGCGAGCTGACCTGAGTAAAGAGAGAAGTTGATATTTAAGGGAAGAACGGGGTTATTGATCGGAAACCATCGCTCATCTCACAATACCGAGCATTCATTTGTTCACTTCGGTGGGCGTGGAAAGTGCATCTGGGGGTGACGAGCTGACGGGTGTCCAACTTTGGGGCCGTAGGGGACCGTTCCGAGCTCATTTTTCTTAGTTTTTTCAACGCTAAGGTTTTGCTAGACCCCGCAGCTGCCGATCTCCACCAAAAAATCAAACATGGTTTTTATCGTGGACACTGCTTTTAAAGGCACAGTCCAACCTCAGGGATAAAATTTGATATTATGGTCCGCCCACCGTGCTTAGCAACCCTGCCAAGCGCGAGAACTCAATTCGATCAAACAAGTGTGAAACTACAGGGAAAAAGTCGGCCCCGCCCCCAGTACCCTAAAAGCATAATCAAGCGTTTCGCCTCGGATAGGAAACCAAATTCTTCGCAAACGGAAAATTTGGTTTGTGTAGCAATGCTCAAAGGCAAAAAGTACAATAGCAGAGCTCTTGGTTCCCTTTCCAGGGCGGTATGCCCGGCTAGGCTTTTGGGGTAAAGTGGGCGGGGCCGACTTCTTCTCTGAAGTTTCTCACTCATTTGATCGAATTGAGATCTCGCGCTTGGCAGGGTTGCTATACACGGCATCCGGAATATAATATCAAAAATTACCCCTGAGCTTGGATTGTGCCTTTAAGGTAGAAGGTCCAACATTGGCTGAAAGGAAACGTGGATCGATCCGGATCAAAAATGATAAAAAGTCCAAGAAGCTGAAATAAAACGGATAGGAAGAAGTGAATGGGCGAAGCTTTGAAGATTAGCTTCGGTGAATCCGCACGCAAAGCGCTTGGAACTGACAAAGACGCGAAGAGGTTAAATATTTCACTGAATTTAGGATTGAACAAGCCAGTTCTTCGTCTAGACACTTTTTCCTGACGGCAGTTTTCGGTGCGTTGAGTAGGAAACTCATTACAATTGGCCTCACTTAAAGGCACAGGACACCCAGAAAATTAATTTCCAGATTTGTTGCTCATCTTGGAGAGAGTCACACGCTGATCACAGTGGTGTCTCTGAAATCGTCCAAGACCCTCTTTGAACAGAGTTAAGGCTCTTCAAAGATGCCTTGATTTTGAGGGTGAAAAATTGGTGGACGAGTTGTATCAGGCCTGTATTTCTCTTCATTCGCAATCGTTGCGTGAGAGAAAGCCAGGATAAGGAGACAGTCCGGTAATGGACTGAAGAACAACGACTTGTTGGAATTCATTCATCAATTGAGCCGCTATCGAGTTCGGAAATCTATTAGGGGGTCGGGCCGGTGGTGGTGAGCGAAAAAGGTTGGGCCTGTGGTGGTCGCTTATATCTCGCTTATTTGGAGGAATTGAGATCTGGCATTTGGCACGTGTTATACAGGAGGGGTCTTCTACACAATTACATGAAAATCTCAAATTTCATATCTGAGGGTGTACTGTGCCTTTAAAGGCATCGTACGCGCTGAAAACCACTCACCGTTTTTTTAGGTTCAAATGATTCTCTGGGCCCACCTAAGAACGTAGGGAGGGTTTGTTCGGTTGAAAACGCCTTTTTTGAAGACAATTGAGGTTGAATGTCTCAAATTCCGTCAAAAGAGGCCGGCCCTCCGTCAGTCATCTGACACAATTTGCTGTCAGCCATCATATAAGTAAATTTTCAACATTTGATACAGTGAAACTGAGGGGAAGTTGATGGAATATACCAAACGATTACGTGAAGAATGACTTTTCTACACACATCGATTAACCTTTCCTTCTTAAAGGCAGTGGTCACGATGAAAAACGTTATCGAAAAAACTCCAAAAATCAGCTTAGATCAAAAACAGCTGAAAAACTATGAGGGTAGCGCGGTGAAAAACGGGCTAGAATTAGAGTTTCTAGGGCCTAAAGATGCCAGTTCGTGCACACGTGCACAGCGATGACGAAAAAGATCGCAGTCTCATGCCGAGCAGTCAAAAATCATCGACGTTCAAAGGAAGAAATAAATGCAAATTTAACTAATAAAACAGTATAACAATGAAAACAAGCACTTAAGGCAATGTTTTTGACTAGATGTGTACATAAATTCGAAGGTTCATTCATTGAAATTCAATTTCAAGCCAGCTGATGTTCTTGACATATGAGGTCATCGACGCCGATGATGTGGAGTGGGCTCGTCCACCATCAAAAGACAAGAAAGTTCAGGTTTCAAACTTGGCCCGAACCAGTGGTTTTTTCGCGATTTTTTCTTATAGGTCCTACTACTCGAGACCCAGAGAGGGATTTGGAGAGAAAAAGACGTCAAGCATATTTGATCACGACCACTGCCTTTAACAAATCGCGTGAAAGAAGGATAAACTTCATTTGGTCGTGATATCGTCGATCAAAACAGCTATCTCTAACGATCGACTCTTCCTTTGTCAAAAGTCGATTGAGATATTTTGGGTCTAAAAAAGGGGTTTTCAGTGGATTTTTCGCGGTTTTTTCAACGTAGCTGTTATAGAGGGAACTACTATAGCTCTCATTGTATATGGAAAACTCGAAAACGAAATCCATTGTGAACGATGCCTTAACTGGTTCCGGTCGTGTTGTATTCTAATCTTCAACCGACCGCTTCACTTCCGGTCTGAAACTAGGCAAAGTCTGTTGTATTCCACGATGCATATTGTCTGATCCGCCAGAAGTTGTGCATCAACAAAGAAAGTAAAAGCTGCTGTGAAAACAAAGTAAAACTCAATGCAACGCGTCCGCCACTTGTCGCGTTGCAACGAGCTTCATACATATTGATCGTCAACAGACCGCATCCACTTCGTATGTAGACTCTGGCAAACCACTAGTGACCTGTCGATTTCGATTATCACCCGTAGCGGAGCGGCGGGCCGCGGTGAAATATAACTTGTGATAAGGAGGTTCCGACGGAAAAGCCACCGCTCCGCGCTGTGATAATCGAAAACAGGAGTTCACTTGAAATGAACCAGAGTCTAGATGTGCAGCTTCTAGTGGACTAGACTACATGTAATGCATTTGATTAATCTTAAAGGCAGTGTTCACGATGAAAATCGATTTTCTATTTTTCCGCCTATCTTGAAAACGGCCCCATGCTGATTCCAATGGTGTCTCTGAAATCATACAAGACCTTCTGTGAACGCAGGTATGGTCCCTCAAAGATTGAGCTATCGAAACATGGTGGACGAGTTGTCCGAGGCTTGTAACATCCATCTTTTGCAGCCGATCTATGCGAGCTGACCTGAGTAAAGAGAGAAGCTGAGAATGAAGGGAAGAACGGGGCTAATGATTGAAAATCGTCGCTCATCTCACGATCTCGAGCATTCATTTGTTCACGTCGGTGGGCGTGTGATGCGCTTTTGGGGTTTTCAATGCGCTCGAAGTTGTAACTTCGGGCTCTTTTGGGGCTCTTCCTGGCTCGTTTTCATGCGTTCTTTCGACCTTAACGTTACAGAGTGTCCCTCCACTACCCAATCCTAGTGGAATTTCGAAAACTTTTTTCATCGTGAACACTGCCTTTAAGAAAATTCTGATTGGCCATTATGATACAACGGTGATTTTTCGAAAGTTGGTTGGCCGTGGATATGCGATTGTTCGCTTTTTGTGAAGAAAAAAGACAGACACGCCGCAAGCGGGCAGTCAACTGCAGTGGACACGGATTTGTTCTTCGGATCCGCGTATGCACGAGAAGCTTGCGTCTCTGCGTGTCTATTTATGCGGCGCGCAGTCTCTGTCTTTGGAAGAACCATTTCGCGGCGACCATATATGCATTTTACTTCAAAACGGAGTGTATGCGGGGTAGTAATGCTTTGGATATGAAGTTCGTATACGAATGTTGATCAACTGTTAAATCGTCCTCCGGAAGACATTCAATTGGGAGGAGCCTGGCAATAGAGTATGTCAACGAATTTTCGGAAAACGAATATTCGGCCGAATAAACGAATAATCGAATATTCCAATATTTCGATTATTCTAAAAAGTCAGATTTTCGAATAATTCGTTTATTCAAACATTAATTTTTCGAAAATTTCGTTTATTCGAATACTCGACAGGTCCAATATTCGAATATCCGGCCCAATAAACGAATAATTTCAGAAAAATGGGAAGCAGAGCCTCCGGCACAAGTCCATTTTTTTGGGGTCCAGACGTTATGTGTCTCCAATCAAGCTGGTGGAAAGTTCGAATGCTCCAATATTCAACATGAGATCTTCAGAAACCTAATGGTGGAGTATCTCGCTCAGCGCCGAGTTTCAGGTGTTGGTCGTAATGTGTCAACGTACTTCAACCACGAGAGAGGTGTGAAAACGGGGATGAGCGGTGCGCGTGGCCGGAAAGAACACCGAGTACCCCCGCCTCTCCTGCGGCTGGAATACATTACGACCATCACCCCCGAACTTCTGGGCGGAAGTAATAGACACTGTTTGCCGTGCTGCTCGAGTAGGTCCCGAACAGATTCGAACGATGTTCCAGAAACTTTTTTAGTTTGAATACTTTCATGCTGTATAATGTAGAATGTCTTATTCGTGGAAGTTCATTGTCATAGCTTTGATCTATACCATGCTATACAAGAAATGTCAAGAAAATGGGGGGTGCCATGAACGGGTATTCGATTATGCGTACTCGATCCGTACTTCTAATTCAAATACTCGCAATTTTTGCCGAATATTCGAATAATTCGTATTCGAAGCATTCGAATAATTCGATTATCGGGAAAAGTCAAATTTTCGAATAAGTCATTTATTCGACTATTTGGAAAAGTCAATTTTTCGAATAATTCGTTTATTCAAAATATTCGGAGAGGTAAATTTTTCGAAAAATTCGTTTATTCGAATATGCGGAGAGGTAAATTTTTCGAATCATTCGGCTATCTATGTTGCTAAATATTGGGAGCCGACCAACGGGTATGCCCTACCAGTTACAGGCCATAAAACGGCCAATGTCTCACCGTCGACTGCGTACCACGCGCTGCGCGACCGCACGAGCGTCGGAAGCGAACGAGTTTTGGCCGCTGCGCGACGAGTTTTGGCCGCCGCGCGGCGGCCGAAACGTCGCGCGGCGGCTAAAACTCGTCGCGCGGCGGCCAAAACCCGTTCGCTTCCGACGCGCGTGCGGTCGCGCAGCGCGTGGTACGCAGTCGACGGTGAGACATTGGCCGTTTTATGGCCTGTACCTTAGTTAGAATTATGGGAGGCAATTACTGCAGAAATCGATGAAGGTACATATCTGTCCACTTTCTGAACGAATGGATCGTTCCACGATGTGGCCATCACAGATGGACGGAAGTCTCGGAAATTGACAAGAATTTGCGCATTACAAAATCATATTTTTTAGCGTATATTCGGCACGGATCGCACTGATACTTTTGATTCCTTATTGTGCGTTGGCGCAAACTCGATTCACATATGTTATGGCATACGTGCACCGAGTTTGCGCCATCACATAAGGATGAATCAAAAGTAAAGTCGGTCCGAATGAGATTGTCCATCCACGCGGTTGACGTCTGTGTCAAGCGGCCACCACCAAGCCATTTTTAGGATCTCTAAATCGCTTATCAGAAATGTCAGAGCATTACCCCTCTCAGCTGTTGACAATCGTGGGGAGTCTTGTCCGGAAAATGCCTTCGCGGCGGCAGCTCGACAGGCGCGCTGACCGCGTGGGCGGACAGTCTCATTCGGACAGACTTTATCGGTGCGGTCCGTGCCGACTGTATGAGCATCGAGCTTGCGCCAACACTTGCTATACCGCTAAGAGGGAACGAAAACTGTCGCTGCGATTTGTGTCGACTGTGCAGTCTGTGCCAAAAGGAGTTTCCAATCGTCAGTCGCACATTTGAGCAGCGAGGTGAAAAAAACTTTGGCAGAGAGTGCGGAGACGAAGGGAGCGGCGCGATGTAGCATGAGGATTTCGTTTTGGCACTGAGTGTATACCCACCAGAAAGGCTTGATAGCGGAGCCGATAGACTCCAACCTCGCTGCCAGTCAACTCCTCTTCGTCTGCGCTGCGGCGCTGACCTACTTCTTTTCTTCTGCCCTCATGAAAGGCGTGGAGTTCCACCATTGAGGTTTTCGACAGGTAAGCACAGTAGTGGATGCGAAGTATCAGAAGCAAGAACACGTTAAGCCCTTTCAAACTCCCAAAGTTTTTTTCGTGATTGGCTGTGAAGTTGTTCAGAACTGCTACTTTGAAACTGCTCCAAGCATCAACGACTGCACTTCCCAGATCGTCCTTGGTGGCTAATTGCCTAAGAAGGGCATTACCCCTGTCGACAATAATCCGTCAGAGATTTTTCATATCGTCCAATCAGCATTACTTCTGTATTCGCTAGAGTTTTCGAAGAGATCCTAAAATCGACACTGGTTACCTTTATCGAGACTAACTCTCCGATACCTGATAATCAGTATGGATTCAGAGCTGATAGGTCTACTGAAACACAAATGTTAACGGCAATGGAAGATTGGACAAAAGCCATTGATCAAAGAATCAATGTTGACATTATTTACTTTGATTTTACGAAAGCGATTGATAAAGTCCCTTTTGGGGAACTGATTTCTAAACTTATCATTTGGCATACATCCTAGAATAGTGAAATGAATACACAACTTCATAACTGGGAGGTCATTCCAAGTAAAAATCAACGAATCGTTTTCGCAAACATACCCAGTTACTAGTGGTGTGCCACAGGGCGGTGTCCTTTCACCTATCCTCTTTAACTTGTACACTTCTGACATCCCCAGCCTAACTAATCAATGTAATGTTTCCTGTAAAAAGTGTGCTGATGATATCAAGGTATATAAAAATATTGAGAGCAGTAGCGACTGTCTTGCTCTACAATTGGGAATTGATTCAATTGCTGATTGGTCAGCCAGGTCGAAGCTCCCACTATCAGCTCCGAAGACCAAGGTGCTCCATCTTGGAGATTCCGTTGATAGACACATTTACAACCTTGGAGAGCTTGAGCTTAATAGTGCCGACACATTGAGGGATATAGGATTCATACTAGACAAACAGCTCACTTTCAATGAGCATTGTGAAACAGTTGCAAATAGAGCTGGGGAGGTAGTAATTTGGCCTTAAGTCAGAAATAAGAGTGATGAGCATCTTCCATTAATGTGGAGGTAATGGCTGTCCAAATGAAGAACAATCGCAATGTAAATGAGCACATGTCAAGTTGTTGGCAAAACTAGCAGAGTTGAGAGCCTGCGAACCTCACCTATCCATTCGATGTTACGAGAGCAGCGCGACATTGCACTGCGCCATTGCGCCCAACAGTCTCTCGCTGATAAAGGGGATGAGATTCACCAATGAAGGCAATTCGTGACAACTACACGGCCGGGATTCGATCCACTGCCTGTATTCGCGGAATGGGAAATCGCTCACTTAAAAAGAGCATTCGTAGATTTTGAATCAACGAATTGAGCAACCTCTAAGAATTTTCGGACAAACTGCTTTTCCGAATTTATTCTTTCCGGATATTTTTAGTGAATGATAGCTCCGAAGGAGTCCGCTGGATTTTTTTTAAAATGACGATTGAATTCGAAAATCGGACTTATGTTTAATTCCAATAAGGCTGAAAGATTTGTCCGATTATTGAAGCCGAATTTTCGATTAATTTCCGAATAATAAAGAGATCCAATGGAACTTTTTCTTGCTTGCTTATCATTGAAATGTCGCGCCCTGTTCAATTTTAGAAAGCCAAATTACAGTAGCCACCTTTTTGAAAAAAAGGGCAGCCCTACTCGGGGCAAAAACAGTTCAATTCTCATTAGTTTCTTGATTTGAATTTTTTCCCAAATTTTTAAAATAAAGTATTGTACAATATGTTACGCAAATTTTAAGCCAACTTTGCTAGAGCATTTTTTATTATTGAAGCAGATTTCTTTTCCTGCAGTAGATCTGGTAAAACGACGACGGCGGCCCACCGATTCCAAACTTTGAGTTTTAAATGGTAATGCATTACGGAATCGATACGTATGCTCCTTCGATAAATTTAGTACATATAGGGCGATGGGGAGAAACCTATGGGAACTATTAGAAATGTCTTCTTTTCACAATGGTTTCCTAGCACATCAGCTGAAAGATTTAGAAGTAGTCCGGAAATTCTCGTCTGCTGAATTTCGCTCCGTAGCCGTTCAGTTCAGGGGAAAAAGTATAGAAAATGCTTCTCGATTACTTGTGCAATTGATACGAAACTCTTCATCGCAGGTGTGGCGCGCGCGATGATTCTTGCCGCAGGTCCGGCGCGCGCGACGTTTCAGTGAATTGATTGCAAACGGAGTTCACCTCAAAAGCAAAGCGATTCCGGGGAAAAAGTGGTCGCAAGCCATATCCATAAATGGCAATTGGAATCTTGAATACGCCTAGGTTTTCAAAAATTGAAGAGAAAACTGAATGTGCAACGAAATTCACTTTTCGAGAAATCGAACCATTTTTCACCAATTTATTCAATTTCCTTCGTTTTAACAAACTATAGCTCCGGTATTGTAATCGAAAACTGAGAAACTAGGTTTAACTCAAAAGGAAATGGTCTTATTTCACCTCTAACTGTCTTGGTTTACCTCCGTCTTAAAATTTGAACGGGAGTTTTAGATGTACTCGGAGGACATTTTGCTCACGTCCAATTGAAATCTATGTGTCTCCCCCACCACCACACTATTTCTTGTGCTCTGGCCACCCTGCAATCAGCGACAGCCATCTGTCGCTGATGTTTCCAATCAGTGTCATCCATAAATTTGATGATGAAGTGTTGCTGATTTGGAACAGAGTTGCTCATTAAGAGTTGGCGCTTCTATGAGGGCATTCCCAGGTCACAACCAGCATGTTTGAGTTTGTGTAAGATTAAAGATAAGATGCAACTCAAATTAAAGATCTAAGTTGCATATTAAGCCAAATTACTACCGCCCCAGATAGGGCTATATACAATCTATTCAAGGCGTTATCCACAAATTCATCGCAACACCTTATAATAGCTTACAAATCATACATTCGTCCTCTATTGGAGTATGATGCTTCAGTGTTCAACCCAAATTCTAAACGCAGCATTCAGAGACTCGAGTCAGTTCGAAACAGTTTTACTAAAAAGCTCTGGATGCGTTTACATGGGTATGATTTCTGAAAATTTAGCTTCCTGGCAAAAGTAACGATTTGGTAATGTCAAAAAAAAGTGGTATATCTTAAAAAATGATTTGGCGTAAAATAGCCTGAAGTAATAAAAAAGCTAGTAAATCAAGTGAAATAACTAAAAATACGATTTGGCAGTCAATAATAAATTAACTATCGATAAGTAAAGACAGAGGGATCAGAATTTACAAGCTTCTCCGTTAAACTTATCGAAGCAAAATCAAGCGCGATATGGAATGGAGCGTCGCGTTCACTTAGCTGGACCTATGCTGATTCCCTTATTACAGCTTTCGAAAATGGCTTAATGTTTCCGTTGCGCGCTTGATTTTGCTTTGATAAGTTTAACGGAGAAGCTTGTAAAATCTGATCCCTCTGTTTTTCCTTATCGCTAGTTAGTTTATTATTGCCCGCCAAATCGCATTTTTAGTTATTTCACTTCATTTCCTAGCTTTTTTATTACTTCAGGCTATTTTACGCCAAATAATTTTTTATGATATTTCATGATATTTTTGAAACTTTTCTTTGACATTACCAAATTGTTACTTTTGCAAGGAAGCTAAATTTTCAGAAATTTCACATTTTTTTCCCGAAGGTTCCCTTTCTGACATGAATTTTGCTCAACGATTTCCAGTTTGGAAAGATGAAACATCTAACAGGCGATTTTGTCGTATGAGTGTAACTTCCGAAACTTGTGACGCACAACCATAAAAAAACCCCACTCATCGCCGCATTTTGCGCAACAGGTGAAAAATCGATATTATTGTTCATAAATATTCGATTTTGCATGATGAAAACAATTTCCCAAGCAAGGTACTTACTAGGGAACCTCGCATGGCCGCCCCCACGATTTGAAAGATGATGTTTTCCGGTCAATTCTGCTCCGCTGTCTCCGAATCTGACATTGGATTTTGCAACGGACACCTCTGAACGAAGTTATAAGCGTTTTTGAAGCTTCGTGAAAAGGTAAGGGTACCCATCAGCTAATTTTCAGGGTGTTTAAAAAAAATTCGGAATCGGCTCAAAACTTTCAACGGGGGGTTACTCAGGGCGCTGAACGTGAATCTAGAGTCTATTTGTCGCTAGACTAATGGTTACTGTAGGTTACGGTGGGCATAATGCCTTTTAAATGGCTTTACCTACCCTAAAATGTCGAAAATCAAAAAATGGACCTCAAATTCGTGTTCGGCTTCCCAAATAACACCTTCAGAGGAATTTTGAGCCAAATCTGAGACTGACCAAGCTACCGTATACCCACCGTAACCTACCGTAATCTATCAAAAATCGATAAACAGAATGCAGATTCGTGTTTAGCACTGCAAATAACCCCCAGAGCAACAATTTGGGCCATATCTACATATAGTAGCACTCCGGAAATCGGCAAACGTCGCGATTTGTCATCAAATTCCCCCCCCCCCCCCCGATGGGAGGCTTTGAACGAATCAAGTCGAAAAGCTCGGAGAATCGTCAAATAAACCCGAGATTCGTGATCAGCGCCCCAAATAACCCACCTGGAGGGATTTTGAGTGAAATCTGCAACATTTTTTGTGTTTATATCTCTGTGTTCAGAGATATAAATAAGCGCCCAACCGAAAATCCGCACAAGTCCAAAACGCTATCAGTCTGCGCAAATTTTGGAAAATGCGCCTTTATCCAAAAATTGCTCACTGGGGTAGTTTGGGGCGCTGAACACAAGCATGAGGTCCGTTTCCGGATTTTGCAAACACTAATGCGCGTTTTTCATAGAAAAAAAGGCGGGAAATACGAACTTTGACATGCTGTTACTTTTTTCGCAGATATACGTAGTAAAATCCGAGTTCAGATGCAAAGAGAGCGTGCCAGAGTTGACTAGAAAACATTTATCAGCTTTCTGATCCGGGGGTACACCATACGAGGTTCCCTAGTTAGACCCTCGACAATCAACACTCATTGCGGCAGTTTGTGCAACAGGCAAAAAATCCATATTATTGATTGGTATTAATCGATAATGTTCGATCAGTGAAATTCCCAAACCAAGAGATCCATACCCATCAACAATTACCACTCCTCATCGCATTTCGTGCAATAAGAGCGAAAATCGATAATATTGATTATCGATCGATGACGTGGCATGAGTACGAAATCTGACAAGTTAAGTACTTACCCCTAATGACCTATGTTAATTGGCTGCAGATCCACCCACATACCCTGCTCTCCACAGCAGTAACATGCCCCAGCAGTTTTCGCGCTCCAAGGCTAATTTAGTATGTAAACCCACGATTTTGAGGTACCCTTCAGAGCTAAGGTATCAAGTTCAAATTGGAATAGGAGCAACCTGCATCCATTTCCAGCCTCCTGTCAAAAATGAGCTTCCTAGCTCAATTTTAAGTGTTCCCACAAGTTTATGAACGCCAACTGAAAAAAAATGAGGTTAACACCGACATCGAGCGGTTTTTTAAAATTTTCTCGAAAACCAGCAAACCGTTCCAAACCATTTTCGGGGGATATTACCAACTCTGGATTTTCCCAGCATTTTCATTTTGTTCTTGGCTAATGTTTACCTTATTCTTCTGTTTTGTATTACGCGTGGTAATCCACGTACAAATAAATAAATAAATATGTTTTAGGTCCCTGCAACACTTTCACTACCCAATCCAGAGGTGTTACGAAAAGTATGTTTGTGGTACCAGATAGATAGTATGTTTGCGACCGTGTCGTAACCGCAGCGCTGCATGGAGTGGAGGAACCCACCAACAGATCAGATAGCTTGCTGCTCACTTATTGTTTTGGAGCATCACTTGTGCTCACCGTACATGAAATGCTGAATTTAAAGAACGCGTTCGGGATTGCAAGGTGGACCTAACTTTACAAAATAAAATCCATCAAACTTAGTAATATTGAGTACAAAGGTAGATAGTCAACCGCGTTGCAAGATATTGCATACAATTTCCACACCTAACAAACGGGAAAATCAGGGAGTTGGGGAAGACGGTTCTGCACTGTGTCGAGAGGAGAACGCAGAAAAAGGATACGCGGAATCTATATGCCATACATAGAGGAGAAACACTTCATCACCAGCCACCAACGTCAGAGGTGAAAGAAAAGTTTGTTGGTATGAAAAAGGAACGATTTTTTTCGGAAGTTCTAAGGCGATTCTTTCACTTACACAAAAATTCAATGATAGATGGTCGAAGCATGGCTCGGCAGTGTTGGCGTTGAGCCGAGTAGGTAGACGATGTGATGACGTAGCGGGTGATTGTCGACAAGAGGAGGGAAATTGTGGAGATTCGTGTCCAGATATTCTCAGCTCTTCTTGCACAGCAACATCGTCTCGTGAGGAAGAGCGACGATGATCTTGCCAGGCATCCATCAATTCGCGTCTACCCCTAATCGAGTTCCCCCTCTTCACCCCCACGACTTCACATGAGGTGTGCCCTCTTCTTGTCAGATGACGACAGCGTCTCGATGACTCAATCCACAGCTGCCATCTCCTCCTTTATTTCAGTTTATCACTCACAGCACAATCTCCGACTCGTTTAGCCCTCTTTCTCTTACTCATTCCGCTACCCACACTCACATTGGATTTCGTCAAACGCTGGTCAAATGGCCCACTTACAAAGCATACACTACACGTTGCACCCGAGTCGAATAACGAATATCGGGATCATACAATAGTCGCGTATATTCGATTCACTCGAATGAGTCCAGATATGTTGCGCTACCATTTCTCTACTAGTTGCTATCATTCGTGATCTATCTGAAAGCATCGTTAATCTGCGAGCATAGCTTTTAGTATGATTAGGATATCCGTTATCCGATTCGGGTCCAATACATATATCCTCGAGGCGTTGCTGGTTCTGGTAGAGTTCTACTCTGTGGTTTCATTTCTACAGCTTTCAGATGTCCCCATTGCCGCATAGCTGTCCGCCTCAGGCAAGACGTATGGGAAAAGTTCAACTAATAAAAGGCTCTGGAGAGGTATAGGCGAACATGAAACGAGAAAGGTCGTGTATCGGAGCGCTCCCAATTGTAGACATCATTCAAAAAGATGAGTATTTCTGCAGTTGCGTTTAATATTTTGGCATCTTGGCGATTTTTCATCAAGATTCAGTGTATTGAGATGTGTATTATCTACGTGGACTTGTTCCGCTTCTCAAATAAATAAATAAATAAATAAATAAATAAATAAATAAATAAATAAATAAATAAATAAATAAATAAATAAATAAATAAATAAATATATATCTAAATAAATAACTAAATAAATGAATAAATAAATAAATAAATAAATAAAACAATAAATAAATAAATAAATAAATAAATAAATAAATAAATAAATAAATAAAACAATAAATAAATAAATAAATAAATAAATAAATAAATAAATAAATGAAAGATTGTTTTTTTTTCGGCATATTAGAACATTGATAAGCCAAAGATTCAAAGTTTTCTCTAACAATATTGGGAATGAAGCGGGTTTCGCTACCTGATAGTCTTTTTTCAAGTTTAGCTATTACAAAGCTCGCCCCAAAATAACCGGCATAAGTATAATGTAGATATTGTTTGTATTCTTCTGTGCCAATCCAGGTTTTTACTGATGAAACTGTTTACTCGGCCGACGTTTCGGTCAAATCGCCGTTATCAAGGCCCGAGACAGTTCCACCAACACTCAGCTCCAATCGACGTCAAGCAAGAGATACCACTAGCCCTGTCTCGGGCCTTGATAACGGCGATTTGACCGAAACGTCGGCCGAGTAAACAGTTTCATCAGTAAAAACCTGGATTGGCACAGAAGAATACAAACAATATACTGATGCCCAGGTTCGAAGAAGAGCGTACGTGGACATTATAATGTAGATACTTTAATGAAAACTTTTGCTTTTAACCTTATTGACCACGAACCTCGAACTTAAAGGCATCGTTCACGATGGATTTCGTTTTCGAGTTTTCCACATATAATGATAGCTACAGTTCCCTATATAACAGCTACGTTGAAAAAACCGCCAAAAATCCACTGAAAACCCCTTTTTTAGACCCAAAATATTTCAATCGACTTTTGACAAAGGAAGAGTCGATCGTTAGAGATAGCTGTTTTGACCGACGATCTCACGATCAAATGAAGTTCATCTTTCTTTCAAGTGATTTTTTGAGAAGGAAAGGTTAATCGATGTGTGTAGAAAATTCATTCTTCACGTAATCGTTTGATATATTCCATCAACTTCCCCTCAGTTGCACTGTATCAAATGTTGAAAATTTACTTATAACATGGCTGACAGCAAATTGTGTCAGATGACTGACGGAAGGCCGGCCTCTTTTGACGGAATTTGAGACATTCAACCTCAATTATCTTCACAATAAGGCGTTTTCAACCGAACAAACTCTCCCTACGTTTCAAGGTGGGCCCAGAGAATCATTTGAACCGAAAAAACGGTGAGTGGTTTTCAGCGCGTACGATGCCTTTAATACACTGCGTATCATAAATATAGGACATCCTCTGAATTTATCGATCTCGTGTTTCTTGAGCAATTTCTCGGTTATAGCCCGTTGGAGCGCAGAAATCGAGAGATATCGCCGACTATTGGCTCAGTCCCGACGAACTGAAATACTTCAGAGATTTTTCATTAGATTGAGATCAGGACTGTAGATGAGCCACTTTGAACAATACCGTTTTTGCTGAACAAAGAAGTCCACCTCAGACTTTCTCACGTGGACGTTCACGTTGTCTTGCTGAAAACTGCCACTTTGGCGTGCAAAAACATGCTGAAATGAAAATAGCTGTCCTCTGGTACTCGCAGGAGATCATCTGACAGCTGAAGAAGACAAGCGATATATGTCTTTCACGAGCAAATACTCTGACAGATCATGGGACATCTGCCACCGCAGCTCCGGTGGATAAATTGAACAGAACCTTTCCTCGAATTCCTTTGGCAACTCTTCCGCCCCTCAGACCCATTGAGACTCAACTTCTTTTCAACACAGGCCATCACCTACATATTCACAAGTAGTCGCTGTCCACTTCAGCCTTCGGAATTGCGGAGGTAGATCTCAAATGATCTGTCAAAGTATTTACCCGTGAAGAACATCTACAGCTAGCGTTCGTCAGCTGTTGCACGATTTCCGGGGAGTACGAGAAATTGTGAAAAAGTTGTGAAACAAACATCTTCATTTTCCCATGTTCTTGCGCGCCAAAGTCGCAGTTTCTAGCATCATAACGTGAGCGTTCAGGTGAGGTCTAAGGCAGCGTCCATACTATGTTCGGGCAAAACTGTAAAAATTTTCGAATATATTCGAAAATCATGTTTTTCGAATTTCAAATTTTCGAATATATTCGAAAATCAAGTTTATCGAATTTCAAATTTTCGAATATATTCGAAAAACTAATTTTTCGAATTCCAAATTTTCGAGTATATTCGAAAGTCAAAATTTTCGAATAATTTTTTTCTACTTTTCGGATAAATTCGCTCAAATTCACAAATGATAGCTTCGATTTTAAAAATTAGTTTTGGGCTGTCATTTACTGTGACTATCACTTTGTAGAAATATTAATCGGTTACACTTACTCTTAATCTCAAACCATTTTTAATCAGGATGGCTGCAGAATCTGTCCCTGGGGTTGGATTGTGTCGAACTGGTTAAAGGCAGTGGTCACGATGAGAAACCTTATCAAAAACTATAAAATTCAGTTTAGATCGAAAACAGCTGAAAAACTAAGAAGGTAGCGCGGTGAAAAACGGGCCTGAATTAGAGTTGCTAGGGCCCAAAGATGCCATTTCGTGCACCCGTGCACATCGGCGCCCAAAAAGATAGCAGACTCATGCCAGCAGTCAAAAATCATCGACATTCAGGCGAAGAAATAAAAGCAAATTACCCAATAAAAACGGTTAAACAATGAAAGCAAGCACTTCAGTAAATGTTTTTGACCAGATGAGTCAATGTTGATTGATTGAAATTCAATTTCAAGCCAGCTGATATCTTTTATATTAGAGATCATCGATGTCGATATTGTGGAGTGGGCTCGTCCACCATCAAAAGACATGAAAGTTCAGGTTTTGAATTTGGCCCGAAACAGCGGTTTTTTCGCGATCACTGCCTTTGAGAGAGCCTACCACCACAATGTTAAGCGCTATTCATACGGCACGGGCGTGGAGTTGATGTATTAATGCCTGACGCATGATTTTCATGATTAATCCGTCTTAAATTTTATTTTGGTTAATAATTATTAATTTTAGTGCTATCTTCTGCTACTATGATAGTGATCGCATGTACAGATTTTGCTTGCTCGGCAAAGTTAGGGCCCATTTCAATCCGCTCCGCCATAGTGTCGTCGCTGGAGTATTCATAGTCTCCGCAAGCGCGTCACGCGCGTCTAGCACAAGACGCTTGGCTTCAGACGAGACTTGACCACAACTATCCCTTTCTGGGGAAGTGCTTTATCGCACCCGAGCGCCGGGACCCTAGCGCCGCTCTCAAGACCTACTACTACGCCACGGCGCGGCCTACGCAAATTTGCTGCCGCCGAGCTTGCACGACTTCAGGTGGGAGGCAGGGTTGAACACTCAAGCTTGAAACTCTTTTGCCGCCGCGGGAATTGCCGCTTTTGAGTTACAATGAAGACAGTGTTTTGGATTACTAGAAATTAGCCGGAAGTTGGCAACTAGCTTCTTTCAACATGATAACGCTAGCGAAATCGATTCGCGATCAGAACTGTTAACGAGACAGTGAGGCGCGGCAAACGCCGCTATAGCTGTATTAAAGATCGAGAACGTTTTCTCCGCCACCGCTGCGTTTTACCATTTTTTTTAAGAAGCGGCATTTGACGCGGCAACAAATGTATGAAAAGGGCGTTAGGCCAATGGTATAGTTTTGCGACACGGGGTTGCAGTGCGCTGCACAGCGACAGCGACAGTGGTGACGACAGGCATCGGCACATTTGCAGTATGTCAGCCTTCCACGACACGTCACTGCGACGGACATGCGACAACTGTTCTTACGACGGCCAGTGCCATTGCTCCGATGCTGGTCCCGCATTTGTGCTAAATGCCATGACTGTCGCTCATGGCAGCGACAATGTATATTATTGACCTTAGGCGACGTTTATACTCCCGCCGCCGAGAGGCGCGGCGTAGCGCGATCCTATAATATCGATCGTGCCACGCCGTGCAAATCATAAATCGTAAAATTTAAAATTCCCCGTAATTCGCAAATCGTAATTCACAAGGCCGGAGCACAACCAAACCTCTCCAGCCGCGAAGACTACTCCTAGCAAATGTTTCTAGAGTAGTCATTGTAGATTTGTGAGCTCAATCGCCCCCATCCGTATTTCAAGTAACTGTTTCTCTGAAACGGGAGGGTTTCGGAAGCTAAAACCCTATTACTGACCATATCTGCCTGACAGCTACATAATAAATGCGAAAACGAGGGAGGTTTGCATTGGCTGGCCGTTTGAGCCAGCCTATCTCACCGATGGAGAACCCCAATTCGGGCGTGCAGTGAATAGGTCAAGATGGTGCTTTGATACTAGAGTTTGCTTTCAAAGGTTGATCAGAAAAAAAGAGCTTCTAGATGATTGTGCATTTCGATTATTCGAATTTCAAAAATTCGAATATGCTCTTGAAAATATTCGAATTTCGAATATTATTCGAAAGTCTGCTTTTGAATTATTCGAATTTCGAATATTATTCGAAGCCGCGTTTTACGAAGTATTCGAATTTCGAATATTATTCGAAAGCCCGTTTTCGAAATATTCGAATTTCGAATATTATTCGAAGCCGCGTTTTACGAAGTATTCGAATTTCGAATATTATTCGAAAGCCCGTTTTCGAAATATTCGAATTTCGATAATTATTCGAAAACCAAAGTTTTCGGATTTCAAATTTTGAATGATTCGAAATTCGAAAAATCATTCAAATTTTTTTCGAATAATATAGTTCGGTCCGAAGTATAGTCCATATGTTGCGAGAGCGTGCGATTACGCGAAATGCGATCTCATAGTTTAAACACGGCTGTCACAAACCGTGGTAAATGAGCAGACAAGCTCAGGTAAAAGCAGCCCACTTCCCGCCGGCCAAGTCGGGCTAGTCGACTTCGCGCGGCCCCAATTTCGTGGGCGTTGCAAAGCGCCCCACTTCCCGCGGAGAGAGAGGCTTTCCCATCTTCCCGTGGAGTGTCGGCGGGCAGTCGGCTATTCCTGGGGGTCATCGAACCGAAAATCGAACTCATCGATTCTCACTTTGATGTCATCATTGCACCACCCACTAAAGTGGAGCCAGTGGACGATTGCTGAGCAGAGAACGCTGTGTTGAGACTCTTTCAAAACCCGAGCTGTGTGCGACGCTGGTCTTGGGCAGGTGAACAACTGTCCGTTAATGGCATCTGCTAATAGGAAGACTGCAAGAACCAGTGAGTGTAGGAAGCTCCCCCGTAGAAGCTTACTCCTCATTTGTCAAGAGCAGTTCAAGATGAAATTCCCAGAAGCGGATTTTTGAAATTTTGTTTTAGAAGACCTCTATCTAAAGGGTGATTTTTGAATGTGCCGCAAACTGCTTTAAGATTGTCTTCTGTCAGTCATCAGATTAGCCGTAAGGCGGTGGCAGAAGGGCAGCAGAGTGCTTATTCACTGTGTACGGGCAGTCAACGAAACGGTGCTGGTGACTGCCCGCGACCGTTCTGTTGGCCTTCCGCGGGAGGGGTTACGGGACATCGGCTAGTGGTACCGCGGGAAGTGTGATGTCTCTATCTGAGAAGAGAGAGGTCTTCCCGTCTTCCCGGGGAGTATCGGCGGGCAGTCGGCTATTGCTGGGGGTCATCGAACATATACTCAAGTCATCGAACATTCACTAATCGATTCCCACTTTGATATCATCATTGCACCACTCCCTAGAGTGGAGCCAATGAACGATTGCTGAGCAGAGAACGCTGTGTTGAAACTCTTTCCAAAACCCGACGCTGGTTTTGGGCAGGTGAGTCACTGTTCGTTGATGACATCTGCAAATGAAAAAAATGCAAGAACCATTAAGTGTAGGGAGCTTCTCCGTAGAAGCTCACTCCTTACTTTTCGAAACCAGTTCAACATGAAATGCCCATAAGGGAATTTTTAAAATTTGTTTTAACAGAACTTTACTTGAAGGATGATTTCTAAATGTTCCGCAAACTGCTTTTGGATTGTCTTCTGTGAGTCATCAGATTAGCCGTAAGGCGGTGGCAGAAGGGCCGCAGAGTGCTTGTTCATCGTGTTCGGGCAGTCGACAAAAAGGCGCGGCCGACTGTCTGTGGTCTTCCGCGGGAGGGGTTAAGGGACGTGGGCTAGTGGATCCCCCGGGAAGTGTGCTGTCTGTGTCTGAGAAGGATTCGACTCGACTGATTGATCACCAGATCAATTGTTGCTGATCGAATCAACACGAAGGAGGAAGTGTTTTCTTGTCCCTCTATGTGCACCGGGCACCTATCAGCGTTAGGGAGCGTTGAACTCCAACAGGCCATAACCGCGAAATGGAGCAAGATAGACTCGCGAAACTGACCAACCAGACCACGGAAGACTGTCAAATCGAGTATATGATGCAATAACGGAGCGAGGATCCCTTCGAAGGCCAGTCGACCATTAGATTCGTGATTACACAATTTTATCGAACGTGAATTCCAATATAACTCAGGGGTGTCCTATCTTTTTGATACGCGACGAAGAACATGAACTTATTCAAGAAAAGAGCACAAACATTTGATCTTACTCGAAAGAGGATCACGGGGGTTATTTTACATCCTGACCACATTAGCATTGACGAAAAGGTCTATCTTGCTCAACAAACAAGAGACCGACAAAGTCGGGGCGGGGGTGTTTATCTTTATGATACGCAAAGTATTACAGCAAAAACGCCTGACTGTATCCTTCCCAGCGTGATCTGCCACGATATCGAGAATGGATCTGCAGAGACTCCCTCCAAGCCACTGCCTGGGGTTCGTGATTAGTTTGGAGAGGTTTCTTAGGCCCCTGTCAGAGTAGGATGAGCCGACGTATCCAGTCCGGTTGATACACACAGAAAGCATTGGAAATCGGATGCAAAAATCACCCAGTGTATCCCGACGACACCCCCCCCCCCTTAACACCCACAAACACCCACCCGGTCGATACGTATGATTAAAATGATGGGGTGAGGTTGAGAACATCACCCGATGTATTCGACGCGGTCGATATCCTTGCAATACGTGGATGAAGGGGGATGAGAAAAACGCCGGGTGGGCGGGCCGATAAAAAAGATTGCGTATCACAAGAAAGCTATCGACACTGCCCCCTCCGTTTCTTCACTTTACTCTCCTTCACTATTTCTCTGATCAGGTGCAATCTTGTTGGCCACTTAAGATTTTCTCAACCTCACCCCACCATTTTATTCATACGTATCGACCGGGTGGGTGTTGACCGGGTGGTCAGGCTCAGAGATGCAGCTAATGAGCTACAGTGTTTCATACAGCACGTTGTTTACTGAAAAGTTGCTGCAAACAGTTCTACGAATTCGACCAAAGAGAACCAATAATCATTTTTCTCATTCATTTCGTTAATGTGCCCTCACTAAGCATTCGGATTACAAACGTGAGTAGTGTTTACTGATCAATTCTGGCACGCTCTCTCCGGATCCTGAATCCGATTTTGCTGTGGACTTGTGAGAAATCATCTACAGCTCATCAAAGTTCGCATTTGTTGAAGTTGAGATGAACGCCACATTTGCTTATTCTTGATCGATTCGGTTAAAAAGCTGGTTACAAGAGCTATTCTACATACTGAGCTTTCATTTTCAAAGGGTCGTTTGGGCTCCTGATCACGGTTTCTTTTGTTCGTTTTCAAAAAGGTGCACGTTTGGGCTCGAAGAGCTCGTTGGCTGTCTACCTTATATTTGTAAGTCAGGTGGTCCTGGAAGCGCTACAGAAAAACGTTTCAAATCTGACTTGAAATTTCGCTATGGGGGTCGTTTGGGCTTCTGATCACGGATCTGAGGTCCCTTTGCCACAGTCTGAAAGATTTCGGCGAATTTGGTTCGAGGATTTCCAATAGGAGGAAATTTTGAAGAACGAATCAGACATTTCATGATTTCTAAAATGCGAGAGTACGAGAGTGACTCGAAGCAGTTCTGTAGTGTTATTTTAATCGCAACCATTACGGCGTTGAAAGCCGCTTTCACTGGGATCTTTTCTACTTTTCCAGATTCTGAAAAAAACATATCTTGAAGCGTATTATTAAAAAAGGACGGGTAACCTGCCGTAAAGCGTCAACACACTCATACTGATCAAAACTCACGAGCGGGACTGTTTTGCAGGAAAACGTTTCTCATATGAAGAGGAGCGGGGCATTGAAAATACTAAGGAACGTCATCACAAGGGAAATCAAGGATTCTGAATTTCTCAGTATAACGTGCGGCTTGGGGCGCAGTAGGAAGGAGCAGCGCTGTCTTACGCACAGGGTGAAGCTTGAAAGTATAGATGTACACTTTCGAAAAAAGTCGAACCGACAAAAATCGAAAAAATTTCGTTCGAGGGAATATCGAACGAACAAAATTTGAAAAAAAATCGATCCATTTTTTCCCGAACGAGCGAAAACAAATGGAAAAAAAATTCGAAAAGTCTTTGGAAAATTTTTCGAAACATTCGTTCGTATACAACTATACTTAGAAGCCATCTGGCTTTCTGAAAAACGCTGGATGTCTTCTACATAGTTACGTTCAGTTAATTGAAAACAACTCCTTCATGTTTTTATTAGCTGATAAAGGGGAAGCTGAGTTTATAGATCCGAGACGAGAACGAGATCGAATTCTGTTGATAAACGAGGAACCTTCGACCAACTCTGGCACCGCCACTGAGATTAATTGATGCAATTATATCCGCATGGAAGGAGAAGACGGGGAAATAGTACACAAATACTCATCCCACGAAAAGTCCCCCTTGCACTTGTTAGACCCAAGCAAGAGAAAAACAAGTGTTTAGCAGTAGCAAAACCTCCCCAAAATGGATTACAACGCTCTCAGGCGATTATCGGCCCCGAGCCGCCTGACAGTTCGGCTCGTTTTTCCAATCTGCGAGTCGGCTCCTGTTGCTGTCCGGGCCACTGCTGTTGCTGTCCGGGCTATTCCGGCTGGCCCCAACAGCAACAGCAGTAGCCCGGAGATTGGGAGAACGAGCCGAACTGTCAGGCGGCTCCGATTCCTACTCGGTGCGGCTCGGGGCCTAGAATCGCCTGAGCTAGTATGTGTAGCATATTCGGAGAAGTAGATTTTCCGAATAATTCGTCTATTCAAATACTCGGAGAAGTCGATTTTCCGAATAATTCGTTTATTCGAATATTCGGAGAAGTCGATTTTCCGAATAATTCGTTTATTCGAATATTCGGAGAAGTCAATTTTTCGAATAATTCGTTTATTCGAATATTCGAAAGAGTCAATTTCCCGAATTATTCGTTTATACGAAGAATTTTATTTGTTTGATATGCTCTACTGCGCAGTGCTCACACATTGGTGAGGAAGTTGTCGTCAACGACGACGGAATTTCCCTCGATACAACTGCGGAACATCCCCGAAGTCAGGGGAGGCGAAGGGGATTTCCCAAACATCATTACCTCTGACCACCGGTTACAGAGAAGCTATCCCTGAGATCCGGACAGAGACACTTTAGGGGCCGAATAGAGTCCCACCGCTGAAAGGCGCGGCAGCATGCAATGGAGGAGAATCGATCGTGCGGCACCGCATGATCGACACTCCTCCAATACATGCTGCCGCGCCTTTAAGCTGCGGTATTCGGCCCGTTACAATTGCGAAAAGCGAGACCACCTCGGGACTGGCCATTTTGAATCACCGTATACTCTGCGGCTTTATTTTCGCGTTCATCATGCTCGTGGAATCTAAGGGAATCACCGTGAAACGAACTTCCCTTGTTCTCCTTACCCAATCAACTGTTTCGAGAGTCATTCGTTGTGACTAATTCGAGGGGAGATCTATTCTACTCGGATGCTTCCCTAAAAATGTCTGAGCGCGGAGTCAGTTAGCGGGTGTTGTCCGGCCGGACAACGGGGGGGGGATCGTTCAAATTTTCCAGAATTCGAAATGTTCTTTGGGGGGAGTAACAATTTTGGCCCAACAATAAAAATATGGCGGTGTTCTCAATGAAGAAGAAGATTCTGACAAAGTTGAATAGCAAAAATTCTCACAAATAGGAAGGCACACATACTGTAATAGAAAGAAAAAGGTGAAAGGGAACAATACCGGCTCTATAACAGTTTTTATACATAAAGATGCAGTAGCAATATTTTAGACTGCTGCCAAAGTTTTAGCTAATAGGATATGCTTTCAGTCGAGTAACATGCATTAATAGAGCCTATTAACGCTTTAGTCCTTCCCTTCGTAGACGGGACAACGTACTGTCGTTCTCTGGATCAACTTCCGGTCCGCATTTGCGGACCACGGCTGTTGCATCACGCAACAGGATGATAATCGTGCTAGAACCAGTTGGTCCCGGCACGACCTTTCTCCCATTATGATTATCACGAGTGGCGTGGTGCAACAACCCTAGTCCGCATTTGCGAACCGGAACTTGCCTCCGAGAACGGCAGTACGTCCCTTCATGAAATTTCAGATTTTTGTAATTCTGCAAAAGATCGTTGGAATCTTGAGTTGCATTTTGAAAGCTGTTTATCTATTATAACATCTAAAAATAGCTTTTAAAATGGTTTGATGCATAAGGATGCTTTTAGGTAAAAGTCTTGACTCTTAATGAGCAAGTCAGCTCCAAATCAGATTCATCTTTATCTCACATTTGAAGGTGTCATGATTGCCAATATCAGCGACAGATAACGCTGTCGCTGATTGTGTGGTGGGTGAGGAGCGCACGAGACAGTGCACGGCGAAAGAGAGAGGCGCAGCGCTTTCAGATCGATCTTCGCTAAATGTCCCCTCGAGTACATTTTAAGACTCCCGTTCATGAGGACGATTCGGCGACCATGCCGGAAGCATCCCGGACGGGAGTGAGTCGCTCACACAGCGTGGTCGCAAAATCACAAGGTCGGCGGAGTGAAGCCTGCATGGGTAGCACCGTCAGCAACCCTACACCAACAGGAACGGCCCGAATTGAGAAACATCATCGCAGACGCACTTACAGTGAGACAGAGGTGACCCCCATCTGCAAATAGACGCTCGTGAGGTGAGGAAAAGCCTCCCTTTGATCAATTTTAAAATCTTCTGATGACTTTAAGGTGTATTTACGGAATACTGTGCTCGTCTTTATCCATCTTCACCGATTTTCACCATTTTCCGCGTATGTATTTGTTGATTTTCTATAGAAATCTACTTACAGTAACGCTCAAATTTTTGCAAAATGCGTTTTTACGGCGTTTTTGAGCTCACAAACAGCCGCATCGCCACGCCTTTGCTTCGAAGTGGTCCAATTTCAATTTTGAAGTCATTTTCTGGATTGCTTTCTCTGAGTCCCTACACGATAGTGTTTACAAAATAATAGATTATACTTGTACACGAGCAAATTTTCAAAAAAAAAATTCTCTGCCAAAGATTTTTCCGATTTTTTTTTCGTTCGTTTTAGTTCTGTTCTGTCGATCTAAAATTCGCCGAACAGAGTTTTTTCCAAATTCGTTCGTTGGCGAAAATTTCGTTGAACGAATTTTTTCGATTTGATTAGAGACTTTCGACATTATAGGCCCGCCCTTGATGGACATCGCTTTGAACTGTTCGAAATAAGCTGGGAAGAGTAATACATGCACTCCCAGAATTTGTGTGGAATATTCATCCCACTGACTGAGCGGTGTAAATAAAGCGTAGAGAGTCTGGTTTCCAAAAATCTTGGAAATGTTGAAGAGGTATTGATAAAGTTCCTGAGACTTATATCTCGCCAATTACAGGGAATTGAGATCTAGCCCTTGACAAGAGTTGAAGAAGAGAGAATCCTTCTACAGGAATAAGATGATAATCAGGAAAAATTCATGTCTGAGAGTGTGTAATGCTTCTGAGTATATTATGCTTGATGCTCCAGTGAGCCTGATGGCTGCGGCCATTTTGCTTTCCTCAATGCGTTGCACCACTACCTCACGTTCCTGGTCTAGCCATGGACAGCTAGCGCTATGGCGCAGTGCAATGTCGCGCTGCTCTCGTTCCAGCCCTGTTGGCCTGGATTCGCTTCTCTGCAATGTGTAAGTTTTGTTTTACAGCGTTTCCGAGATCCTCACTCAACATAGAACCGGCTCCTCATTCTTATGGTTGTTCATCTCACATCAGTGAAAGATACCATCATCACTAATTCGCATAGGGCATCTGATGACTGACGTCATCGAAATTCTTAAAAAATTTGTCTCATCTGATTCATGCTAAAGACAGTGAGACTCGTAACCACGGAATTGAGATAAATCGTCATCAGAATTCAATCATGGCAATGGTACATAGGGCATCATTGAACGTCCAGGGTGCACGTACATAGGGCATTTGAAGCGTGTCATGTAACCAAAATGGCGGCACATGACGTCACAGACGCTAGAAGTACATAGGGCATCTGATTACGTCCCAGGTACTGTCATGTATTTCTCCGCCCCCTGTAATTGCGGGCATCTGATTCGATCCCTACTTCAAACCAGGGATGAAGGGCCATTCCTATCGCCGATACGGCGGTACGCTCTCGTGGGTAGTGGAATACCGAGTACGATATAAGAAATGCCAAAAGCGGTGGATGACGTGGTAAAGCCCACGCATCGACGACTGTCATGGGAAAAGTACAAATACTCCAACACCCCTGTTTTGGAGGAGGACACAATACTCAGGGGCAGGTCAATACAGGGGCGGGGGTAAATTTTTCACTCGTGTAGCATTAGACGTCATTGTGGAGTCATTTTGACTCTTCGAAATAAACCGTGGGCGTTGTGTATCGTTCGAGCCATGCCATTCTGAATTCCGTATTATCCCGATTACGTTTACGTGCTGATGTATAATACGGCTGCCTTTGTGGCGATTCTGACAATTTTTTGGGTGGAATGCCGAAAAATGCCGGGACGTGGCATCAGCGGAATATGGGGGTTCAATTTGGAAATACCATATGGGCCGCTGAAAATGGAACACAATTCCAACGTTGTCTTCCATCTCCCGCTGCAATCGATTCACGAATTCTCCCGTTGTCTTCCACTCCTGCTTCAATCACCACCCGAGCTTTCATTCTCGTTAGAAAGATCTACAGGCTATACTTGTTCCGAATCGAATAATCGGATGAGTATCCGACTGTTTCAGTCGGATAAAAGGTTCCGACTTTTTGCCCGAAAAGTCGAGATATTCGGAGAGAAAGATCTAACAGGCTAAGTACTTATTCCAGATCGAATAATCGGATGAGTATCCGACTGTTTCAGTTGGATAAAAAAGTCGACTTTTTTATTCGAAAAGTCGGATATTCGAAAAAGTGCTATATCCGACTATAATTGAAAAGTCGAATATTCGAAAAAGTGCGATGTCCGACTACAGTCGAAAAAGTCGAATATTCGAAAAAGTGCGATATCCGACGCTGCAGTCGAAAAGTCGAATATTCGAAAAAGTCCGATATCCGACTACGGTCGAAAAGTCGGAAGATATTCGAAAAAGCGCGATATCCGACTACAGTCGAAGGTCGAATATTCGAAAAAGTTCGATGATCCGACTGAGTCGAAGTAAAGTCGAATATTCGAAAGGGTTCCCATATCCGACTACAGTCAGGAAACGTCGGATGTTCGAATGGTTCAAAATCCGAATATTGTCGCAAAGTCGGATCTTACAACCTCACTGCAAAAAAAAACTGCTTGTCAATCCCTGCTCCTCGAAAATAATTGCGCTCATCCGGTAATCTGTATTTGATTTTAGTTATTATTTAAACACTAATTTTATTTATATTTGCTTTTAGAGAGAAACTTTGTAAGGTGTACTTAGGTCAGATGGGAGCGTTTTTTTAAGAAACCTTTTTGATGTTGCTAACAGATTCTTCTGCTATTTGATGGACGACTACGGTGCGTGTCCAAACTATAGAGACACCATACATGTTTTCAAAAGTGCGACCGATGGGATCGTTGTGGACGGCACCATACCTGTGCGTCTGGGTCAGGATTTTTTCTTTCGTATTCAGCAGCTCAAAACTCTGCCCGTGGGTAGCAAAGGTACCTTCAAGGGAGCGGCCTGTTACGCTCTCTAATTCCGTAGTGCAGGAATTTTCCGAGGTCCTCGCGACGCTCGCGAAAGCCCACGCCTGCTGCATCAAAGGTGTAAGGGTGCAATCTCTAAGCATACTCCACGCAAAACAAAGGCGAAATTCTCTATTTTGATCTCGCTGTCGCTAAGCCCGTGAATTCTCGCCTTAATTGTTGGCGAGGGTATGGGCCAGTGTATGGGGCGAGCTTGCGAGAGGTCACTGCAGGGGAGGTCGTAAAAATTCCGGTAATTTTTGAACGAAAAAAAGGTGTAAAAATTTGAGGGGGAAGTGGGCTGGTAAAATTTTCTGAAAAAATGACGTTTAGCTTCCAACCACTTGGAAAGGTAGAATGAGGTAGGAGTATTAAAGGATCGTGTAGTTGGTAAGTGGTAAGTAAATTCTTTTTCCAATTTTATCCATGAAAAATAATAACCGTTATGCGTCTGTAACCCCGGGTTGTATCTATGGCTCAAACGCCGGCCCCAACGAGGATTGGCTTAAAAAGGAATAATTCTGCGAAGGTGGCGAGTTATGTGGACTTCAAGATGTCAAATTAAGGAGATTTGAAGTACACTAATTATAGGGGCCACGATTTTGGTCGTGAATTTTTTCATCCCAAGAAGGGGGGTGCTGTAAAATTTTGGTCCACAGAGGGGTCTGTGTAAAATTTTGGTCACCGGCCGCAACGGCCTGCTCAACCATGTTATGCGGATTAGCGGCAGCCTTGTGGGTTGAACAGCGATCTCATCCCGCGTTGGCTACGCTGAACGCATGGACGCCGTTCAGCCAGTGCTGGTCCAGTCCTCTCAGATAGATTACGTCGGACACTCTCCCGCGGTACCACTAAGTGGAAACGTGAACCCGTAACTCCCTCCGCGGAAGGCCAATAGATCGGTCGCGGGCGGTACATTTGACTCGCAGCGCCGTTTCGTTTACTGTCCGTGCACGTTGAACAAACGGCACTCTGCGGTCCTTCTGCAGCGGAGATCACGCCTATATTACTCGATCTGGACAGGTGGATCTGATCGGAGGCGAGAATCCTAAAGAAAGCAGTTTGCAGCATTCTCAGTCAAAAATTTCACCGTAGTTCTTTAAGGCATTAAGGTCTGTTAAGAACATAATTTCAACCAAATTCTCTTGTAGGGCGTGGTCTAGACTACTCTTGACAAGTAAGTTGAGCTTCTACAAAGCCCTGAGGCTTCCTACACTCACTGGTTCATTGCAGTCTACCTGATTCCGCAGATGCCCATTAACGGACAGTGAGCAGATTCACCTGCCCCAATGCCAGCGTCACTTTGGCAAGCGGGTTTTGAAAGATCTCAACACTGCGTTCTCGCGATGTTTTTCCCAGCAATCGTAGAAGCTCATTGGCTCTCCACGGTCTGAGTGGGTGGTGCAATGATGAGATCATTTCAAAGTGAGAATCGATGAGTGAGTGTTCGATGACCCACAGGAATAGCCAACTGCCCGCCGACACTCCGCGGGAGAAGATGGGAAAACCCTCTTTCTTTCCGCGGAAGAAGTGGGCGGCGCTATGCCACGCCCTTGAGGTTGGGGCCAGCGCCCAGTCGGTATAGCCCGGCTTGGTCGGCGGGAAGTGGGCTGTTTTTATCTGAGCAGTCCTCTCGCAAATCGATTACTCGGATACTCTGTGGCTGATCGTGGAGTGGTGACCCTGAACCGCTCTCTCTGGAAGACCGTGCCAACGATACATTTGACTCGCGGGGACGCTGCAGGCCGTGGGAAGAAACGGCAGTGCGGTCGATCGGCAGCGGAGATCACCCCTATAGTACTCGATCAGGACAAGGTGGATCAGATCAAGGCGAGAATCTTTCCATCCTTTTTCCCGCATTCTCGGTAAGAATTTCCCGTAGTTCTTGAAGGTGACGTTGCTAAAAATTCCACCAACTGGGGCTAATATGTCCGTAGTTTATGTAAATTCTCGCGATAAAATTAGACGAGATACTCTCCAAAGCCCCGGGAATCTAATATGGCCTTACTCGTATGAGGGCATTCCGCGACCCGTCGGCAGAGAGCAGATTCTCCCAGGAAGAATTATTTCTAGCAATAACTTTTTTTGAAAACTTCTATGTTTTTACGTTTTCTCCCAAATTGTAGAAGCTCCTTTTCTCCACTTGGGTAGTAGAACACTTGAATATGTGACATTTCCATAGAAATCAAAATGGTGATAGAGCCTCTACCGCAATTAATCAAACTTCAAAAACAAGGTTAGGAATAGAATCAACTCTGTTTCTATTTACAAGAAAACCGGACAGCTCTGACTGATCGGCGAACGTAAGGTGCGTGTCCAAATGAGATCACTGGCGGGCGGCCCAGCATGCGGCCAGCGTGTTTGGCAGGCGGCCGTCGCGTTTGCCGCTCTTGGACGAGCATGCGAAAAGTCCTACCGCCATCGACTACGAACGGGGCCGGCACCGGCTGCTGGCAGCAATCACTGCGCCGATCAATCTGCTCTGCAGACGGTGGGAGAGGGACGGCCGTCCTTGAAATCCAACACTCGTCCGAGGGCGGCACATGCGACGGCCGCCTGCCAAGCATGCCGGCCGCGTGAGCCGCCATTACCATTTGGGCACACTTTATTCGTTGCGAAGTGCCTTTTTCACATCTAAATGGAAGAATATAGCACGCTAGCAGCATATAGCTACTTAAACTCCGCCAGATCTAAGCTCTTACCACGAAACCTGTGGCAAATGCTATGAGGCACGCCTAAACATCCACCAAGCAGCCATACTCAGGCATGGGAGCGGTTATTCCGCGGGGAATGTCGGTTGCCCCTTCCTGGTCATCCAGCGTGTAACCGATACTGTTCCTCCGTACAACCGCACAGACTCATGGGCGGCTACTCGGCGGGGAACGTCGGTTGATCGGCTGGGGCATCTGCTGGACAACCGATCTTCCACCGCCATTCAACCGATATCACACCGCGGTACAACCAAACCAGATTTCCGGTCACGCGCTTCCAATACATCCTGGGTATTCCTGGGTCCGCAGAGGGGACCCAGGAAATCCCTATTGGCGTCCCCACAAAGAGGTGATCCCACGGTGGGGTGCACCCTACTGCGGACCATGGGGAGATGACCCTACAGTTGGGTATCTATCACCCCCTCCGAGCCCTGAGGAGCTCCTCCTCGGCGACAAAAATTATCCTCCGGTATCCGGTGGATCTTCCGGGAAGGTGACTCGAGGTCACCTTTCAGGTCCAGCTCGAAAGCTGACTGGAGGCTCACGGTGAGATGAGGAGCCTTTTATACCCCTATCAATGTTAATACTTTTGTTCTAAACATGTTGGTGCCGGCGCACCCATCTTTTGGTCCGAGTTGCGGAACGTGTCACATATTTGACGGTAGAGCACGTCCCGCCGTTGCACCGTCAACCCTTTCCACCGCCAAATAACCGTCTCAGTGAATTGAATTTCTCTCTATCTGCGGTACAACCGGCAATTCGACTCCTCCCCATTTTGGCTCCCGCCGTCGCACCGACAAGCCTTTTTACCCCGCTGAACAACCGTCAGCGTGTCTGAGTATTGGTCTGATTTTGGTTTGAAAAGTGATGCTTTAATCTGTCAGAACGCCCGCGAGTGGATGAGTGAGGAATCGACGTGTTTTCATGTGAAAAAAAAACAGTTACTTGCACTTCAATTATTTTCATAGTCGGATAAAAAAGTCGACTTTTTATTCGAAAAGTCGAATATTCGAAAAAGTGCGATATCCGACTACAGTCGAAAAGTCGAATATTCGAAAAAGTGCGATATCCGACTATAGTCGAAAAGTCGAATATTCGAAAAAGTACGATATCCGACTATAGTCGAAAAGTCGAATATTCGAAAAAGTGCGATATCCGACAATAGTCGAAAAGTCGAATATTCGAAAAAGTACGATATCCGACTATAGTCGAAAAGTCGGATATTCGAAAAAGTGCGATATCCGACTATAGTCGAAAAGTCGAATATTCGAAAAAGTACGATATCCGACTATAGCCGAAAAGTCGGATATTCGAAATGAATTTTATTTGGAACAAGTATACTACAGGCTCCTCAAATGTAGAAGCTGCCTTCAAATGAGGACTTTCTGGCGTGGTTAGACCAAACAGCGAAATTCCTTTCTCGTTGAGCATCAGAAATAAAGAGAAAGTTTCAAGAAATAAAGGATGCGTGCCATGTTTCATGACCTCTTGTGATCGACGTTATGCGGAGCAACGTAAAATTCGGAAATATCGGAATTTATTCCGAAAACTCACCCTCCATCCACATCTCGGCAGAGCACTCGCATATCACTATCATAGAAACGAAGCGGTTTACCGTGCTTATTTCTCCACTTCCACCGCTCCGCTTTTCACAAAACAACCGCTTCATTTCTATGATAGTGATGTATAAGCGCCTTACTGGTAAGATGTGAAAGAGGGTGTTTACAAAGTTTTCTTCAACTGGATAGAGCAAAATTCGAGCTGACTGACTTCGCCAGTACAGAGGCAAAGGTGCGAGTGACGACAAAATGGCTCGGCAGGAAGCCCTCCAACTGGAATTCCACTGAAGCCCTGATTGCTCAGAGCTGGAGTTTGACACAATGACTGAGATACTGAAAATAGATTGAGAAATGCCCTTTCGCCCAACTGCATAATGTTCCACTTATATATTGTTATGTCGCTCATATTGGGTTTCTGAAAATCAGCAGCATAGGTCGTGCAATGTCTTTTTCTACAAAAGTTTTATTCAACAAAATTCTTCCAGACCTGCATAGCTTTACACAGCCAAAGTGGTCATCAATGAAATGTACGCTTATTTGATTGAAACTAGATGCAAATTAACAAGTTTTTCTTGAATCCTGATTCATCGAGTTATAAATCTACATACCTCATAGACAGTACAGGCCATAAAACGGCCAATGTCTCACCGTCGACTGCGTACCACGCGCTGCGCGACCGCACGTGCGTCGGAAGCAGACGAATTTCGGCCGCCGCGCGACGAGTTTCGGCCGCCGCGCGGCGGCCTAAACGTCGCGCGGCGGCCAAAACTCGTCGCGCAGCGCCTGGTACGCAGTCGAGGGGGAGAGATTGGCCGTTTTATGGCCTGTATATGCATTCGATTGCAGCATCCAAACAAAAAGCGTTAGGAAAGAGTTGAAAATTCATTGGTGACCCAACAAAGTCTATCTTCGTTCTCAGGCTGGCCCAACCAATGATTCAGAGAAAAAAACAGTGAGTGGTATTCAGCGCGTACGATGCATTTAAAGGCACAGTACACCCTCAGACATGAATTCTGTGATTTTTATTTGATCGTGTAGAAGACCCCTCCTGTTTAGCACGTGCCAAGTGCGAGATCTCAATTCCTCCAAATAGGCGAGATAAAAGCGACCACCACAGGCCCGACCTCCTTTGCTCGTCACCACGGGCCACACCCCTACCAGAATTCCGAACTCGATAGCGGCTAGAAGGATGGATGAATTCCCAACGAGTCTTCGTTCTTCTGTCCATTGCCGGACTGTCTCCATCTCCTGGCTCGCCCTCGCGCAGCGTTTGCGAATGGAAAGAAATATGTACAGGCTTGAGACATCTCATCTTTAAGGCGCCGTAACTCTGTTTGTAGGAGGCCGAGGACGATTTCAGAAATATGTACCACTGTAATCAGCATGTGACTCTCTCCAAGATCAGAATTAAAACTAAAAAATGATTCTCTGGGTGTTCTGTGCCTTTAAAGGTTTTCTCTCCGAAGTCGCTTATATCTAGCTTATTTGGAGGATTCAAGATTTCACACTTGGCACGTGTTACACACGAGAGGTCTACTACACAATCAAAAAAAAATCACAAAATTCATGACTGAGGTTGTTCAGATCATCAAGAAAATTATTTTCAGTTTCCATGCTGGTCTTCGAGAGTCACACGCTGATCACAGTGGTATCTCTGAAATTGTCTAAGACCTCCTAAGAACAGAGTTATGGCTCCGTATAAAAGCCTATATTCTGAGGGTAAAAAAATTAATGGACGAGTTATCTCAAGCCTGTATTTCCCTTCTTTCGCAATCGTTGCGCGAGAGCGGGCCAGGAGATGGATAAAAGTCCGGCAATGAACTGAAGAACGACGACTTCTTGGGAATTCATCCATCAATCTATCCGCTATGGAGTTCGGAAATTTGGTGGGGGGTGTGACCCGTGGTGGTGAGCGAAGGAGGTCGGGCCTGTGGTGGTCGCTTATATCTCGCCTATTTGGAGGAATTGAGATCCCGCACTTGGCACGTGTTCTGAAAGAGAGGTCTATTACACAATGAAATAGAAATCACGAAATTCATATCTGAGGGTGTACTGTGCCGGGGGTCGACGTCAGTCTCATTTAGTAACTTTTTGTGAAATTGAAATGAAAAATATATCAATAAAAACAAGTGAATAAAAAATCAAATGAATAAATAATAAAGTAATCAATGTTAGCTCAAAACTCGCAGATGGTACAGTACCAAGCAATTTTTTTGCAGACATGGTGTTTTGCTGCTTTTTTTGTGCTCATAAAGCGCCGCATCGCCGTAATACCGCTCGTAGGATTTGGTCATAAAGCGAGCGAGGTCGGGTTTTCGCGTCTTTTTCGTCTTTTTTGTATAACACGCTTCAAAGTCAACTTTGAGTAAAACTAGGAAGATATTTGTAACTGTTTTGCTTCGCTATAAAAGGGTTATGATTTGGCATTGAAGAAAGCGTGAGAATCTCGTTTAAAGAAGTGAAATACTTCTTGTGTATGATTTGGCACTTGGAGGGAACGCTAAAAAGTCAGTGAAATGATGGACCATTGATTTGGCCGTGCACTTTTTTAATAAAAGGCAAAAATTGAGTGTAGCATTGAAAAACCAAATCACACCTGTCTTATTGAGCACCCACATACATATCTTCGTGTGGCTGCAATTATTTTTAAATTCATTAAATAATCTTTCTCATACAAATGTGGTTCATTACGTATCCGCTAGCGAATATATAGACATGACGAGATCAGTAATATTCGAGATTACTCAGGTAAAACCAGTTGTCGAGAAACGGACGAAAAGTTGTCCTGCAGGCGTACGAATGCAGGACAACCTCCGCAGACTCTAGAGAATTCTGGACAACTTTTCGCCCAATTCTCGACAATGCCCGACAACTTCTCGACCGATTCCCGACACTCAACACACTGTTATAGACATGTACAACTGTATGTACTTCCCCAAAATTAGGGCTCCTGCCCAACCGTTGGTTACAACGGTCGGTGAAGCTCAGGTAGACGGTTTCACACCACTCTGTTCACCAATTTCCCAACTTGGCTCGTTTCATCGACGTTCGGCAGAGGCATACTGTGCATCGTATATGCTGTGGGTCTACAAAATCGTTCAACATGGGCCGCTGTTGGCCTTGCCCAGCACCTGTCAGTGCAGTGGTCTTCGGAATTACTTTAAGACGGTGAAAGTTTGAGTAGAGAGTAAATCGACCACGCTGGACTCAAATATCATACTCTCGTGGATCCTAGTTTTCAAAATTGCCGACTTTCGGCGGGGCCACACCTGAGAAATGTGTGAGCTATTATACTGTTGCGGTTTTCAGCTTCTATCTTAGGCGGTGCAAGTTTGTATATGGGGTAAATCGACCACGCTGGACTCGAATATCCTACTCTCGTGACCCATATTTTGCAAAATGCGGACTTCCTTTGGGCCCAAACCTGCAGCCAGCGGCCAAACCGCTGGATGCAGGTGTGGACCCGCCGAAAGTCCACATATTGTACATCAATATGCTAAACATGCTAAACAACCATTGCAAGGTTTAGAGTTGCAAATTTCGGTCAGAACTGAATCATTCGAGATTTATTCAAATTAACAATCTTAATTTCAAAAGTTGTTCTGATACTTCTTGGGTAACTTCTTGAATAATATATTTAAATCTGACTGCGGCAACTACCGATCGTCGAAAAAAAAGATCAGTACTCGAAAGCTCGAAATCTTTCAAAATTCACTAACTTGAAAATCCCATGTTTTGGTATGTTCGCTATTTTGAGAAAATAAAAATTCCAAAAAAAACTAGTTTGATATTCAAGAAATCGGTGAAATACATTGACTTACTTGACTTAATCGGTTGGCTTTTGACTGACGAGGTGTGCCGTCCTAGTAGTCAGCCGTGTCCATTTTTCACGGTCTTCAGCCACAATTTGAACACATTCCATCCAGCTGTCACTATTCCATTTCCTGCGAAACGAAGCATCGCGCCTGAACTGTCTTTCGATGCCGAGTGACTTCAAATCCTCTTTAACCACATCCGTCCAGAAATTTGGCCTACGCCCAGGTGGCCGTTTCCGGACAGGATTTGGAAGCATTCTTAAAGCGTGTTGTACGAGACGATCCGGCGTTCTTCTTAGTATATGCCCGAGCAGTCGAAGTCGACTTTCCACTGCTGCTTGAGATGGCGTTAGGAGATGCTGGCATCTCCCTCGTGTCAAGCGTTGATTTAGTGCGTCGGTTCCCTTGTAAAGGTCTTCGTTAGGCTCCGTCCATACGTGGCAAGAACGTGCGATTAGGCAAAATCGATGGTCATCGTGGCACACGATTCGCTAGCCGCTCACAGGCGCTCCTTCTCGCGCGCCCTCGCCCGCTCGCTCTCGCGCGCTTGCGCCAGCGCCACGAAGCAAGCAGCAAGTTTCAAGCTTACTGCTCCATCACTAAAGCAGGTGGCACTTAAACCTGTAGCAAAACTGCTGCCCTTGTTTTCCATAATCCCACCACGGAAGTCGAAAACGGTGGGAAATCATCAGCCGTTGCGCCGACTCGAGCGATTGATCACCCGATCAAACGTTTTCAATCGAATCAACACGAGGCAGGGGTGTTTGCCTGTGTTAATTTGCAGGCGGCGTTGAGGAGCGTCGAGAGGCGCACAACAGCGGGAGCGCCCGATCTCGCCAAGTATGGACGCTGCCTTATGGCACACACGCGGCCAGAAATATCCAAGCAAACGCCTAAAAAGCTTCCTCTCCGTGCAATCCAACCTTTCCGTCTGCGTGTTTGGTGCTGCCCACGTCTCCGATCCGTACATCATGATAGCGCGAATAGCGGATAGGTAGACGTGCAACTTGACTCCCTTCGCGATGGGGGTAGACCACAAACACTTGGTTACTCTGGGAGTTTTGGCCGAGAAATAGCCGCGAAATAGCCGCGAAATGCCTACCTGCCGCGTAATAGCCGCTAAATAGCCGCCAAATAAAGCTCGCCGCGAAATAGCCGCTAAATAATGCTCGCCGCAAAATAGCCGCCAAATAATGCTCGCCGCGAAATAGCCGAGAAATAATGCTCTCCCGGTAGATATACGGAGCATTCCAGAGGCATGATTCAGATGTCAGCACCTCCGTCGGTTCAATTACCCAAGTTTGAGGTACTTGGACCTCGTTCAGCCTCTGGAGGCCCCGCCCAAGCGCTGGCGGCCCCAGATGGTGGCTCGGCGAGCCGGCGACGGTTGCGTCTTGGTTAATTTTGTTTACTTCTGAGTATTTCTCGGTTATATCTCGGCTATTTCTCGGCTACTTCTTGTCCTTTCCGTGAAAATCCGAGAAACAGCCGCGAAATAGGCGGGGAATAGCCCACCAGGAGCCGCTGCGGAGCCTGGTGGGCTATTTCCCGGCTATTTCGCGGCCAAAACTCTCAGAGTAGAGAATGGAATGCGGACTTAGCTTCCGCTCACGTCGAATATCCGCTGCATAGCTACCATCGTTCTTCAGCAAACAGCCCAAGTAACAGAAGTCGTCCACCAGTTCGATACGTTGTCCGTCCACACAAACTCCCGTTGAAGGCCTCTGAGAGACCCACATCTGCTTGCATTTGTCCGCACAAAGACGAAGTCCATAGGCTGCGGCATACTTCGAAACGAGGTTCACAATCCTTTGCAGTTTTGCGTTGTTTTCAGCGAATAACACAATGTCGTCGGCGTACTCCAGGTCGACAAGGGAGCGTCCTGATGGTGTTAGGATCACGTGCGCAGGAAACTGTTCTGCAACTCTACGCATGATGTCATCAACGGAGAAGTTCAAAAGAAAAGGTCCTGCTACGGCTCCTTGCCTTACTCCTGTTTTCACCTCGAAAGCTGACATAAATCCGACAGGTGTACGGACTGCCGCTGTTTTTCCTCTGTTCATGTCCTCGATTAACCGAACTTATTTTTCAGAAACCCCATCTGCTCGCAGAGTATTGAGCAATCGACCACGATGAGAAGAGTCGAACGCGGCTTCAAAGTTCAAAAAAGCAAGCTGTAATGGCTTCGAATACCGCTGCTACGATTCGATTACTCTTCTCACGACGAACACTTCGTCGATGGTCGATCTTCCAGGTCGAAAACCGGCTTGCTCATTTCTGGTCGTTCCTTCACGATGTTTGATAAGTCGCTCGAGAATGATACGTTCTAAAACCTTGTACATGACACGAAGTAGAGAGATTCCTCTGTAGTTCTTAGGATCCGTGACGGATAGCTTCTTGTGAAGAGCTACGATGATCGCATGTCTCCACGAATCGGGTATCCTTCCGCTCATATATATGGCACGGATGGTGTTGGTGATTTCACGAATCCCAGACGGTGGAAGAGCTTTCAGCATTTCAGCAGTGATGTTGTCATCTCCACCTGCCTTTCCATTCTTCATTTTCCGGACACAATCCAAAACTTCAGACTCAGTCGGCGGTTCCTCACTGACATCGTAATGTGCTCTCTGAACATGCGGGAGCTCAGGTACTGATGGCGCTGGACGATTCAGTAGTGAACTGAAGTAATCCTTCCATATTGGCAGCGTCGCATCACCAACTGCAACTCCATCGGTAGTGTTCAAGACAGGAGAACATCTCTTCATCTTCCCGCTATACTGTCGCAGCAACGTGTAGGCTTTCCTCGGATTCTTCTCCTCCCAAGCCTTCTCGAACTCCTTAGCTCTACACGTCCACTCTCGTTCGCGGTCACTTTGAAGCTGCCGACGCAACTTCCTCCTCAGACGCTTCTCCTCCACGAAGTTTCCTGCAGTTTGGAGAGCACATACCCTGTTGTAAGTAGACGTCGTTTCCTTTGAGACGTAGGCGAACTTCTTCTTAGGCTGTACAACCGGGAGTGCTTCTTTCGAAGCGTCCTGGATGCACTTGACAAAAGAATCCGCGTCGCAAAGTTTCTTCTTAGTCCGTACTCCGATGTGAATAGAAAAGCGTTTGCGAAAATTCCTTCTGCACTTTTCATCTCTGAGACTTGTCATGTCAATCCTCGGGAGAGACTGAGCCTCTCGCTTCCTCTTATGAATCCTCGCAGTGAAGTTCAACAGAACAGGACGGTGATCAGAATCGAATGCGACATCCCACACAGCTCTACATCTTCGAATGTCCGATACTGGAATATTCCTCGTCAGAACATAGTCGAGCTGTAGTTTCAAAGTTGTCATCTTCCGCTTCCGCTGCTCTTCTGGAGATAGCTGGGTTGGTCCCTGCCACGTAAGCTGATGGCGGCGATGATTCCTCTTGAATGTCGATGCAGTAATCATACCACTGCGTTCACAAAAGTCGACAAGGCGGTAGCCATTGTCCGATGTTTGCTCCACTGGGTAGAACCATTTACCGAGTACTTCGGATTCCTGATCAAGTCCCATCTTTGCATTTGCGTCAATCCCCACGACAACAGCATGTTGACAAGGTATTCTGGCCAGCAACGTATTGAGTTCCTCATAAAACGCATCCTTCGAATTGTCTTCGGCGGTCTCAGTGGGCGCATGAGCACTCACTATCCACAGATTGAATCCTCTGTGATCCCACAGTCGTACGAATGCATTCCGGCTAGACGTGTAGCCAAACTCCTTGACCATATCATTGAAATCCTTCCTTACAGCTATTGCACAGCCTCTCACTCTCCTATCGTCAGCGCTACCGCAGAAGATGGTGCACTCTCCGACGTTGATGATGGGTCTATCCTTGAGGCGGATTTCCTGCAAAGCAGCAAACGGTGCATGGAAATAGCTCAGAAGTCTGGATAGCGCAGTTTTTTGAATATCACTCGACAGCGATCGACAGTTCAGGGTGGCGAAATTGTGGCTTGTGGCCAAAGACTCCACGAACTCCTTAGGTACGGATCCTAAGGTGTTACGGACCAGAGGCTTTAGTGTGCCGGACGGCGACACCTTTGTGCAATGTATGGGATACTTTCCCGATATAGTAGTGCACGCTATATCGCTCGAACGTTTCCTGTGTACACTCGAACGTCTGCTGGATTCAGTAGAAGCAGGGGCACCAACGAGCAGGTACCAACAGACTTGTATACACACCCCCCTAGAAATAAATTATAATTGATAACCAGCTAGAAGAATGGAGAAAAAAAGAAAAAAAACAACAACAGAGAACTCACACGAAAAGAAAATAACAAAAACAGCAGTCGCAACATTCGAAGAATGTGGTGTAAAGAGGGTTCTGAAGTGAGGTTATTGGTCGAGGTCAGGTCTCGACAAATACTGCGAATCTCGGAATTCTCGACAACTTCTATCAAATTTCTGGACAACTTCTCGATTGTCGACCGCTTCTCGACAACTAGTCGTCCGATTCTGGACAACTAGTTTTACCTGAGTAAGTGTTCCTGAATATTTGGTAAACTTGATTCTCAGCTTTGCAAAACTAAGTTGTAAATATTAGCTTGATTGGAGGAAATTCGGGTGTGATTTGGTTTTTCAATGCTACACTCAATTTTTGCTGTTTATTGAAAAAGTGCACTGCCAAATCAATGCTCCACCATTTCACTGACTTTTTAGCGTTCAATCCAAGTGCCAAATCATACATGAGAAGTATTTAACTTCTTTAACAAGATTCTCACGATTTCTTCAATGCAAAATCATAACCCTTTTATCGAAGCAAAACAGCAAAAAAAAGCAAAACGGTCGTTAATGATCTTCCAGTTGATATTTTCCGTAATCTACCGGAAACCTGAAAACGGACTTCATAATTGTGTTCAGCGCCCCAAATAACATTCACGGTGACTGGAGTATAATATAAAATTATACCCCTGAGGTTGGACTGTGCCTTTAAGAAGCGACATTCCCAGTGGGATCCCATGCACTTATTAAGGCGTCTTGCACACACCTGCTGGGGTGCCGTACACTTCCCACGGCGTCCTACGCACTTCCTCCAGGTTCCCGTACACATCCTTCGGAGTTCTGCGCACTCCTGAAACCCTATCACCGTCTCAAAGAAGGCACAATCTTGGGCGGAAACTTATCATCAGCATTTCTACGGATGAGCGAACGTTGGATGGTTTATAATAACACGCTTACATGTTTTTGCCTGTCCTCGACCTCAACTTTTATGTTCAAGTAAAATTGAGCTTGCGACTCCAAAACTGAATAGGAGCGAGCTGCGCCCACTCCCAGCCTCCTGCTTAAAGATGAGCTTCCTAGCTCAAGTGCTCCAACAAGGTCGTGAACCCTGTCTGAAAAAAAGATGAAAGTTTTTTTTGACCAAAATCGAGTGGCTCGAATCTCAGGAAACCATTCCAAATCATTTTTTGGTGTTTTACGCTCTTTTCAATCAAATAGAAACTGTTTTTCCAAAGCTGCTCAGAACGCTGATAATATTCGATAATGCGTAATGATTAGAATTTCCCAAACAAATGACTCGTAGCCATCAACAATCAACACTCGATGCGGCGTTTTGTGCAGCAGGCCAAAAATCGAGGTTATTGATTGGTAATAATCGAAAGTCTGATGAGTGAAATTTACCAACCAAGAGACCCACACCCATCAACAATCACCACTCTCGGCCGCATTTTGTGCAAAAATCGATAATGTTGATTAACGATCGATGACGTGTCATGGGTACGAATTCTGACAAGTTCAGTACTTACCCGAACGAACTGTGTGGATAGAATGCAGATGCATCCACGCACCCTGGTCTCCACGGCCGTAGCATGTCCATGGGGCACACTTCCACTGGGGTCCCGTATACTTTCTACGGCGCCCGGCGCTATCCCACTTGGATCCTTCACACTTTTTACGGCGTCCTGCGCGCTCCTACTTGGGTCCCGCACACTTTCTACGGCGTTCGGCGCACTCCTACTTGGGTCTCACACACTTTCTACGGCGTCTGGCGCACTCCTACTTCGGTCTAACACACTTTCTACGGCGTCCGGCGCACTCCTACTCATGGCCCACACACTTTCTACGGCGTCCTGCGCACTTCCACTGGGGTCCCGTATACTTTCTACGGCGCCCGGCGCTATCCCACTTGGATCCTTCACACTTTTTACGGCGTCCTGCGCGCTCCTACTTGGGTCCCGCACACTTTCTACGGCGTTCGGCGCACTCCCATATGAGTCCCACACACTTTCTACGGCGTCCTGCGTACATCCGCTAGGGTCTCACACACGTTCTACGGCGTTCGGCGCACTCCTACTTGGGTCTCACACACTTTCTACGGCGTCTGGCGCACTCCTACTTGGGTCTAACACACTTTCTACGGCGTCCGGCGCACTCCTACTTAGTGCCCACACACTTTCTACGGCGTTCGGCGCACTCCTACTTGGGTCTCACACACTTTCTACGGCGTCTGGCGCACTCCTACTTCGGTCTAACACACTTTCTACGGCGTCCGGCGCACTCCTACTCATGGCCCACACACTTTCTACGGCGTCCTGCGCACTTCCACTGGGGTCCCGTATACTTTCTACGGCGCCCGGCGCTATCCCACTTGGATCCTTCACACTTTTTACGGCGTCCTGCGCGCTCCTACTTGGGTCCCGCACACTTTCTACGGCGTTCGGCGCACTCCCATATGAGTCCCACACACTTTCTACGGCGTCCTGCGTACATCCGCTAGGGTCTCACACACGTTCTACGGCGTCTGGCGCACTCCTACTTGGGTCTAACACACTTTCTACGGCGTCCGGCGCACTCCTACTTAGGACCCACACACTTTCTACGGCGTCTGGCGCACTCCTACTTGGGTCTAACACACTTTCTGCGGCGTCCTGCGCACTCCTACTGAGGTCCCGTATACTTTCTACGGCACCCGGCGCTATCCCACTTGGGTCTCACACACTTTCTATGGCGTCCTGCGTACTTCCGCTAGGGTCTCACACACGTTCTACGGCGTTCGGCGCACTCCTACTTGGGTCTCACACACTTTCTACGGCGTCTGGCGCACTCCTACTTGGGTCTAACACACTTTCTACGGCGTCCGGCGCACTCCTACTTAGGGCCCACACACTTTCTACGGCGTCCTGCGCACTCCTACTGAGGTCCCGTATACTTTCTACGGCACCCGGCGCTATCCCACTTGAATCCCGCACACTTTTTACGGCGTCTTGCGCGCTCCTACTTGGGTCCCGCACACTTTTTACGGCGTTCGGCGCACTCCTACTTGGGTCTCACACACTTTCTACGGCGTCTTGCGTACTCCCGCTAGGGTCTCACACACGTTCTACGGCGTTCGGCGCACTCCTACTTGGGTCTCACACACTTTCTACGGCGTCCTGCGTACTCCCGCAAGGGTCTCACACACGTTCTACGGCGTTCGGCGCACTCCTACTTGGGTCTCACACACTTTCTACGGCGTCTGGCGCACTCCTACTTGGGTCTCCCACACTTTCTACGGCGTCCGGCGCACTCCTACTGAGGTCCCGTATACCTTCTACGGCACCAGGCGCTATCCCACGTGAATCCCGCACACTTTCTACGGCGTTCGGCGCACTCCTACTTGGGTCTCACACACTTTCTACGGCGTCCTGCGTACATCCGCTAGGGTCTCACACACTTTCTACGGCGTCTGGCGCACTCCTACTTGGGTCTCACACACTTTTTACGGCGTTCGGCGCACTCCTACTTGGGTCTCACACACTTTCTACGGCGTCTTGCGTACTCCCGCTAGGGTCTCACACACGTTCTACGGCGTTCGGCGCACTCCTACTTGGGTCTCACACACTTTCTACGGCGTCTGGCGCACTCCTACTTGGGTCCCGCACACTTTCTACGGCGTTCGGCGCACTCCCATGTGAGTCACACACACTTTCTACGGCGTCCTGCGTACATCCGCTAGGGTCTCACACACTTTCTACGGCGTCTGGCGCACTCCTACTTGGGTCTCACACACTTTCTACGGCGTCCTGCGTACTCCCGCTAGGGTCTCACACACGTTCTACGGCGTTCGGCGCACTCCTACTTCGGTCTAACACACTTTCTACGGCGTCTGGCGCACTCCTACTTGGGTCTCACACACTTTCTACGGCGTCCTGCGTACATCCGCTAGGGTCTCACACACTTTCTACGGCGTCTGGCGCACTCCTACTTGGGTCTCACACACTTTTTACGGCGTTCGGCGCCCTCCTACTTGGGTCTCACACACTTTCTGCGGCGTCTGGCGCACCCCCGCCAGGGTCTCACACACGTTCTGCGGCGTTCGGCGCCCTCCTACTTGGGTCTCACACACTTTCTACGGCGTCTGGCGCACTCCTACTTGGGTCTCACACACTTTCTACGGCGTCCTGCGTACTCCCGCTAGGGTCTCACACACGTTCTACGGCGTTCGGCGCACTCCTACTTGGGTCTCACACACTTTCTACGGCGTCTGGCGCACTCCTACTTGGGTCTCACACACTTTCTACGGCGTCCTGCGTACTCCCGCGAGGGTCTCACACACTTTCTACGGCGTCTGGCGCACTCCTACTTGGGTCTCACACACTTTCTACGGCGTCCGGCGCACTCCTACTGAGGTCCCGTATACTTTCTACGGCACCCGGCGCTATCCCACTTGAATCCCGCACACTTTTAACGGTGTTCGGCGCACTCCTACTTGGGTCTCGCACACTTTCAACGGCGTCTGGCGCACTTCTATTTGGATCTCACACACTTTCTACGGCGTCTGGCGCACTCCTACTTGGGTCTAACACACTTTCTACGGCGTCCTGCGCACTCCTACTGAGGTCCCGTATACTTTCTACGGCACCCGGCGCTATCCCCCTTGAATCCCGCACACTTTTTACGGCGTCTTTCGCGCTCCTACTTGGGTCCCGCACACTTTCTACGGCGTTCAGCGCACTCCTACTTGGGTCTCACACACTTTCTACGGCGTCCCGCGTACATCCGCCAGGGTCTCACACACACGTTCTACGGCGTTCGGCGCACTCCTACTTGGGTCTCACACACTTTCTACGGCGTCTGGCGCACTCCTACTTGGGTCTCACACACTTTCTACGGCGTCCTGCGTACTCCGCCAGGGTCTAACACACTTTCTACGGCATCCGGCGCACTCCTACTTAGGACCCACACACTTTCTACGGCGTCTGGCGCACTCCTACTTGGATCTCACACACTTTCTACGGCGTCCGGCGCACTCCTACTGAGGTCCCGTATACTTTCTACGGCACCCGGCGCTATCCTACTTGAATCCCGCACACTTTAACGGCGTTCGGCGCACTCCTACTTGGGTCTCACACACTTTCAACGGCGTCTGGCGCACTCCTATTTGGGTCTCACACACTTTCTACGGCGTCTGGCGCACTCCTACTTGGGTCTAACACACTTTCTACGGCGTCCGGCGCACTCCTACTTAGGGCCCACACACTTTCTACGGCGTCCTGCGCACTCCTACTTGGGTCTCACACACTTTCTACGGCGTCTGGCGCACTCCTACTTGGGTCTCACACACTTTCTACGGCGTTCGGCGCACTCCTACTTGGGTCTCACACACTTTTTACCGCGTCATGCGCACTCCTACTTGGGTCTCACACACTTTCTACGGCGTCCTGCGTACTCCCGCTGGGTCTCACACACGTTCTACGGCGTTCGGCGCACTTACTTGGGTCTCACACACTTTCTACGGCGTCTGGCGCACTCCTACTTGGGTCTCACACACTTTCTACGGCGTCCTGCGTACTCCCGCCAGGTCTCACACACGTTCTACGGCGTTCGGCGCACTCCTACTTGGGTCTCACACACTTTCTACGGCGTCTGGCGCACTCCTAGCTGGGTCTCACACACGTTCTACGGCGTTCGGCGCACTCCTACTTGGGTCTCACACACTTTCACGGCGTCTGGCGCACTCCCACTGGGTCTCACACACTTTCTACGGCGTCCTGCGCACTCCCGCTACTTGGGTCTCACACACTTTTACGGCGTTCAGCGCACTCCTACTTGGGTCTCACACACTTTCTACGGCGTCTGGCGCACTCCTACTTGCCAGGTCTCACACACTTTCTACGGCGTCCTGCGTACTCCCGCTAGGGTCTCACACACGTTTCACGGCGTTCGGCGCACTCCTACTTGGGTCTCACACACTTTCTACGGCGTCTGGCGCACTCCTACTTGGGTCTCACACACTTTCTACGGCGTCCTGCGTACTCCCGCTAAGGTCTCACACACGTTCTACGGCGTTCGGGCGCACTCTACTCTGGGTCTCACACACTTTCTACGGCGTCCTGCGCTCTCACTTGGGAATCACTTTGCGGCCGTGGGCAGTTCTAGTGGGTCTCACACACTTTCTACGGCGTTCGGCGCACTCCCGTACTTGGGTCTCACACACTTTCTACGGCGTCTGCGCACTCCTACTTGGGTCTCACACACTTTCTACGGCACCCGGCGCTATCCCACTTGGGTCTCACACACACTTCTACGGCGTCCCGCACTCCGCTACTGGGTCTCACACACTTTCTACGGCGTCCTGCGTACTCCCGCCAGGGTCTCACACACTTTCTACGGCGTTCGGCGCACTCCTACTTGGGTCTCACACACTTTCTACGGCGTCTGGCGCACTCCTACTTGGGTCTCACACACTTTCTACGGCGTCCTGCGTACTCCCGCTTGGGTCCCACACACGTTCACGGCGTTCGGCGCACCCTACTTGGGTCTCACACACTTTCTACGGCGTCTGGCGCACTCCCGCCAGGGTCTCACACACGTTCTACGGCGTTCGGCGCACTCCTACTTGGGTCTCACACACTTTCTACGGCGTCTGGCGCACTCCTACTCTGAGGTCTCACACACTTTCTACGGCGTCCTGCGTACTCCCGGTAGGGTCTCACACACGTTTTACGGCGTTCGGCGCACTCCTACTTGGGTCTCACACACTTTCTATGGCGTCCGGCGCACTCCTACTGAGGTCTCACACACTTTCTACGGCGTCCGGCGCTATCCCACTTGAATCCCGCACACTTTCTACGGCGTCTCGGCGCACTCCTAATTGGGTCTCACACACTTTCTACGGCGTCCCGCACTCCTCGCTCGGTCCCACACACTTTCTACGGCGTTCGGCGCACTCCTACTTGGGTCTCACACACTTTCTACGGCGTCTGGCGCACTCCTACTTGGGTCTCACACACTTTCTACGGCGTCCTGCGTACTCCCGCCAGGGTCTCACACACGTTCCTACGGCGTTCGGCGCACTCCTACCGAGGTCGCTACTTTTACGGCGGCGCCATCCACTTGAATCCCGCACACACTTTCTACGGCGTCTGGCGCACTCCTACTTGGGTCTCACACACTTTCTACGGCGTCCTGCAGGTACATCGGCCGCTAGGTCTCACACTTTCTACGGCGTCTGGCGCACTCGTCTACACACTTTTTACGGCGTCCCGGCGCACCCCGGCTACTTGGGTCTCACACACTTCTCGACGGCATCCGGCGCACTCTGACTGAGGTCTCACACACGTTTCTACGGCGTTCGGCGCTACTCCCGCTTGGGTCTCACACACTTTCTACGGCGTCTCGCGCACTCCTACTTGGGTCTCACACACTTTCTACGGCGTCCGGCGCACTCTCTCTATTTCGGTCCCGCACACTTTCTACGGCGTTCGGCGCACACCCATATGAGTCCCACACACTTTCTACGGCGTCTGGCGCACTCCTAATTGGGTCTCACACACTTTCTTCGGCGTCCTGCGTACTCCCGCTAGGGTCTCACACACTTTCTACGGCGTCTGGTGCACTCCTACTTGGGTCTCACACACTTTCTACGGCGTCTGGCGCACTCCTACTTGGGTCTCACACACTTTCTACGGCGGCGTCCCGCACTCCGCTCCGCTAGGGTCTCACACACGTTCTACGGCGTTCGGCGCACTCCTACTTGGGTCTCACACACTTTCTACGGCGTCTGGCGCACTCCTACTGAGGTCTCACACACTTTCTACGGCGTCCTGCGCACTCCCGCTAGGGTCTCACACACTTTTTTACGGCGTTCGGCGCACTCCTACTTGGGTCTCACACACTTTCTACGGCGTCTGGCGCACTCCCGCCAGGGTCTCACACACACGTTCTACGGCGTTCGGCGCACTCCTACTTGGGTCTCACACACTTTCTACGGCGTCTGGCGCACTCCCGCTTGGGTCTCACACACTTTCTACGGCGTCCTATGCACTCCTACTTGGGTCTCACACACTTTCTACGGCGTCTGGCGCACTCCTACTCTGGGTCTCACACACTTTCTACGGCGTCCGGCGCACTCCTACTGAGGTCCCGCACACTTTTTACGGCGGGCGGCGCACTCCTACTTGGGTCCCGCACACTTTTTACGGCGTTCAGCGCACTCCTACTTGGATCTCACACACTTTCTACGGCGTCCTGCGTACTCCCGCAAGGGTCTCACACACGTTCTACGGCGTTCGGCGCACTCCTACTTGGGCCTCACACACTTTCTACGGCGACTGGCGCACTCCTACTTGGGTCTCACACACTTCTACGGCGTCCTGCGCACTCCCGCAAGGGTCTCACACATCGTTCTCCCACGGCGTCTGGCGCACTCCTACTTGGGTCTCACACACTTTCTACGGCGTCCGGCGCACTCCTACTGAGGTCTCACACACACTTTCTACGGCACCCGGCGCTATCCCAGGGTCTCGGGCACACTTTCTACGGCGTCTCGCGCACTCTAATTGGGTCTCACACACTTCTACGGCGTCCTGCGTACTCCCGCTAGGGTCTCACACACGTTCTACGGCGTTCGGCGCACTCCTACTTGGGTCTCACACACTTTCTACGGCGTCTGGCGCACTCCTACTTGGGTCTCACATGACACTTTCTACGGCGTCCGGCGCACTCTACTGCCAGGTCTCCCGTATACTTTCTACGGCACTCGGCGCTCCCACTTGGGTCTCACACACTTTCTACGGCGTCTCGCGCACTCCTAATTGGGTCTCACACACTTTCTACGGCGTCCTGCGTACTCCCGCCAGGGTCTCACACACTTTCTACGGCGTCTGGCGCACTCCTACTTGGGTCTCACACACTTTCTACGGCGTTCGGCGCACTCCTACTGAGGTCCCGTATACTTTCTACGGCACCCGGCGCTATCCCACTTGAATCTCACACACTTTCTACGGCGTCTCGCGCACTCCTAATTGGGTCTCACACACTTTCTACGGCGTCCTGCGCACCCTTATTTCGGTCCCGCACACTTTCTACGGCGTTCGGCGCACCTCCTACTTGGGTCTCACACACTTTCTACGGCGTCTGGCGCACTCCCAGTTGGGTCTCACACACTTTCTACGGCGTCCTGCGTACTCCCTGCCAGGGTCTCACACACGCTCCCTACGGCGTTCGGCGCACTCCTACTTGGGTCTCACACACTTTCTACGGCGTCCATGCACTCCTACTCTGGGTCTCACACACTTTCTACGGCGTCCCTGCGTACCCCGCCAGGGTCTCACACACGTTCTACGGCGTTCGGCGCACTCCTACTTGGGTCTCACACACTTTCTACCGCGTCTGGCGCACTCCTACTTGGGTCTCACACACTTTCTACGGCGTCCTGCGTACCCCCGCTAGGGTCTCACACACGTTCTACGGCGTTCGGCGCACTCCTACTTGGGTCTCCCACACTTTCTACGGCACCCGGCGCTATCCCACCTGAATCCCGCACACTTTCTACGGCGTCTCGCGCACTCCTAATTGGGTCTCACACACTTTCTACGGCGTCCTGCGTACTCCCGCTAGGGTCTCACACACGTTTTACGGCGTTCGGCGCACTCCTACTTGGGTCTCACACACTTTCTACGGCGTCCTGCGCACCCCGCTTGGGTCCCACACACGTTCTACGGCGTTCGGCGCACTCCTACTTGGGTCTCACACACTTTCTACGGCGTCTGGCGCACTCCTACTTGGGTCTCACACACTTTCTACGGCGTCCTGCGTACTCCCGCCAGGGTCTCACACACGTTCCCACGGCGTTCGGCGCACTCCTACTTGGGTCTCACACACTTTCTACGGCGTCTGGCGCACTCCTACTTGGGTCTCACACACTTTCACGGCGTCCTGCGCACTTACTCGCCAAGGGTCTCACACACGTTCTACGGCGTTCGGCGCACTCCCTACTTGGGTCTCACACACTTTCTACGGCGTCCTGCGTACTCCCGCTAGGGTCTCACACGTTCTACGGCGTTCGGCGCACTCCTACTCTGGGTCTCACACACTTTCTACGGCGTCTGGCGCACTCCCTACTTGGGTCTCACACACTTTCTACGGCGTCCGGCGCACTTCCTACTTGGGTCTCACACTTTCACCGGCGTCTTCGCTTGGTCTCACACTTTCTACGGCGTCTCGGCGCACTCCTACTTGGGTCTCACACACTTTCTACGGCGTCCTGGCGCACTCCTACCAGGGTCTCACACACTTTTCACGGCGTTGCGGCGCACCCACTTGGGTCTCACACACTTTCTACGGCGTCTGGCGCACCCTACTTGGGTCTCACACACTTTCTACGGCGTCCTGGCGTACCTCCTACTTGGTCTCACACTTTCTACGGCGTTCGGCGCACTCCTACTCTGGGTCTCACACACTTTCTACGGCGTCTGGCGCACCCTACTTGGGTCTCACACACTTTCTACGGCGTCCATGCGTACTCCCGCCAGGGTCTCACACACTTTTAACGGCGTTCGGTGCACTCCTACTTGGGTCTCACACACTTTCAACGGCGTCTGGCGCACTCCTATTTGGGTCTCACACACTTCCTACGGCGTCCTGCGTACTCCCGCTAGGGTCTCACACACGTTCTACAGCGTTCGGCGCACTCCTACTTGGGTCTCACACACTTTCTACGGCGTCTGGCGCACTCCTACTTGGGTCTCACACACTTTCTACGGCGTTCGGCGCACTCCTACTTGGGTCTCACACACTTTCTACGGCGTCTGGCGCACTCCTACTTGGGTCTCACACACTTTCTACGGCGTCCTGCGTACTCCCGCAAGGGCCTCACACACGTTCTACGGCGTTCGGCGCACTCCTACTTGGGTCTCACACACTTTCTACGGCGTCTGGCGCACTCCTACTTGGGTCTCGCACACTTTCTACGGCGTCCTGCGTACTCCCGCAAGGGTCTCACACACTTTCTACGGCGTCCTGCGTACTCCTACTAGGGTCACACACACACACACTTTCTACGGCGTCCTGCGCACTTCCACTGGGGTCCCGTATACTTTCTACGGCGCCCGGCGCTATCCCACTTGGATCCTTCACACTTTCTACGGCGTCTGGCGCACTCCTACTTGGGTTTCACACACTTTCTACGGCGTCCTGCGTACTCCCGCAAGGGTCTCACACACGTTCCACGGCGTTCGGCGCACCTCCTACTCTGGGTCTCACACACTTTCTACGGCGTCTGGCGCACTCCTACTTGGGTCTCACACACTTTCTACGGCGTCCTGCGTACTCCCGCCAGGGTCTCACACACGTTCTACGGCGTTCGGCGCACTCCTACTCTGGGTCTCACACACTTTCTACGGCGTCTGGCGCACTCCTACTTGGGTCTCACACACTTTCTACGGCGTTCGGCGCACTCCTACTTGGGTCTCACACACTTTCTACGGCGTCCCGCGTACTCCCGCTAGGGTCTCACACACGTTCTACGGCGTTCGGCGCACTCCTACTTGGGTCTCACACACTTTCTACGGCGTCTGGCGCACTCCTACTTGGGTCTCACACACTTTCTACGGCGTTCGGCGCACCTCCCACTGGGTCTCACACACTTTCTACGGCGTCTGGCGCACTCCTACTTGGGTCTCACACACTTTCTACGGCGTCCTGGGCGCACTCCTACTGAGGTCCCGTATACTTTCTACGGCACCCGGCGCTATCCCACTTGAATCCCGCACACTTTCTTTACGGCGTCTCTGCGCGCTGGGCACTTTCTAATTGGGTCTCACACACTTTCTACGGCGTTCTGGCGCACTCCCGCTAGGGTCTCACACACGTTCCACGCAGCGTTCGGCGCACTCCTACTTGGGTCTCACACACTTTCTACGGCGTCTGGCGCACTCCTACTTGGGTCTCACACACTTTCTACGGCGTCCTGCGTACTCCCGCAAGGGTCTCACACACGTTCCTACGGCGTTCGGCGCACTCCTACTTGGGTCTCACACACTTTCTACGGCGTTCGGCGCACTCCTACTTGGGTCTCACACACTTTCTACGGCGTCCGGCGCACTCCTACTGATGTCCCGTATACTTTCTACGGCACCCGGCGCACCCTTACTGGGGTCACACACGCTTTCTACGGCGTCTGGCGCACTCCTACTTGGGTCTCACACACTTTCTACGGCGTCCTGCGCACTCCCGCCAGGGTCTCACACACGTTCTACGGCGTTCGGCGCACTCCTACTCTGGGTCTCACACACTTTCTACGGCGTCTGGCGCACTCCTACTTGGGTCTCACACACTTTCTACGGCGTCCTGCGTACTCCCGTAAGGGTCTCACACACGTTCTACGGCGTTCGGCGCACTCCTACTTGGGTCTCACACACTTTCTACGGCGTTCGGCGCACTCCTACCAGGTCTCACACCCTTTCTACGGCGTCCTGCGTCCTCCCGCAAGGGTCTCACACACTTTCTACGGCGTCCGGCGCACTCCTACTTGGGTTTCACACACTTTCTACGGCGTCCTGCGTACTCCCGCAAGGGTCTCACACACGTCCTACGGCGTTCGGCGCACTCCTACCTGGGTCTCACACACTTTCCACGGCGTCTGGCGCACTCCTACTTGGGCCTCACACACTTTCTACGGCGTCTGGCGCACTCCTACTTGGGTCTCACACACTTTCTACGGCGTCTGGCGCACTCCTAATTGGGTCTCACACACTTTCTACGGCGTCCCGCGTACTCCCGCAAGGGTCTCACACGTTCTACGGCGTTCGGCGCACTCCTACTTGGGTCTCACACACTTTCTACGGCGTCTGGCGCACTCCTACTTGGGTCTCACACACTTTCTACGGCGTCCTGCGTACTCCCGCAAGGGCCTCACACACGTTCTACGGCGTTCGGCGCACTCCTACTTGGGTCTCACACACTTTCTACGGCGTCTGGCGCACTCCTACTTGGGTCTCACACACTTTCTACGGCGTCCTGCGCACTCCCCCTAGGTCTCACACACGTTCTACGGCGTTCGGCGCACTCCTACTTGGGTCTCACACACTTTCTACGGCGTCCGGCGCACTCCTACTGAGGTCTCACACACGTTCTCACGGCGTTCGGCGCACTCCTACTTGGGTCTCACACACTTTCTACGGCGTCTGGCGCACTCCTACTTGGGTCTCACACACTTTCTACGGCGTCCTGCGTACTCCTATTTCGGTCTCACACACGTTCTACGGCGTTCGGCGCACTCCTACTTGGGTCTCACACACTTTCTACGGCGTCTGGCGCACTCCTACTTGGGTCTCACACACTTTCTACGGCGTCCTGCGCACTCCTACTGAGGTCCCGTATACATTCTATGGCACCCGGCGCTATCCCACTTGAATCCCGCACACTTTTTACGGCGTCTTGCGCGCTCCTACTTGGGTCCCGCACACTTTCTACGGCGTTCGGCGCACTCCCATATGAGTCCCACACACTTTCTACGGCGTCCTGCGTACATCCGCTAGGGTCTCACACACGTTCTACGGCGTTCGGCGCACTCCTACTTGGGTCTCACACACTTTCTACGGCGTCTGGCGCACTCCTACTTGGGTCTCACACACTTTCTACGGCGTCCTGCGTACTCCCGCAAGGGCCCCACACACGTTCTACGGCGTTCGGCGCACTCCTACTTGGGTCTCACACACTTTCTACGGCGTCTGGCGCACTCCTACTTGGGTCTCACACACTTTCTACGGTGTCCTGCGTACTCCCGCAAGGGTCTCACACACTTTCTGCGGCGTCTGGCGCACTCCTACCTGGGTCTCACACACTTTCTACGGCGTCCGGCGCACTCCTACTGAGGTCCCGTATACTTTCTACGGCACCCGGCGCTATCCCACTTGAATCCCGCACACTTTTAACGGCGTTCGGTGCACTCCTACTTGGGTCTCACACACTTTCAACGGCGTCTGGCGCACTCCTATTTGGGTCTCACACACTTCCTACGGCGTCCTGCGTACTCCCGCTAGGGTCTCACACACGTTCTACAGCGTTCGGCGCACTCCTACTTGGGTCTCACACACTTTCTACGGCGTCCTGCGTACTCCCGCAAGGGCCTCACACACGTTCTACGGCGTTCGGCGCACTCCTACTTGGGTCTCACACACTTTCTACGGCGTCTGGCGCACTCCTACTTGGGTCTCACACACTTTCTACGGCGTCCTGCGCTCTCCTACTGAGGTCGCGTATACATTCTATGGCACCCGGCGCACTCCCACTTGGGTCCCACACACTTTCTACGGCGTCTTGCGTACTCCTACTTGGGTCCCGCACACTTTCTACGGCGTTCGGCGCACTCCTACATGGGTCTCACACACTTTCTACGGCGTTCTGCGTACATCCGCCAGGGTCTCACACACGTTCCACGGCGTTCGGCGCACTCCTACTTGGGTCTCACACACTTTCTACGGCGTCTGGCGCACTCCTACTTGGGTCTCACACACTTTCTACGGCGTCCTGCGTACTCCCGCAAGGGCCTCACACACGTTCTACGGCGTTCGGCGTACTCCTACTTGGGTCTCACACACTTTCTACGGCGTCTGGCGCACTCCTACTTGGGTCTCACACACTTTCTACGGCGTCCTGCGTACTCCCGCAAGGGTCTCACACACTTTCTACGGCGTCTGGCGCACTCCTACTTGGGTCTCACACACTTTCTACGGCGTCCGGCGCACTCCTACTGAGGTCCCGTATACTTTCTACGGCACCCGGCGCTATCCCACTTGAATCCCGCACACTTTTAACGGCGTTCGGCGCACTCCTACTTGGGTCTCACACACTTTCTACGGCGTCTGGCGCACTCCCGCTAGGGTCTCACACACGTTCTACGGCGTTCGGCGTACTCACCAGGGTCTCACACACGTTCTACAGCGTTCGGCGCACTCCTACTTGGGTCTCACACACTTTCTACGGCGTCCTGCGTACTCCCGCAAGGGTCTCACACACGTTCTACGGCGTTCGGCGTATTCCTACTTGGGTCTCACACACTTTCTACGGCGTCTGGCGCACTCCTACTTGGGTCTCACACACTTTCTACGGCGTCCTGCGCACTCCTACTGAGGTCCCGTATACATTCATGGCACCCGGCGCGCTATCCCACTTGAATCACACTTTACGGCGTCTTGCGCGGGCCCTACTTGGGTCCCGCACACTTTTACGGCGTTCGGCGCACTCCTACTTGGGTCTCACACACTTTCTACGGCGTTCTGGCGCACTCCTACTTGGGTCTCACACACTTTCTACGGCGTCCGGCGCACTCCTACTTGGGTCTCACACACTTTCTACGGCGTCTGGCGCACTCCTACTTGGGTCTCACACACTTTCTACGGCGTCCTGCGTACTCCGCAAGGGTCTCACACACGTTCTACGGCGTTCGGCGCACTCCTACTTGGGTCTCACACACTTTCCACGGCGTCTGGCGCACTCCTACTTGGGTCTCACACACTTTCTACGGCGTTCTGCGTACTCCCGCAAGGGCCTCACACACTTTCTACGGCGGCTGGCGCACTCCTACTTGGGTCTCACACACTTTCTACGGCGGCCGGGGCACTCATACTTGGGTCTCACACACTTTCTACGGCACCCGGCGCTATCCCACTTGGGTCCCACACACTTTCTACGGCGTTCGGCGCACTCCTACTTGGGTCTCACACACTTTCTACGGCGTCTGGCGCACTCCTACTTGGGTCTCACACACTTTCTACGGCGTCCTGCGTACTCCCGCCAGGGTCTCACACACGTTCTACGGCGTTCGGCGCACTCCTACTTGGGTCTCACACACTTTCTACGGCGTCTGGCGCACTCCTACTTGGGTCTCACACACTTTCTACGGCGTTCGGCGCACTCCTACTTGGGTCTCACACACTTTCTACCGCGTCTGGCGCACCCTACTTGGGTCTCACACACTTTCTACGGCGTCCTGCGTACTCCCAATAAGGCGGTCTCACACACATCGTTCTACCGCGTTCGGCGCACTCCTACTTGGGTCTCACACACTTTCTACGGCGTTCGGCGCACTCCTACTTGGGTCTCACACACTTTCTACGGCGTTCGGCGCACTCCTACTCTGGGTCTCACACACTTTCTACGGCGTCTGGCGCACTCCTACTTGGGTCTCACACACTTTCTACGGCGTCTGGCGCACTCTACTTGGGTCTCACACACTTTCTACGGCGTTCGGCGCACTCCTACTTGGGTCTCACACACTTTCTACCGCGTCTGGCGCACTCCTACTTGGGTCTCACACACTTTCTACGGCGTTCGGCGCACTCCTACTTGAGGTCTCACACACTTTCTACGGCGTCTGGCGCACTCCTACTTGGGTCTCACACACTTTCTACGGCGTCTGGCGCACTCCTACTTGGGTCTCACACACTTTCTACGGCGTTCGGCGCACTCCTACTTGGGTCTCACACACTTTCTACGGCGTCATGCACACCCTACTTGGGTCTCACACACTTTCTACGGCGTCCTGCGTACTCCCGCCAGGGTCTCACACATCGTTCTACGGCGTTCGGCGCACTCCTACTCTGGGTCTCACACACTTTCTACGGCGTCTGGCGCACTCCTACTTGGGTCTCACACACTTTCTACGGCGTCCTGCGCTATCCCCGCCAGGGTCTCACACACTTTCTACGGCGTTCGGCGCACTCTACTTGGGTCCCACACACTTTCTACGGCGTCTGGCGCACTCCTACTTGGGTCTCACACACTTTCTACGGCGTCCGGCGCACTCCTACTTGGGTCTCACACACTTTCTACGGCGTCCTGCGCACTCCCGCTAGGGTCCCACACACTTTCTACGGCGTCCGGCGCACTCCTACTTGGGTCTCACACACTTTCTACGGCGTCCGGCGCACTCCTACTTGGGTCTCACACACTTTCTACGGCGTCCTGCGTACTCCCGCAAGGGTCTCACACACGTTCTACGGCATCCGGCGCACTCCTACTGAGGTCTCACACACGTTCTACGGCGTTCGGCGCACTCCTACTTGAATCCCGCACACTTTCTACGGCGTCTCGCGCACTCCTAATTGGGTCTCACACACTTTCTACGGCGTCCTGCGTACCCCTATTTCGGTCCCGCACACTTTTTACGGCGTTCGGCGCACTCCTACTTGGGTATCACACACTTTCTACGGCGTCTGGCGCACTCCTAATTGGGTCTCACACACTTTCTACGGCGTCCTGCGTACTCCCGCTAGGATCTCACACACGTTCTACGGCGTTCGGCGCACTCCTACTTGGGTCTCACACACTTTCTACGGCGTCTGGCGCACTCCTACTTGGGTCTCACACACTTTCTACGGCGTCCTGCGTACCCCCGCTAGGGTCTCACACACGTTCTACGGCGTTCGGCGCACTCCTACTTGGGTCTCCCACACCTTCTACGGCATCCGGCGCACTCCTACTGAGGTCCCGTATACTTTCTACGGCACCCGGCGCTATCCCACTTGAATCCCGCACACTTTCTACGGCGTCTCGCGCACTCCTAATTGGGTCTCACACACTTTCTACGGCGTCCTGCGTACTCCTATTTCGGTACCGCACACTTTTAACGGCGTTCGGATACTCCTACTTGGGTCTCACACACTTTCAACGGCGTCTGGCGCACTCCTATTTGGGTCTCACACACTTCCTACGGCGTCCTGCGTACTCCCGCTAGGGTCTCACACACGTTCTACAGCGTTCGGCGCACTCCTACTTGGGTCTCACACACTTTCTACGGCGTCTGGCGCACTCCTACTTGGGTCTCACACACTTTCTACGGCGTCCTGCGCACTCCCGCTAGGGTCTCACACACGTTCTACGGCGTTCGGCGCACTCCTACTTGGGTCTCACACACTTTCTACGGCGTCTGGCGCACTCCTACTTGGGTCTCACACACTTTCTACGGCGTCCTGCGTACTCCCGCCAGGGTCTCACACACGTTCTACGGCGTTCGGCGCACTCTACTTGGTTCTCACACACTTTCTACGGCGTCTGGCGCACTCCCGCTAGGGTCTCACACACGTTCTACGGAGTTCGGCGCACTCCTACTTGGGTCTCACACACTTTCTACGGCGTCTGGCGCACTCCTACTTGGGTCTCACACACTTTCTACGGCGTCCTGCGTACTCCCGCTAGGGTCTCACACACGTTCTACGGCGTTCGGCGCACTCCTACTTGGGTCTCACACACTTTCTACGGCGTCTGGCGCACTCCTACTTGGGTCTCACACACTTTCTACGGCGTCCTGCGTACCCCGCTAGGGTCTCACACACGTTCTACGGCGTTCGGCGCACTCCTACTTGGGTCTCACACACTTTCTACGGCGTCTGGCGCACTCCTACTAGGTCTCACACACTTTCTACGGCGTTCGGCGCACTCCTACTTGGGTCTCACACACTTTCTACGGCGTCTGGCGCACTCCTACTTGGGTCTCACACACTTTCTACGGCGTCCTGCGTACTCCCGCCAGGGTCTCACACACGTTCTACGGCGTTCGGCGCACTCCTACTTGGGTCTCACACACTTTCTACGGCGTCTGGCGCACTCCTACTTGGGTCTCACACACTTTCTACGGCGTCCTGCGTACTCCCGCTAGTGTCTCACACACGTTCTACGGCGTTCGGCGCACTCCTACTTGGGTCTCACACACTTTCTACGGCGTCTGGCGCACTCCTACTTGGGTCTCACACACTTTCTACGGCGTCCTGCGTACTCCCGCTAGGGTCTCACACACGTTCTACGGCGTTCGGCGCACTCCTACTTGGGTCTCACACACTTTCTACGGCGTCTGGCGCACTCCTACTTGGGTCTCACACACTTTCTACGGCGTCCTGCAAACTCCCGCAAGGGTCTCACACACTTTCTACGGCGTCCGGCGCACTCCTACTGAGGTCCCGTATACTTTCTACGGCACCCGGCGCTATCCCACTTGAATCCCGCACACTTTCTACGGCGTCTCGCGCACTCCTAATTGGGTCTCACACACTTTCTACGGCGTCCTGCGTACTCGCGCTAGGGTCTCACACACGTTCTACGGCGTTCGGCGCTTTCCTACTTGGGTCACACACACTTTCTACGGCGTATGGCGCACTCCTACTTGGGTCTCACACACTTTCTACGGCGTCCTGCGTACTCCCGCAAGGGTCTCACACACGTTCTACGGCGTCCTGCGTACTCCCGCTAGGGTCTCACACACGTTCTACGGCGTTCGGCGCACTCCTACTTGGGTCTCACACACTTTCTACGGCGTCTGGCGCACTCCTACTTGGGTCTCACACACTTTCTACGGCGTCCTGCGTACTCCCGCTAGGGTCTCACACACGTTTTACGGCGTTCGGCGCACTCCTACTTGGGTCTCACACACTTTCTACGGCGTCTGGCGCACTCCCGCTAGGGTCTCACACACGTTCTACGGAGTTCGGCGCACTCCTACTTGGGTCTCACACACTTTCTACGGCGTCTGGCGCACTCCTACTTGGGTCTCACACACTTTCTACGGCGTCCTGCGTACTCCCGCAAGGGCCTCACACACGTTCTACGGCGTTCGGCGCACTCCTACTTGGGTCTCACACACTTTCTACGGCGTCTGGCGCACTCCTACTTGGGTCTCACACACTTTCTACGGCGTCCTGCAAACTCCCGCAAGGGTCTCACACACTTTCTACGGCGTCTGGCGCACTCGTACTTGGGTCTCACACACTTTCTACGGCGTCCGGCGCACTCCTACTGAGGTCCCGTATACTTTCTACGGCACCCGGCGCTATCCCACTTGAATCCCGCACACTTTCTACGGCGTCTCGCGCACTCCTAATTGGGTCTCACACACTTTCTACGGCGTCCTGCGTACTCCCGCTAGGGTCTCACACACGTTCTACGGCGTTCGGCGCACTCCTACTTGGGTCACACACACTTTCTACGGCGTCTGGCGCACTCCTACTTGGGTCTCACACACTTTCTACGGCGTCCGGCGCACTCCTACTGAGGTCCCGTATACTTTCTACGGCACCCGGCGCTATCCCACTTGAATCCCGCACACTTTCTACGGCGTCTCGCGCACTCCTAATTGGGTCTCACACACTTTCTACGGCGTCCTGCGTACTCCCGCAAGGGTCTCACACACGTTCTACGGCGTTCGGCGCACTCCTACTTGGGTCTCCCACACTTTCTACGGCGTCCGGCGCACTCCTACTGAGGTCCCGTATACTTTCTACGGCACCCGGCGCTATCCCACTTGAATCCCGCACACTTTCTACGGCGTCTCGCGCACTCCTACTTGGGTCTCACACACTTTCTACGGCGTCTGGCGCACTCCTAATTGGGTCTCACACACTTTCTACGGCGTCCTGCGTACTCCCGCAAGGGTCTCACACACGTTCTTCGGCGTCCTGCGTACTCCCGCTAGGGTCTCACACACGTTCTACGGCGTTCGGCGCACTCCTACTTGGGTCTCACACACTTTCTACGGCGTCTGGCGCACTCCTACTTGGGTCTCACACACTTTCTACGGCGTCCTGCGTACTCCCGCTAGGGTCTCACACACGTTTTACGGCGTTCGGCGCACTCCTACTTGGGTCTCACACACTTTCTACGGCGTCTGGCGCACTCCCGCTAGGGTCTCACACACGTTCTACGGAGTTCGGCGCACTCCTACTTGGGTCTCACACACTTTCTACGGCGTCTGGCGCACTCCTACTTGGGTCTCACACACTTTCTACGGCGTCCTGCGTACTCCCGCAAGGGCCTCACACACGTTCTACGGCGTTCGGCGCACTCCTACTTGGGTCTCACACACTTTCTACGGCGTCTGGCGCACTCCTACTTGGGTCTCACACACTTTCTACGGCGTCCTGCAAACTCCCGCAAGGGTCTCACACACTTTCTACGGCGTCTGGCGCACTCGTACTTGGGTCTCACACACTTTCTACGGCGTCCGGCGCACTCCTACTGAGGTCCCGTATACTTTCTACGGCACCCGGCGCTATCCCACTTGAATCCCGCACACTTTCTACGGCGTCTCGCGCACTCCTAATTGGGTCTCACACACTTTCTACGGCGTCCTGCGTACTCCCGCTAGGGTCTCACACACGTTCTACGGCGTTCGGCGCACTCCTACTTGGGTCACACACACTTTCTACGGCGTCCGGCGCACCCTACCGAGGTCCCGTATACTTTCTACGGCACCCGGCGCTATCCCACTTGAATCCCGCACACTTTCTACGGCGTCTCGCGCTCTCCTACTTGGGTCACACACACTTTCTACGGCGTCTGGCGCACTCCTACTTGGGTCTCACACACTTTCTACGGCGTCCTGCGTACTCCCGCAAGGGTCTCACACACGTTCTACGGCGTTCGGCGCACTCCTACTTGGGTCTCCCACACTTTCTACGGCGTCCGGCGCACTCCTACTGAGGTCCCGTATAATTTCTACGGCACCCGGCGCACTCCCGTATGAGTCCCACACACTTTCTGCGGCGTCCTGCGCACTCCCACCGTGTTCCCGTAAGCCTTCTACGGCATCCTGCGCACTCCTGTAAACCTGCTCACACCATACGGCGTTCCGAAAAGTACTTCCAAGGTCTCGTCGTATTCGTACAGCTTGAAACCAAAACCGTCTCGAACAGGGCACAATCTTGGGCGGAAGCCTATCAGTAACTGTGTTGATTTTCATTAGTTCATTTTTAAAGGATGCGGATCTAAAGGATAAGGATAAGTGAGCGTCGTCTGGTTTGTATTAACATGTTCACATGTTTTTGCCTATCTTCGACCTCAATTTTAAGGTTCCGCTAAAATTGAGCTTTCAACTTCAAAATATAGTAGGGGCGACCTGCATCAATTTCCAAATTTCCTTCAAAAAAAAATTTAATTCTTCTCGAAAACCAGTAAACCATTCCAAACCATTTTTTGGTGCATACCCCAACTTTTTACGCTCTTTTCAATGGGGAAAAAACGAAATTCCCCAATCTCCTCAGAACGTTTTTTTTTCAGAATTCGTGATCCTGGCGCTGAGGGCTACCCACTGGTTTAACCTTTGTGGTGGTCTTGTTACGAACTATAGAAGTTTCGCTCTCAGCCAGATTTGTGATTACGGTACCGTGGCGGACGTTTCGCTGTGTCTACCGTATGTAAAGAGCTGGTTGATTGCGAAATTTCCATGGTTCTCAATGAAATTCCGAGGGTGGTGGCCATCATGTTTCAACACCGCCGAGGACGCGGGAGAAACGGGGGAGAAGCGAGGTTCCTGATTGGACAGGCTAGCCCCGCGTTGGGTCCAATCAGGGACCTCGCTTCTCTACCGTTTCTCCCGCCTCCTCAGGGGTGTTGATACACGATGGCCACCACCCAAATTCCGACAATGGTTATACCATTGGATAGCCCTCAACGCCAGGATCATGAATATTTTCCTAGTTTCGCTCAACTTGACTTTGAAGCGAGTTATAGAAAAAAGACGAAAAAGACGCGAAAACCCGATCTCGCTCGCTTTCTGACCAAATCCTACGAGCGGTAGTGTAGCTCACTTCAAAATTTGCAAATTGAACTCCAAAAGAGCTTTTCGTGTTCCCATCAAAGAGGTTAATGCTATGGTTTGTTGAAAAAGTCTCTCTGGCTCCGGTATTTTATCTATGATGTATATTTCCTTGTGGAAATCTCATCGACAGCAGGTCAAAACAAAAGATTACTGCAATCATGACCGTCTGACCAGTTCATAATGAGAGATTTTGAGGTGGAAATAGGCAGTTTTCGACGAATCTCTGGAGTTGAATGTACTGTTTTTATAAACTGAAATCGAACCACTTTGAAGCAGGTTACGGCAGAGCGGCGCATTGTGAGCGCAAAAAAGCACCGTAAAGTCTTGAGGCCTTCGGTATAGTCGAGCGGCAAAAAGTCGCGTCTCCTCGATGAAGAATAGAGAGCTGCTACGCAGATTAGTGTCTGCCTGTTGTTCCTCATCGTTGCTGTCATTGCGGCGCCACTTTGGCCACCAGACTACCCATCGCGGTTGCGACTACGCTGTTCGAAGGAATAACATTCAGGTTTTACTTTGTAATGGCCTAATTTTCAGAAGAATCGAGCAGCCATGAGCGTAAGGTGGAGCGTATACTCTAAGTACATAATATACATTTGTCTTATTCTAGAACTGCGATTGAACGGGATCGCTATGAAATGCTCAGGTGAATACACTTTTTCGACGACAAACATACCCGCCTAGTGATCCAGGTATAAAGTAAAACCGGCTCTTTTGCAAAGACATCCAGAATTTCTGACCTTCCAATGTTGGACGAAAATGAATGAGAATAGAATAAAGCCATTGAAGATTTGACAGTAATTTCCAGTCATCTGCCCTACTTGATCATGTCTTGATGCTAGCAAAACCAGGGGTGGTAGTAATTGGGGTGTAAAACGCGAATTAACAGGCGTTAAGTTCGCGTCAAACGTGAGTTTAACCACAACAGAATCTGAGCAGGACTCCTGATAGTTGGGAGGGAATTCGCTCTAGTTTCACCCTAACATCCCTCAGTGGTAGGCATTTGTTACACTTTCAATGAAAACGCCTCGAAAAAGCGACAATTGTTACCTTTGTTACGAAAAATAGCGATTTCAAAACGTTTTCAAGTCTGTTTTTTTCTCTAAAATTCCGACATGTGGCATCCTCGCGGTAAGTTCGCGTTTAACATACTCTCGCAGACAGCACGGAAATAGTGCTGAAATGCGAGGGGAACTAGCCATCAACGAAAAGCTCCTCGCGAGGAGTTTTTAGATGCGGTTAGCCAGATACAGTAGGAACAGTTTTGACCATCTATACTGAGGGCAAGTACGAGTTTAATCAATGCAGAGGGTTTAGGAAGTTTGATATCACTGTTAGCCATTTTGATTCAGGACGTCAGCCTATCTTTAAAACTGAAAGATCTTTAACGGCTTCCGCCAGGGAAACAGGCGATGTGGGATCAAAACAAAGCAGGGATCATTGCTGAAACACGTTGGCCGTCTTCTTTGGTGGCACTAATCAATCCCTCCCAATCAGCTGTTAAATTTTTGGCGGTTTTGGCTTTTGTTTATTTTCTTCCGAAATTCATTCGCTTCGCTATTATCAGGTTAGTTTCATTTTCATAATTCATTGCATAGCACAGGCTATGAGGAGTATGTAGTAAATTATTTGCTTGCTCGCGTTTCGAACAGGTTTCCACAGCGACTGATTTTCAAGTGATCTGATGCTTTAGTAATGTTTAATCAGCATTAGTCGGGGCGTATCGGGCGAGTTTTGTGGGAAAGAAATGCGAACTTGTTTCTAAAAACAACTGTATTTGTTCTCCTTTGTCTGCAAGATTCGAATACTCCTCTTTCATTGCCAGATCAGTGCCATCGTGGCCTCTTATTTTTTTTTTGAGGGTCCGCGACGCAGTTGCTTTGGTGCATTGGTAGAGCCACTCAAAGTGTTTCAAATTCTTACCTTGAAATATGTGTACAAAATCTTTCCTTAAACGATGCGCATATGAGTGTGTAACAGTGTTTCTATATATTTTCAGCACTAACACCGGGCTGGGCATTAGTTTCATTTTGAGAAGACGGCAAACACTTCACAAATTCAACTGCATCAATGACCGAAGCCACACCATTATCACAATCTCGGACGCCAGACTTCAGTTGCACACTTCCAAAAAACACGTGAATTCTTTTTTTAAGAACGAAAATAGACTATCTAAATTATCATCATTCTTATAACTTTTAAACTATCCATTTCAGTTGAATGCAAGACATTTTTTGAATTTATGCATTACTCGACGAGTTTCGGAATGTCTTTTTCGCACGAAGCGAACCTTCCCAAGAACACCTCGTAAATAATTCATCCAGAAATTTTCAAATTTTCGTTCGCTCAAAATTTCCTTTGGAGAAATTTTTTGTTTTTCAAAACTTTTGTTTGAAAAAATTTTTAAAAAAAAGTTAACAAAGTTACTACAAATGCAAACTTTTGTCAGATCACACGCATTTGATTGATTGAGGCTAATTATTGACCTAACATGTCTTTTCGAGAGTGGTCCTGAAAACTCACGGAGCTCATAAAAAATTACGAGAATTAGAATTTCCAAGGAAAATTTAAAAAAATTGAGTTCTGAACGTGTTTCGAACAAGCGAAATATTACGAAGTTCCCTTTGAATGCTCTTCCTAATGAATAAAATGAATAGCATTACTCGTATAATCTTTCCTCGTCTTTCCACCCTAAGCGTCGTTCGTGTCCAAGTGTAGAAAATACTTATGCTGACGAAGGTCACGCATAATGTATGTGTAAGCAGAGGGCAGCTTTCGTTAAACCGGCAACAAACCGTGGCACCTATGTCGCGGTTCGTAGCCGGCCAGGAGGTGGCGGTTTATTCGCGTTAATTTGGCGGCTCTACTGCATTTGTGTCGCGGTATGTTGGCGGCTTGGAGGTGGCGGTTTATTCGCGTTTAACACCCCATTTACTACCACCCCAGCTTTTGAAAGAACGGTTGGCGGTGACGGAGCACAGGACGAGACCGCTACCTCTCGATGTAAGAATGCGAGTCTGAGGTAGGGCTTGAGTTCTCCAGCTATATATAGGCATTCCCCCATTCGATAGATTTTTGGCTCGCTCCCCTGGATCCAAAATGCCTCAGGGTTTTTCTGATACCCAGGCCAGAAAAACCCTGGAGGCATTTTGGACCCAGGCGAGCGACCTAAAAATCAATGGAAAGAGTGAATGCCTACATATAGCTGGGAACTGAAGACATTCTATGGTGCTGATCCATCTAGCGAGTTCCCTGGCAAGGTGCGGTAACTCCTTAAATTCTCTGTTTTTGACTACGTTTTGGAAAAAATTCATCCCGAATTTCAGTTAGATTTAGCCGATTTTTGGCCGGGTAAGCACTTATATATATAGTTTATGATTTGATCTTTCAGGTTTTGAAGACGGCGATCCCGCCGAAACGTTCGTAGGCCAATAAACGACATATTTATCAACCTCGTCGTCCAGTTCAACAACACTATTGCTACTCTGCCTTTATGTTCTGTGAGGTGGATCCACCATCAACAATTTTTATTTTGAAGATTATCGTCTGTTTTTCAAAATCCCAAAGTAGACCGAAATCGATTTTTGAGAGAAAATTGTTAATTAGCAAAAATAATTATCGTTGAATGAGGAACTCCATATGATAGTTAACTAGAATATTGATAACCAAGAGCCTCCGCATTGAAGAGAAACAAAGACTTTTGCAAAAAATTAAACAAATATCACGCTCATAGAAGAACTTCCGCGAGCCCTCAGAGGGGTCGAATGTTTCATCAACAAAAAACTGAAATGACGCCTTGATGGGAAGCGAACATGGGCATCTCAAAATATTCACTACTATGACGGCACAATGAATTTAAAGGCACAGTACACCCTAAGACATGAATTTTGCGATTTTCATTTGATCGAGTAATAGACCCCTCCTATATGTATGTGTAACACGTGCTAAGTGCGAGATCTCAATCCCTTCAAATAGGCGAGATATAAGCGACCGCCACAGGCCCGACCTCATTTGCTCATCACGACGGGCCACACCCCCTACCAGAACTCGATAGCGGCTAGATAGATGGATGAATTCCCAACGAGTCTTCGTTCTTCAGTCCATTGCCGGATTGTCTCCATCTCCTGGCTCGCCCTCGCGTAACGAATGAAAAGGAATACAGGCTTGAGACAACTCGTCCATTATTTTTTTACATTCAAAATATAGGCCTTTTTTAAGACGCCATAACTCTGTTTGTAGGGGGTCTTCGACGATTTCAGAGATACCACTGTGATCAGCTTGCGACTATCTCCAAGATCTGCATAAAAAATTGAAAAAAAATCTTTCCTGGGTGTTCTGTCTTTAAATGCGACAGGTCACGGTGAGTTAAAAAAAGTATTAGACGGGCTAAGAATTGTGCTTTCAAAAGTTGTTTTAAATTTCGAAAAGCTATCCTCAAAATAGTGGGGAAAAACAAAAATAGAAGAGAGCGCGACGACTTATTCCTCAACTCAATAGACTGATCACTGAGCATGAAAAATGCGTAGTTTCTGGGAAGATCGATGTAGCTATTTTGAGTAGACTGAAGCCTTCCTCTGAAATGCGTTGGAAAGGAAGGATTTATTGCCACCTTGATGGAACCACTAATTTCAGTGATGGATGAAAGACTACTCTCGATGCTGCCAACGCATAATGTCTTTTTCTGAAAGCTCCTTGAGATTTGGAACAACCATGAGAGTAAATGTTAGGAATTTCAATTTCTGAAACTGGGTCAAATTAAAGAGTTTTGCCCGGGCAGTTCCCCGTGCTTCCTTCCAAAAATAAGGCTATAATTCGAGAGTGAGGGTGTGAGAATGGATGCCGTTGACAGACATGGACGGATTCAACCTAGTTAATTGAACAGACGCGAATCGGCCAAGCGACGACGTCGTCCCTATAACCACACCGACAACGCAAACACATCCCCAACCAGGCATACTAGTAGACAAAGGAATGACAAACTCGAGGGGTTGTTATCGCCTTCCAAGGATTGGCGGAGGATTTTGGACTACCTCGCCTCGATGTGATTAGAGAGCTGAATGGGGAAAAGCCGAATAACTTCACCACCGTCCTTTAGGCCCCGGTCAGACTCGGTCGAAAAACCTGCTGAGTCCGACTGAGTCCTACTGAGTCCGGATGAGTCCGGGGTGGAAAAACCTGCTGAGTCCCACTGAGTCCGGTTGCCCCCAGCACCAACCAGCTCCTCTGCGAAATACGCAATTGATAGTGACGATTTCTGAAAATTTAGCTTCCTTGCAAAAGTAACGATTTGGTAATGATAAAAAAAGTTTTAAAATAGTCTTGAAATGTCTTAAAAAAAAAGATTTGGCGTAAAATAGCCTGGAAAACAAAAAAGCTAGGAAATGAAGTGAAATTACAGAAAATGTGATTTGGTGGTCGATCATTTCACAAGCTTCTCCGTTAAACTTATCAAAACGAAATCAAGCACGAAATGGAATGGAACGTTGCGTTCACCTAGCTTGACCTAAGCTGATTCCCCTATTACAGCTTTCAAAAATGACTTAATGTTTCCGTTACACGCTTGATTTCGTTTTGATAAGTTTAACGGAGAAACCTGTGAAATGATCAACCACCAAATCACATTTTCGGTAATTTCACTTCATTTCCTAGCTTTTTTGTTTTCCAGGCTATTTTACGCCAAATCTTTTTTTAAGATATTTCAAGACATTTTTAAAACTTTTTTTATCATTACCAAATCGTTACTTTTGCCAGGAAGCTAAATTTTCAGAAATTTCACGTATTTTTCCCGAAGGTTCCCTTTCTGACTTCAATTTTGCTCAACGATTTCCATTTAAAAATGATGAAACATCTAACAACGAGATTGTCGAAAGAGTACAACTTCTGAAACTTATCACCCAAAACCATAAAAACTACCACTCATTGCCGCATTTTGTGCAACATGGGAGAAATCGATATCATTGTTCGATAATGTTCGGTTTCGCATGATGAGAAGAATTTCCCAAACAAGTGACTTATTGTTAGAGCCATCAACAATCGAAAATCATTGCTGTATTTTGTGCAAAAGGCGAAAAATCGATTTTATTGATTGGTATTTATCGATAATGACTGATGAGCAAAATCCCCCAACCAAGAAAACCAATCCCATCAACAGTCACCACTCCTAGCCGCATTTTGTGCAGAAAGCGCGATAATCGATAATATTGATTATCGATCGATGACGTGTCATGAGTACGAACTCTGACAAGTTCAGTACTTACCTTCAACGACCTGTATTGATTGGCTGCAGATTCACCCACACACCCCGGTCTCCACAGCCGTAGCAGAAAAAAAAAACAGTTTTCGTGCTCCACGGCTAATTTAGTATGTAAACCCACGATTTTGAGGTACCCTTCAAAGTTAAGGTATCAAGTTCAAATTGGAATAGGAGCGACCTGCATCCATTTCCAGCCTCCTGTCCAAAAATGAGCTCCCTAGCTCAATTTTAAGTGTACCAACAAGATCGCGTACGCCGTCTGAAAAAAAGGAGAATAACAACAAAAACGCGCGGTCTTTCATTTTTTACTCGGAAACCAGTGACCCGTTATAAACCATTTTTGGGAACGTACACCAACTTTTTGCGCTCTTTTTAATGCAATTTAGACCTAATTTCTACGTTCACTCTCAACTGAGATTTCGAAAAAGGGGTTGCGCCGCGGGGCCGATTCAAAACCAAATCTGGTGAGCGCTTCGCGCGCACCACAATTATCACCTCAGCTGTGAATCGGAACGTGTTTGGTGGCTGATTTTTCTTGTTTTCAACATGTCTGAATCTGATTTCCGTATCAGCAGCAGGTGGGGCAGAGCGCAGACGATGAAAGTTGAGATGCGGCGGGACTCGGCAGGTCGCAGTCGGCCGAAAAAAATGCACCCAAATCACGTGGAAAACACCTATATCGACCGGGTGGGACTCAGCGGGACTCAGTGGGACTCAGTGGGACTCAGTCGGACTCAGTCGGACTCAGTCGGTGCATTGGCCCCGCCCTTGTACGCATGAGAAATATCAGTATCGACCGGGGGGATTGCGGTGGGCATCAGACGGTCGCAGTCGGACTCAGTGGGTTGATTTTTTTCCACAAGTTTTCCACGGATTTGATGCGTATCGACCGGGTGGGACTCAGTAGATCCACCGACTATGACGGGGGCCTTAGGCCCCGGTCAGACTCGGTCGAAAAACCTGCTGAGTCCGACTGAGTCCGGATGAGTCCGGGGTGGAAAAACCTGCTGAGTCCCACTGAGTCCGGCTGCCCCCAGCACCAACCAGCTCCTCTGCGAAACACGCAATTGATAGTGACGATTAACACCTCAGCTGTGAATCGGAGCGTGTTTGGTGGCTGATTTTTCTTGTTTTCAACATGTCTGAATCTGATTTCCGTATCAGCAGCAGGTGGGGCAGAGCTCTGACGATGAGAGTCGAGATGCGGCGGACTCCGGCAGGTCGCAGTCGGCCGAAAAAATGCACCCAAATCACGTGAAAAAATACCTATATCGACCGGGTGGGACTCAGCGGGACTCAGTCGGTGCGTTGGCCCCGCCCTTGTACGCATGAGAAATATCAGTATCGACCGGGGGGATCGCGGTGGGCATCAGACGGTCGCAGTCGGACTCAGTGGGTTGATTTTTTCCCACCCGTTTTCCACGAATTCGATGCGTATCGACCGGGTGGGACTCAATAGATCCACCGACTATGACGGGGGCCTTACGTATAATACACGAGAAAATGGCGGTGGTACGATTGCGGATTTTTCGTGTGATACTGGTAGTCTTCCTATTGTATCAATCAATTCCTCTACGAAACAGCTGTAATAAATCAGTGAGTTTCTAGTTGAAGGGAGTGTTCACGATAATCTTCAATTTTGAGATTATCCGCTATATTGATTAAGTGGCCTCTAGTAGAACTAAAATGACGTAGAAATTGAGAAAAATTCACCGGAAGTATCACCCCGCCTCTTAAAGGCAGTGTTCACGATGAGAATCGTTTCTCTGCTTTTTTTGCCTATCTTGAAGACGGTCCCATACTGATTCTAATGTTTTTGAATCGTACAAGACCTTCTGGGAACGGAGTTATGGTCCCTCAAAGATTGAGCTAAGAAAACATGGTGGACGAGTTGTCCGAGGCTTGTAATTTCCGTCTTTGCAGCCGATGTATGCGAGCGACCTGAGTAAAGAGAGAAGTTGAGAATGAAGGGAAGAACGGGGCTATTAATCGAAACCATCGCTCATCGCACAATCTCGAGCATTCAATTGTTCACATCGGTGGGCGTGGAAAGTGCATCTGGGTGTGACGAGTTTCTGACGGGTCCAACTTTGGGGCCGTAGGGGACCGTTCCAAGCTCAATTTTTTTAGTTTTTTCAACGTTAGGGTTGCGCTAGGCCCCGCAGCTGCCGATCTCCACCAAAAAATCAGACATGGTTTTTATCGTGGACACTGCCTTTAAAGGCACCGTACGCGATGAAAACCACTCACCGTTTTTTCGGTTCAGATGATTTTCGAAGCCCACCTAAGAACGTAGGGAGGGTTTGTTCGGTTGAAAACGCCTTATTGTGAAGATAATTGAGGTTGAATGTCTCAAATTCCGTCAAAAGAGGCCGGCCCTCCGTCAGTCATCTGACACAATTTGCTGTCAGCCATCATATAAGTAAATTTTCAACATTTGATACAGTGCAACTGGGGGAAGTTGATGGAATACACCAAACGATTACGTGGAGAATGACTTTTCTACACACATCGATTAACCTTTCCTTCCCAACAAATCAATTGAAAGAAAGATAAACTTTGTTTGATCGTGAGATCGTCGGTCAAAACAGCTATCTCTAACAATCGACTCTTCCTTTGTCAAAAGTCTATTGAGATATTTTGGGTCTAAAGAAGGGGTTTTCAGTGGATTTTTCCGCGATTTTTTCAATGTACAGTACCGAGTATTATTTTTTGCAAAAACGGCGTTTTGCGGCGTTTTTGAGTTCACAAAGCGCCGCATCGCCATAACTCACTTCCAAAGTTGACTAAATGAGTTTTTTTCAGATAGTTTTCGTGTTCCTCTCAGTAAGGCGAATGTAATGGTATGTGTTCAAAGCTCTTCTAACTCTAGCATTTTGTTGAAAAATGTGTATTTCCTTCTAAAATTCACATCGACTACAGGTCAAAAAATGGCAGATTTCTGCTATCATGACCGTCTGATCAGTTCATTATGAGGTGTTTAGAGGTGCAAATATGCAAATTTCGATAAACTTTCGAGTTGAATCTATTCTTTGGAACACTGTTGTAAAGGACTAAATGGAAGCAATCCAGAAATGACTTCAGAATTGAAATTGGACCACTTTGAAGCAAGTTATGGCGTTGCGGCGCTTTGTGAGCGCAAAAAACGCCGCAAAACGCTTTCTTTGCAAAAAATTTGCTCGGTAATGTAGCTGTTATATAAGGAACTATAGCTCTCATTATACAGTGCGTTTGAAAACTATAAAAGCACCCTATTTTCTTGAAATTCTAAATTTCAAGCTTTTTGATTTTACTTTGTTTCAAAACTATAAAGGCATTGAGAAAATAGTTGTTGTTTTAAATGATTTGATCAGATTCTGCTCGTCCATTCGTCACTAGAGCAAGAGTTATTTCTATTTACTATAGTCTACCGTGAATTGACGCTCTCGCCAAAGATCAAGATCAAGTGGTGTTGAAAGAGCCTGGGCGCTTCATTGGAAAAACTGCTGCATAATTGAGATGTTCCGCCAATGGCATCGGGACACTTTTATGTCCTCATGTACAAGTGGGAACAAGAATACTAGAGGAATGCCGGAAATGTTGAATTCAGGGCTTAAACGGTGGATATGGCCAAAGTTGTCAGGTAGCGCGATCAACTTCGCACAGGTACGTGCCAATCTCTAGCCGGATTTTCCCACGGCGACTATCTGAAGGTGAATCAAATAAATTGAAAACATTGCCAGAGATACTAGAAGAACGCCTGCACTGTCGGAAGGACATACAAAGGCGGCTCTGGTGCTCACTACCAAGAAGGATCTTGGCAGTTAAATTGGTGACGACGTCCACCTTGAACCTGCCCTCACCTCGGTCATTACTCTGAGAAAATCTGCGGTGACGGCACCGCAATGCGGCCGTGTAGGTGCCCTATAGGCACCTACACGGTCGCATTGCGGTGCCTTCATTTCAAATCGCCCTGCCTGCGCGCCGATAGCGAAGTAGGCTCCGCAATCGCACCTCGCTGAAGAGCCGATTGCCGCGTCGGCTGAGCGTTGACGCCGCGTAGGTGTTTTCCAAGACACCTACGCGACCTCGCTGCGAAGCCTCCGAGGTGAGTCGAATATAATTGCCCTCACCATAATAAGGGATACCGAATAGTTGTTTGTTAAGCAATACACCGATACAGCTGATGATACTGCTTTCCAGTTTTCGCCACTCACCCATTTTACAAGTTTTCTTCGTAATCCTTTGGTTTGAAATGGTACTCGAACAATTTGTTTCTTCATGTATTTTAGATTTCCACTTAGAAATGCGGAGGTCACCAAACCGTTATCCAAATAAAATTCCATGCTAATCAAACACAAATTGCATACATCTAGCTCTGATACTTGAATGTAGAAATCTCGATGAAAACCTCACCCAGCTTAGTCAGGCAATAAATCAGGTTAAAGGCAGTGTTCACGATAAATTTCACTTCCAATATCTCCACGGTTTACGGAAGGTCTGGTGCCCTATATAGCAAGGCATGCTTAAAAAGGACCCGAAAGACGCGTTTTTGAGCCAAAATACGCCCTCTTTTGTTTACGTTGATTTTTGAGAGTGGAGGAATTGACCGCTAGAAGGATGATAGCATTCAATGCAATCAAGCGATCAGCTCACTTATCAGCACTTCCTTGACTTGTTCATTCCCGTAATCTAAGTCTTCATTTGTTCTTTTTAAGGGGAGGATCTGGGGCACGAGGCGTGTCTGGGGCACCGAAACGCTTGTTTGCAACCGTTATTCTGCCGCTCCTGGTTCGTTTTCTACCGTTCTTTCGACACTGGGAGCCTGGGATCCTTCTCCCCTATCATTTCACTGAGGAAAGTGAACGAGGATGATCATCGTGAACGCTGCCTTTAAGTAGTCTTCATGACAGCTGCGTTGAAACACAGACACAGAATCTTACGAGAACCATTAACGTTGTGCATGTGACTACAGATTTTTACAGTGATGGTTTCCGCTGCTCTGTGAAAGTTCGAGTTTTTGAATCGTTTTGTTCCAAGACTACTCAGCATTTAGAGAAGTGTTCGATCTTTAGGGACGCGATGCTAGGATGAAGTGCAATACCGGTGATATCGTTTGCGTTTTTGGGCATAAAAACCCGTTTTTATGCTTCTTTCTCAACACTCTGTTCAAAATAGACCACTCGTTGATCCAAAGAGACTTCTGGAATCAGGATCGAGACCCCTTTTTAAGAGACACAGTGCTTACTTTGGAACAAGGGTTTTAGTAGAAGTTAGCCTTAACACAATCAACACAAGAAACGCGCTTTCAAACTGAAAGACTGAAAGCACAGATGAGTGAATGTGTCCATCGTCACGCCTATATACCTTGTTTGAGAGTCAGCCATGTGCCAATTCTAGGAAATAGAAACACTCCGATGTTAATCCCGAAAGTGTCTTTATATTCCTTCAGCGAAGACCGAGAGCAGCGTAAGAAAATGTGGTTTTCGAGTAATTCGAGCAGTCGTTCATTCGAAAAAGCGCGAAACAACCAAAAATGAAAACAGAGCCTGTGACTCAAATAAAGCGAATTTTTTTTTTGTGAGAAATCACCGAGTACAATACCGGTTTTAATTTTTGCCTTTTCGGCAGAAAACAAAGCGCAAAAAGCGCTTTTTCCCTTTTTCTTCGTAACTCTGTTCAAAAATGGTCCATTCGGGAATCTAAAGAGATATTGGGAATCAGCATAGTGTGCACATTCTTGCACACGACCCACTCTTCAGCAAGATGTATAGGCAAAGAATTAGACATGAAACAACCAACCCGAAAAAAAACGTGATTTAGTTAGCGCATTACTCATGAGCGAATGTGTCAATAATGTTGTCACGCTATACAGCTTTGTAAAAAATATTGCTGAAAAAAAGTGCTAAATATAGATCTTTGAATCCCTATTCCAAATATCTCTTTAGATTCCTAAATGGACCATTTTGAACGAAGTTATGACGAATGAACGAAAAAAACTTTTTTCATCGAAAACGCAAAAATTATGACCAGCACTGTACACTACGTATTAGACTTGAAATCGGACCGAATAATTTATTGAACAATAATCACATTATTCGTTTTTTATACCCGAGTAGTCGATTGATCTGGGAACTAAAAATTGTCGGATTTCTCGAGGACTCGATCTATTTATGAAATCCAAATATCCGCTTTCTTAAGGATTCATTTAAACATGCGGCTGTGAGTGTTCGGTTCTTCCGATTATTTCGACTAAATAAATGTGCAGAAATATCTATGAAATATTTGAAAAGTCGAATCGAATGGGCCGAAAAGAAGACTTTTTTCGAATTTTAATATCAAAACGAATATAGCCTTTAAGGTTTTCGGATTCCCGTTCACTCATTCGGAAATTTCGAAGAGTTTTTATTTGAAATTCTCATTCAATCCGGGCAATTCAAAAAGATAATTGAATTACACTCCCTCCTTCATAAGTTTCAAAAAAGCAATATTTTTAAAATTCGTTCATATTTCTTCTAAACTTTCTGACAGTTGCCATTTAAATTATAATTTTTCGAGAACAATATGCAATTGTTTTCTGAAAAGCAATGTTCTTTCGTTTATTCGGAAACTAGCGTCGAATGACCATAAAGCGCTCAGCTCGGCCCTCTACTCTAACGGATGAATTCAGAAATTCAGGAAGACTCCTGAAAAACACCTGAAAATTCAAGAACTGTAAGAAATGGCATTGTTTCTAGAGATCGCGAAGTTGCTTCCAGTTCTAAAAACGAAATCTAGAAAAAGAGCAAGAAGGCGCAATACGCGGAGACGTAAGAGCGAAAAAAGCTGATCAAGAATATATTTGTTCATGTCTCAATATAAAAAGATATATTAGGTATTGTCACCAATATAGAAAAAGACGTATTATGCAGGAGGATGGAAACTCAATATAAATGCAGATTTCACTACATAGGCGGTGTATGCTGGGGTCAAACATGTGGGTAACATATAAAAACACGAATTTGGATACAGCACCGGAAAAGAAATCTATGGGGCGAGTCTGGTTGGAACTTCGATCGATACTTCGCGAGTATGACTCGTGTGCGCCAAGTTCCGCGGTGTGGCGAACGCGGAGCCGACGGGATCACCGAGAAGCCTGCTCACTCCATCGCGGTGCGCCGACGCGGTTTCGCCAAGGAGCCTCGTTGTCGACGCTACCTGTTTATCGGACTGCGGAGCCGCGGACATGAATTCTATCCGCGGGGCCGCCGCGTCACGCACCACTTTTCCACAATCGCGGAGCCGCCAATCCCAACTGCCGATACTCCATCGCGACACTAGCGAGAATCTCGGGCTATCAACGCGAAACCAGGGGTACCGATTTTTTTCAGAGTACCCAGGCACTTTGTATCGCCTCCATGGGCCCGTAGCAAACCCTCCCGCCGCCACCACATAAAAGATGGCAGCCGATCTGAGGTACATCGTGCCCAGATGCCACCTATTGTATCGCCAACCCGGAGCGACCCTTCGTACACGATAATTCTATTTGCAAAAGCCGAATAAGGTCACATGGCGTGAGTCGAACCACGCACGATGATCGTATCGACAGCGAGCACAGCAACTGAACCTCGCGCTCATGTTGGAGAGTGCACCATTCTTGGTATTAGCCAGGATGTGAGTTGACCAGCACAGTCAACAGCAATCTGTATTCCATCGAAACCATTCCCTTTAGGTCTGGCTGCAGACCATCCTATTGTGATAAGTTTATTTACAAACTATGCACGGCTATCTCTGTTCACATATCGTTTTCAGCAGTTGCACAAGAACAAATTTTTCGAATTAGTAAAGAAGTTCATATATTCTGTTTTTTTCCGAAAAGTCCGCAGATTACTCTTTAATTAGTCAGAGTGATACTTGACGTTGAGAATTATCCCTTTTCCTCCCGTGCTATACTTACCTTCTTCTAAACTAAGCAGGCGATGTTCCAGTTCAAGAAGTATACCTATGTACTCTTACAAAATTTATGATTTTTCTTCCGGAAACCATGTTTGTACATGATCACTCTCCTATTCGCTTAACAAACATCGAATTAAAATGAGTTAAGAATAGAAGGAAATTTTAATGTTTTTGAATATTTCATGTTTCCGAATGCAATGCCCTTTTTAGAGTCTGGGAAACCGTTCACAAGTTATCACGAGAATTTTAACTACACCCCACAATTTGATGATAACTCAGCTACCTTTTGAAAACCGTGGCGTAGGTCTGTTCTTGATTGTTCCTAGGGCGAAATAGTGAAAACAAATCTTGAATAAATATAGGTATCTCTCAGACTTCTGGATTTTTCTTTCGAGAAATTATCGTCCAGATTTTTTGTCTGATAGGAGCTCATACTCATTAACTTCTTGTGCTTTTTTTCTTCGAAGAAAATTGATCATCACCTTTAAATCTGCTGCTATACCTGACTGCTGCTGCCGTTAACTCCTTTCCTTGCTGTTCGCATTTTTTCTTTGACTTTTTTCATAAAAACTGTACGCAATGTGTCTTATGGTATGCTAGTATGTAGATGGGGTTTTTTGGGGGGATGGGGTTAACCAATATGCATTTCCGACAGCCTCTGTGCTGAAAAAACGTGTTCAAAAACAGTACCATTTTGATCGAAATGTACAGAGCCAGTTAGAGACATGGGTAACGGAAAAACGACCTCGAACTTTTCATCGCCAAGAAATTTTCAAAACATCTCTTAACGGCGGCGCAAAATTAGTGAACCATGAAACCATACAAAAAAATAGTGAACCATGAAACCATCCGAAAAATCGGTCAGCCTTCTGGAAAAGGATACTTTGTCCAATTCAACTTCAAATTATTTTCGTGAATCCGCGAAGGAAACTTAAGAAATGTATCACTCCGTATAGACAGTTCACGTACAGCTTTATGAAAAAAGAACCACTTTGAAGGCTCAGAAACAGCAAAAACGTTGAGAAACCAGGGGGAAATCAACGTCTGCAAAAATCAACAGCTGATGAAGAGCGATTGATTTTGCCTTCTTGGAAGACGGCTAACAGCACTGTGGCAATGATCGCCACTCATTGAAGTGTTTTCCGTTGTTAAAGGCTTCTTAATAGTTTTCCCTCCAAGATCACATGTTAGGGGAGGTTATCATTCAAATGCCCTAACCACAGACATTGGGGGGAATTTTCGCATGATCAGTGCAAAACTCAGAATTTCACTTAAACCTCAACGGAGATGGTCAAAAGTCGCTAGAAAAGGTCAAAGATCGTGTTCTCTTCCCGGCGCCGCCACCACCTCGGTCATGCACGACCCTTGACTTGGCTCCCCCTACGTGCCTCTGCAATATGCGCGCTATTTCCACTTTCCACTCGCAGCTCGTGGCTCCATTTTAGTCCTCAGGGCCATGGCTGCGTGCCGAAGTGGGTGACGTCCGGCTGCGAGCGCAGTCACCACCCCAGCACGCACACGTGCATTAGGATAGGGCAGCCACCACCTATTCCGCTTGCGATGTGAGCCACCACCTCACGCCGGGGAGGCAGCTATGAGCTCCCACCTTTCGGTGGGATTGCTACCAGGCCATGGTGTCTAGTTCGACTGAACTAGTGATAATGTAGACGACTCCCGTGACTTTCCCTAATTACCGAAGTGATTTGAAGAAGATGCCAATCTTGTCCCGTGGTTGAATTTTCGCTACATGCTCAATTACGGTTTGTAGACCCGATTGGCTCTACGGTACCGTCCTTAAAAATCCTTGAGTTAAGCTGATTGTCGTTGCCTACGGTCTTCGGGAATATCTGAATAAAGTATTTCTGGTCCGGTATTTCTGCAGCATCATCGAAGTCAGGAGTGGATGACAATCTTGCTGTCCACGTGAGCCTCTCTCGTTTCGCCAGCTCAAATTCAAGGTTGTAATATTCAATTTTCGCCTTTGGCTAGCTGGCACATATTCTGGAACAATCGAATTCCACTAAAGCTAACTGAGGTCGCCTTTGTTATTCAGAGAGATTCATCGGGCAGTTTAAAGGCACTACCGAAGCGTTGATGAGCTTTAAGGTAGGAATTCTTGACTTTATCGAAAGGGAAACAGGCCAACTCCTAATATGCAAGTTGTGCAATTTCATGGGTAACCGTGTTTTCGTAGATTTGAATTTAACGGAAGAGATCCCGATACACTCCTATTTGCAATGAAGGACCACTTGATAGCAGTTGTGCGATCCCGTTTAGAACCAAGTGCTATCATAGTTTTAAAACAGTGAAAAAACAGAAAATTTTTGGCAAAAAATTGCTAAAAAAATCTTGCGGCGGAATTCAAGTTGTGGACTAGGTGTATACCAGGAAGAAAACAAGTCGCCCAATGTGCAAAAAAGGGTGCCCTGTGCAACCATCCATCGATCTAGTTATCCTAAGAAAATAGGGTGCTCTTTATAGTTATGAAACGCACTGTATATGGAAAACTCGGAAAAGAAATCCATCGTGAACGATGCCTTTAAAAGTTGCAGTGCGTTCACGATAATCTTCAATTTTGAGATTATTTGCTTTATTGATTAAGTGGCCCCTGGTAGAACTAAAATGACCTAGAAATTGAGAAAAACGCACCAGAAGTACACGAAATGCTTAGGTATCACCCCGCCTCTTAAGTATCACAGGAAGTGTTTTTTGTGACAATGAAATCTTTTTTGGACCCGTCCTTTGCAAATCTTTTTTCACTCTATTGCTCCCTCTTCTTTCCTTTTTTTTTGGGACCAGGGATGTGCGGCAAATGATTTTTTGAGCCACAGTTTCACCTGAATGATCCTGAATTGTACGGTTTTAAAAAGGACTTTGGGAGACCCAGAAAGCTCTCTGGCCAGACTGTTCGCAGAATGGAACGAAACAGAGCTTGTATCGAACTCGGCCATCATGGTAAATGAAGTCCGAGTTGCAATTTTGGCGCCAGTGTCCTGGAAAACCGTGTGGAGGGTGATAAAACGCAACCCGAACATCAAACACTCTGGGATATGTTTAGCACCTTCGCCTTTCCGAGTAGCACAAAGGCAGCATACGTCTTCAATTCGCCAAAAAGAACATGGGAAACTGACCACTCTAAGGTGAGTGGTAATTCAACTTGGGGTTTTCTACAGAGTAGACATTATTGTGTTTAGGGGTGATTTTTGGGACGAGAAAAAGAAGTTCAATCTGGATGGACCTGATGGATACACACACTATTGACGAGATCCCCGCAAAGGAGCCGAGGTACTTCTGCCAAAGGGAACTTTCCGGTAGCGGTAGTCTTATGGTTGGGGTGGCTTTATGAAGGCGGTACGCTTTCAGATCGCCTCCATTTCAATCCTCGGATGAATTTCCAGCAACTACGCCAAGAGGTGCTGGCAAACTCGCTTCTCCTTGCCTGGGTGCTTGCCCGCTGACTTCAGCATGACGGTCTCGTTGCTTCCAACAGGACAACGCATCAATTCATGCAAGTCGTTCCACCAAGACAATGACTGGAGTAGCATAATGTTATGGTTAAGGACTGGTCAGCCTGTTCCCTGAAGGAAAACCCCATCGAGAGTAATCTAGGAAATCTTGGTTTGTCAGAGCAGATATACGGTGGAAGGCAAGACGTAACGAGTCAGTTGAGGAACTCAAAGAGCCGTAATTCAATGCCTGGAGGCAACTTGGACACAGAAGTGCTTAAAGGCATCGTACGCGCTGAATATCACTCACCGTTTTTTGAGTTTGAAATCTGTTGGTTGGGCCTGCCTGGAGAACGTGGTGGTAGAGTTTCTCGGGTCACCGACGCACTATGTGGGTGATCGAATGCCTCGAATTCCACCAAAAGAGGCGGGCCTTCTGACATTCATGGCAGCATAAAGTGAAAGAGAAAGAACCTTCTCAACAAGAAAGCTATATCGCGTAACTGGATTGGAAGTTGATGTATCATCATTCAAGTTGATAAGCTACCTTCTTTTTTTCCCATTTTTGTTATGCCACATGGCTGTCAGAAGGCCGGCCTCTTTTTGGTGGAATTCGAGACATTCGATCGTCCATATCTTCCTTCAATAATGCGTCGGTGACCCGGAGAAATTCTAAGATACGTTCTCAGGCGGGCCCAACCAACGATTCAAACCTCAAAAAACGGTGACAGTGGTTTTCAGCGCTTTGTACTGATGCCTTTAAGCAAAACTGGTCGACTCCATGCCGAAACGAGTTTGTAAAAGATCATCTCTAGGCGTGGGAGGAGTGATAAAACTATTAAAGTGTTTCCGGAAACTTTTTTATTCTTTATTAAAAAGTTGATAATTAAAAGTGTCGCTATAATTATGAAACGAGCATATCTTTGAAAGAGTGAAGCACCAGATAATTCTTGTTTCTTTATATTTCTTCTGTGAAATTTTTTGGACAAAGGTTTTCAGGTGCGCGCTGAGACTCCAATGGTGACCCTGCACATCCACCATTAAAGTTTGTGTAGAGCCTTTATTCCGGTGTTATGGAGGCTGCTGTCGCTATAATTATGAAACGCACTGTAAAGTGAAATACAACAAAGGTTTGACACATTCCCAGTTGCGGAAGCACTCTGGAATACGAAACTGGCGGGGGGACCTGGCGTGTCGTTTGTGTGAAACGTCCTCCGATTTTTAAGTGGGTTGAAACCTCGGGGTGGGGGGCTGTTTTCGACACGGGGTGCAAAAATATTATCGGATATTCTTCCGAGAGGTTGAAACCCCAGGGTGTGGGCATTTTTGACACGGGTGCAAAATAATCTCGGATTTCTTCAAGGAGTTGGAAACCTCGAGAAGGTGACCAAGTTTATGCGCAGGTGGAAGATACTCTCCTGAATTCCCCCCAAAAAACTACGCGGTTGTATCCTAATCTGAGGGAAAAACACATCTCAGATCCGTGAAATTAATTAAATAATCAAAAGGTGGGGTGGTTGTCGCGGAATAAATCTTGGGCTATGGTCTGTGACAAGCCTTTGATATCAACTTCCAGAGTAGTCTCAACAGGTGGCATTCTGTCATGAACTTTCTGATGAATTTCACTACTTGTGAACGCAACTTCACAACCGCTTTTATCAGAAGAATGTTTTAACATGCGCAAAGCAGATCAGGATCTGTTGTGCATGATCTCCACCGATCGTCCAATCAGCCAACTCGTTATTGATATTGAGTCGCCGTTGGCTATGCACCAGACCGTATATGCCGAGTCTGCTACTGATAGGTCAACAGCGAAAAGGCGGGCTCACAAGGCCCGTCCCAGCAAGAAGGTGGAAAGAAGATCCTCAGAGTTTACTTCTCTGATTCGTGGGCCAACCTGCGCAAGAGCAGTGATCAACGATAAATGAAATGATGATCCAATGATTAATTCAAAACGGTTTTTCGCGCCCGCTCTCCCTTCACACTATTTCACGACCGGGCTTGACCCACTGATGGATCAAACTTTTCAAAAATCGGGTTCTTTTTCACACATGATTGGAATCTGCAAGCCCACATACCATCACCACCTGAACTATACTCGACTCAAAAACCTCACGGTTAGTGGGGTTAGCTCCAGTCTAACAATACACAAAATTCGGAGCGTTTTCAAAATAACTAATACAAAAACTAATTAAAGAAATTCGAAAAAATCGATTTAAAAAACGGCTGCAAAAATATTTTCTGCAAGCGCATTACTGATCTTCTTTATCTTTCATTACTTACGCTGTGAGGTCTCTGAGATGCAAAAAGTTTGAATCTTGTTTCATCCGTCTGAAACGTTCCACAGCCATTAGCCTGGAGCAAATTACCGATTTTTTAAGGAAGAATAACTCGAGTTGGAGCAGTTCTGGTAAAATAGTGATCTCAAATTCTTTTGTCGTCAATCTAGGCAATTATTTTACTGTAGGAGTCTTGCAAGCTAGGGATCGTGTAATGGTAATAAAGTTTACACTTACTACATTGCTACAAGATAGACACAGCAAAAAAAGCGAAAATTGAGTAAATACCTAGCCATTATACATTCCATCCGATGGCCAGAAATGGCGTTTCGGATCGGGATTTTTGGATATTGCGTCGATTTTTCGGCAAAACCGACTCAATCCGGATAAATCGGATACTGTCCCAAACGAGAATTTCGGATAGCGGATCCTATCCGAAACCAGGAATTTTTGATCGGATCGGATATCGGATATCCGATCGGATAAAATCGGATTCACCGGATAATTCGGATGAAAAAACCGGATAAGAAATTTTTTTGGTAGTAGCATCACCGTGCGGATTCAACCGCGTATTCAAGCAAATAATACATTCTGCTAGCCACGAGCATACGCGTCGCGGTCCGGTGTGTGTCGCGCTCAGCGGTGGCGAACACTGAAAACCCCCCACCGTTTAGAGTAGTCTTCAAAGCGCTTTAAAGGAGTAAATGGCTATCATCTGTAGACGAGAAATGAACGCAGGAAAGCAAATTATGCCCTGGACATGTCAGTTTACTTGGTTTCACCCTGAAGCAGGGATGTCGCGCGTCGCCGACTCGCAATCTCGTCGCGCGCGACGCTTCCGCGCCAACAACGACGCGGCACGCACGGGCGTGAGAAACTAGTCCTCCCCTGCAACCGGTGAGAGCACATAACTGACCAAAAAGACTCTGCCACAGAATCATGGTTTAGCGGGCCGTTGCGACCAATCTCGGTAGGGCTACGACTCCTTACCCTTATTAAACGAAACCTTGGAAAAAAATCCAATTCGTTACGAACTTCCCCTTCTGGGTAAACATTGAGCTTGAAAATTATATGATCCCTCGCAGAATTAACGCTGTCGCAGCAAGGGGGCCACCGTGCAATCGTACATAGCCACGCGCATTTTCCCGTGCCGCCGCATCATGAGTACACCAAACCGAGGTTTCCCTACCCTCCTGAATTCAAGTCGTTTGATTACGAAACGGGAAAAATGGGTAGGGACAAGTGCGAAACCGAAGCCAAAGGCTAGTTCTTTTTGCACACTTCCTCTATTTGTCTTCAACATAACTGAAGGACACAAATACATCAATTAATTTTAACACAAAACTACGGGTTGCGGAACGTGCCACATATTTCACGGTAGAGCGCGTCCCCGCCGTTGCAACCAAATCAACTCCGTTTTCCACCGCCAAATAAACCGTCTCCGTGTATTGAATCTCTCTTTATCTGCGGTACAAATCCAACACCAGATTCGACTCCTCCCCGTTTTTGCTCCTTCTGCCGTCGCACTGACAAGCCTTTTTACCCCGCCGAACAACCCAACATCAGCGTGGTTCTGAGTCCTATTGGAGAACGTCACCCGAGTTATGAACAACGATCAGATTCGCGTTTAATAAAGCGTCCGAACAAAAGACATTCCTCCGAAACCTGTCCATGAAATTTACAACAATACAACACTTTTTTTGTCTTCCTGAGAGCTCAGAAATCATTTGTGTGCCATCATCAGGAGCACACTTGATTTCGCAGAATCATATAAAATGTGGAAATGCTATACGCTTCCGTTTTACACTTTAGTGTGGATGGCTTTTTGATGGCAAGTAGCAATGTATCATGAGATTGAACAAATTGAATTAATACTCACACAAATTGCAAGCTTTTCCCGCAGATCTACAGCCCCCGTCAGACTTGGTCGAAAAACGGACCGAGTCCGGCTAAGTCCGCCGGGGGCAGAAAAACCAGGACCTTTCTCAAGCAATCGCGGGGGGTCGGTGCAGCAGGTTAAAAACGCCCCTTTTGCAATGAAATTGATCGGATCTGGCTTGATCAGCGGAGGGCGTTTCCGGCATGACTCCATAACTGCCGAAGTTTTCGTGGTAATGTCTCATAAGTGGCGGAGTTTTCGGGTCAATGTGTTGCAGTTTCTGCACTGTTTTTCCCCTGACACTCTCTCGTGTAAAGAGGCGCGGAAATGGTGGCAGCCCACAATGTATACGCTGCGCTTGGATGTGAGGTGTTTGGAAGCTTGTCATAGGCTTGACATTGTCTCAGAACATATCGACGCTCTGGCGGGATGTAGGTGGCAGGTTGAATCGCCAGTGCTGCTCTCGACCTGCACGCGGAGTTTTCTTTGGCATGATTGGGGAGTTTTCGGGCTTAGCCCACGCCCCTTTTTCGTTTCTGAGCGGCAGCACGCTACCTGTTCAATCTCCCTCGTAACCGGCCACCGGAGCCCAGCGGAGTGCGTGGAGTTGGTGCAATGGATCTGCCCGTGTGCGAGAACGTGAAACACACCCGTATCGACTGGGTGGTGGATTGCGGTTGCAATGGGTCGGTCGCCCATTCGGACTCATTGGGTTGATTTTTCTGCACCCGACTGTCACTATTTCGGTGCGTATCGACCGGGTGGGACTCAGTTCCATCGACCATTCTTCTGACGGCGGCCTAAGGACTTACGCAAAACGAAATAAGGCCTCTCCACTTCACCGAAATACCCCCTATCACATGTTATGCAGTTATTTTGTGATATTATGTCCCCCCTTCATTATAAAATATTTGTATTTGTTCAATATACATGTAGTGAAGTGTCAAAATCCATTCCTCACACATGCTTAATCAAAGCGATTCCGCAACCGTCAATAGCGCGCTCTACTGCGGAATTCGCGCGACCTCTGCGCGACCGCGTTCGGAGCTGGCTGTTAAGGCGGGCGCAATTCTATCCGTTTTTCATCCGAAATTATCCGATATTCATCCGATAATTATCCTGATTTTTATCCGAAGAAATCCGATTTTTATCCGATCCGATTATCCGTTTTTATCCGATTGATCCGGTTTTCTGATCGGATCGCTTCGATTTTCACTTTCCCGGATATCGGATGAATTCCGGATATCGTAGTTTTTCGTCTGATCGAATTTTCGGATCAATCTGAAAGGTCGCCACTTTGACGTCGGATCGGATTTCGGATAATTATCCGGATCGCAGATTGATCCGACCCGGATATCCAAAACCGACTCCGTCGGATGGAATGTATACTAGCCATCACAAAGTGACGTGTCATTCGAATCAGTGCGGCATTATATGTATGCGGTATACATTCCATCCGGACGGAAGTCGGTTTCGGATATCCGGCTCGGATAATCCGATCGGATACATTATCCGAAATCCGATCCGACGGCTATCAAAATGGCGATTGTCGGATTGACCCGAAATCCGAAATCAGATCGGAAAAACACGATATCCCGAAATATCCGATATCCGGAAATGTGAAATTCGAAGGATCCGAATCAAGCCGGACAATCAGATAGACAAACTTCTGGTAAAAACGGATAATCAATCCCGGATGAAAATCGAATAATTTGGATGGAAATCGGATAACTGCGGATGGAAAATCGGATGAATTTCGGAAAATAACCTGGACGAAATTGCGCGTTCCATATCTCTCAATTCAGCAATCACGCCCCTAGTGGTAATCCCTGAACCACTACACTCACTGCTTGTGCTTTGTCCGAAAATTTACCAATCAATTTCGGTCGACGTGCACAGACGCAATTGTCTGGTGATGTGCGTATGTGGCTTACGCGCGCACGTGTACCGATTTGACGCATTTTTCGGCGCCGAAATTGAAATTTCGAAATCCAGAAGATTATTTATCTACTATTCTTCTTCTTCAGCCATGAGAGAGCCTCGCATCAGAGCGCAGCAAAGTTGGCCACCTCACACTGCTTGTACCATAAATCTTGAGCATGACAGGGTTGTAGGGTCCTGACCCAGACATGAAAATAGATGCCATGAATCATGTCCAACACGTTGACAATCAGAGACATTCACCGGGGGACTGACTGGTCAATCCTGTGTGCGTAGGCCTTCACGTAAGTAGAATGACCACACCGTAGACCTGCTAGTAGGTGGTTTGGGTATGCCTGGGCAAGTCAGCTTCACTATCATCGATCTCGAAGAGCGCACGCCGCCATATATGGGATTGAGCTGAGCAGCATGACAATCACGAAACGTGTATGCTCAGCCATCTGCAATCCTCTACGCGAGAGCTCGAGGTAGCCCAACGTTGATGGTCAACAGGGCTGGGATTCACATGAACGCAAACCGTGGGGCTAATACGGCTGGGTTTGCCACCAGAGAATGCGTGCTTATTCCGCGGCAAACCCAAACCGTAGCCCACGGTTTGCCGTTCATGAATCTCAGGGCAGCATAGAACCCGGTGTTAACGTATGGAACGATCACTGGATGGGGGGTAGCTGCAACGAACACACGTGGCACGCACGGAAGCAGAGGAGGTAATGATAGTCAGTTAACATCGACCCAAGTGATGCCACGTTAGATCGTTGAGCCGCGGCTATCCCCCATCTAGTGATCGGACCGTATGTTGCAGAGGTTGGGGGCCGGATGATAGGAAGGAACGGTTGGTATGGGTCGGGTTCTTGATGATGGCAATGAGAAACTGCTGAGACTGCAACAAGCAGTACTGCTTGACGGGGAGCAGGACGGTTTCCTGGTGGAGTTGGTGGACACGCGTCGATTTGTGGCATACCTGTAACGAGCCTGAGTGCAGGTGCGGTATTCTGCGCTCGCTGCAGTCGGCATCAAGAGGTTTCAGAGGAGATGCCTGGGAGTCTAAAATGGGGGGGCACCATATATTCGCAAAACAGGCAGTACCTATGGCTCTATACGTCGTGTACGCAAAACTTCCTCTTCAGCTGCCCCAGGTGGTGCCAGAAGGGCACACAGAGATGGGTTGTTGCGTGAATTGCCGCTGCAGCATATATTCAGTATCCGAATCAATACTCCTTTTTCCGGATATCCGACCGGATATATCCGAGATTCCGGATTAATCCGGAAATCCGAAATCGAAATTCGAAGAAACGTGTTATCTGGAATCAGAACCAATATCCGGGAAATTAAAAATCAGCAAATGTTATCTGAATCGAAAACAATTATCCGAAGGGTCAAAATTCGGATAAAATCGGATAAATTTCGGATAAAATCGGATAAAACGCCGGGTAAAATTCTCGGATAAAATCGGATAAAATTGCACTCGGCCACGCCCATTTCCTTGCGTAATTTCGCCTTCTATTTAGCACACATTAACCCAGGATTTTACTCCTCCTTTCCCGAAATTGGAAGAGTCGTTGAGGGCGCCGAGAGATGGGCGTGGTCAAGTGATATGACCAAGTGGCTAGTTATTCGAAGTGTGGAAGTTGTTTTAATAGTCGCTTTGCATACTTTTTACTTGCTAGTTGCTCTGAAAAACCTGTGTATTAGATAATACTGTGTATTAGATAATACTCCCAACGACGATAGAGTCAATTGAAGATTTGTTTTGATATTTTTATGAATATACATAGATAAAGTTTGAATTTTTGTATGTTGAACATGCTGCAAATGGTAAATGAAGTATTACTGTTTGCACAATTATGGATGTTTCCCGAAGGCTTCGACATGAATACCTGATTTATTTTTTTTACCGTTCTGCCTTCAACTTTGTTCTGAAAATATCCGAAGTTATCCGAAATTATCCGACCGGGATATCCGTATCCGAATCATTGAGAAAAATGGCACTATCTGAATCGATCCATTATCCGGTATAAAAATTTGAAATTTAAGCGCATTATCTGAAGTCGAACCAATATCCGGAAAATCTAAATCGGCATTATCCGAATCGATTAATTATCCGGAAAAATTATCTTCCGGATAACAAGTATACTACGGCAGCACGTATAGCGTGCGTTCTCGTGAAACGTAGAGAGGAATCCAGGAAGGATGTTTTACATCGTGTACTTGAATTTGTCGAAATCCCAGTCCTCACCAGTGATGGAGAACCGAAACGTGTAATCCTTTCAAGGTCACGATTCTATGAGCACTCACACGAGCCGCGATCTTAGGTGGTCCTTTATCTGTTCCAAAAATAAGCCCACTCCGAGAAACAACTTTGTATAGAATATCAAACCTCTAGGTCACATTACTATTATCATATTTTGAAGCGTGAGGGAGACTCCGGGTGTTGTGAAGTTACCGGATGGGTGGAATACCGAGTAATGACGTCACCGCGGCTCTGGCAGAACCCCAGTTCCTCGGAAAACCCCTTACTACATCGCCCAATCATGGAGTTATACCTCGGTTTTTTCCGGACGCTGTAACAATAAAAAGCCAAAACAATTACTGAAGCTTGTGCTCGTACTTTTCTATGTTTTCGTGCTGTGTACGGCCAAGAGCATTTGTTTACGCCTCATTTTGATTACCACGAGAGGTTTGTGGTTTCCGCCGCTGAAGTTCCTTCGGCGAGCAGCGGCGTGCCGCGGCCGACCCCGTCGCGAGGAATGCGGCCCCACCATATTTGATTGCCCAGGATTCGTTGCGCTGCTACATTACTCTCCGCAAACTCCTCAGACCTCCGGGAAATTCTCTGTACCAACATGTAGTCGTTGAGAAGTATGGGCGCAGTGAAGTCGAATCCGGTTATAATCGAAGCTGACTCGGATAGTAACGAATCTCTACTTTCGGAGAGGAAGATGTGTTCGGAAGACGACTCCGAAAATAGTAGACTGAACGCGTGTCTTCAATTTGCGTTGTACGATAAAAGGCAACCATATCTGTCGAAAATCTCCAAATGTGTCTTTGTTTTATGGTCACACACGATAATTTGTTGTAATTTTTTTTCAATCTGAAGGTTTGCTAGTACCGGTCAAACTGCTCCAGTGTCAACTACGCTTTAAAGTTTCCCAAAACCGGTGTGACTTTGCTTGTTTCTACGAATAATATATGAAGAACACATTTGCTTTTAGAGATGGTATTTGCGCTGGAATACACGAAGGTGTTAAGCACACCGAAAGCAAGGTTGTCGTTTGGAAACTTTTAGAGCCTCATTTTTTCGCACTCTTTGTAATAAAACATTTTGAATACATGGGAGTTGAATCCTCAGTATACTAAACATTTTTTCTTGATCCGTTTTTGATGTTCCAGAATGATCTGGTGGATTCGATTTTATCCGATCGGATATCCGATAAGCGACCCAGCTCGTAAATTCTCGTTGCTCGGAGTAGGTTCCGTTTTATTAGATGAATCGGTTTTGCAAAATCGGCACTATCCGGAAAACCCGGATCCGACGCGATTTTGGCCATCGGATGGAATGTAGTATACTGACCTCACTCAGCTGAGTCAGAGGATACTGCTGATTGGTCAGCTGATTCTGATTATACGCAGAGAAGCCGTGCGCTCCCTATCACCGCAGCCCAGCTCAACGCGCTCTGCGAAATCGCGGATAGAGTGTACTGCACAATATGTCTGTATTCGTCTCCCTATGGATGCAAATTCCAAAGTCATCTCTGAGAAAGTCGCGAAGCTTTTGGGAATTGGATGGGTATCACCGAACTAAATTGGCAGAATATTTTCCACTAGGAAAGAAATGTGTTCACTTATGAAGTACCAAGCGCTATTTTTGGAGGCGATGTCAAACTCGACCAAAAACGTCCGATGCTGGTGTAAACCAGCTCGCAATATCGAAAAGCAGTCTCATAAAACAGCGTCACCTTTTAACGCGATGAAGGAACGAGCCTAATTTGGACTGCGCGTATTTGGACCACATGCGAAGCCGCATACTATACATTCGTAATCCGATGGCTAAACTCGCGTCGGATCGGATTTTCGGATATTGCCTATTTTTGCAAAACCGACTCATATCGGGATAAAACGGATACTGGCCGCAAACAAGAATTTTGGATAACGGATCCTATCCGAAACGAAAAGAATTTCGAGCCGGATCGATTATCGGATGTCCGATCCGGATAAAATCGGATCCACCGGATAATAATTCGGATGAAAAAACTGGATAAGGAAATTTTTTCAGTAGTACTGAGGATCCCAACTCCGTGTATTCAAGCAAATACCATTCTATAAAACAAAACGGTAATCTTCATATATTGTTCGTAGGAACAAAGCGAATCACCGGTTTTGAGGAAACTCTAGAGCAAACAGTTGACATAGAGCAATTTGAACCGGTACTAGTAAATCTTCAGATTGAAAAAATTACGACAAATAATCGTATTGGTGACTATAAAACAAGACTTGTTTGAAGATCTTCGACTGATATGGTGGTTGCATTATTCGTAAAGCGCACCATTGCTGGAAGAAGAGGCGTTCAGTCCTACTATTTCGGTGTCGTCTTCCGACAACATCTTTCCTCTCCGAAAGTAGATTCGTCAACTATCCAGGCTTCAGCTTCATTATAACCGGATTCGACCTCACTGCGCCCATATACTTTCTCAACGAATGTACATGTTGGTACAGAGAATTTCCCCGAGGTCCTAGGTTTGGAAAAAGTAATGAAGCGCAACGAATCCTGGGCAACTAAATATTAAATGGGGCCGCATTTCTCGCGACAGGGTCGGCTGGCGGCACGCCGCTGCTCATCGAAGGAACTTCAACAGCAGGAAACCACAAACCTCTCGTGGTAATCAAAATGAGGCGTAAGCAAAATGCTCTGGCCGTACACAGCACGAAACATAAGAAAGTACGAGCAAAAGCTTCCAGTAATTGTTTTCTGGCTTTTTATTGTTCGCATCCGAAAAAAACCGAGATATAACCCATGATTGGGCGACAAAGGGGTTGCCTTCCGAGAACTGGGTCTCTACCAGGCCGCGGTGACGTCATTACTCGGTGATTCCACCTCGGGTAACTTCACAACACAACGGAGTCTCCTCCCCTTTCAAAAATATGAATAGTAAGTGACCTAGATGGTTTGATATTCTATACAAAGTTGTTTTTCTGAGTAGGCTTATTTGGACAGATAAAGGACCACCTAAGATCGTTGCTCGTGCGAGTGCCTCAGTAGAATCGTGACGAAGGATGACACGTTCCGATTCTCCATCACTGAATGAGGACTGGCCGATTTTGATAGAATTTAAGTACAGATGTTGGTTAAACATCCTTTCTCAGGCGCGATTCTCGGCCCCGAGCCGCACCGAATAAGAATCGCAGCCGCCCTGACAGTTCGGCTCGTTCTTCCCAATCTCCGGGCTTTCGCTGCTGTTGCTGCTGTTCGGGCCCAACCGGGAATAGCCCGGACACTGCAACAGCAGTGGCCCGGAAAGCTAACAGCAGTGGTAATCGGGACAGCAACTGCCGAGCCGACTCGCAAATTGGATAAAACGAGCCGAATCCGTCAGGCGTGCTCGGGGCCGATAATAATCGCCTGAGTTCCTGGATCCCCTCTCTATGTTTACACGAGAACGCATCTATATGGGTGCTGCGCTGCAGCCAATTCACGCAACAACATCTCTGCGTGCTCCTTCTGGCACCACCTGGGGCAGCACAAAGGGAAGTTCTGCGTACAATGTATGGTCGGCATGGTGCTGGCTGTTTTGAAAGTCATGGTGCCCCCATTTGGACCGAGGCATCTATCTGAAACCTCCTGGTGCAGACTGCAGCAGAGCGCAGAACCCCGCGTTGCGCTGGGCCTCGTTACAAGCCTGCCACAAATCGACGCCCTATCCACCATCTCCCCACCAGGAAACCGGTCCTACTCCCCGTCAAGCAGCACTGCTTTGTTGCAGTCTCAGCAGTTCCTCATTTCCATCGTCAAGAGCCCGACCGCGCATACCAACCGTTCCCCTCCTATCATTCTTTCGGCCCCCAACCTCGCAAACATACGCACACCGCTTCTCTATGCTACTCCTATCTACTGTTGACCATCAACGTTGGGCTACCTCGTGCTCTCGCGTAGAGGACTGCATATATGGCTGAGCATATCGCGTTTCGTGACAGAATACTTGTCTGCTGCCCAGCTCAATCCCATATATGGCGGTGTGTGCACTCCTCGATTCGATGATAGTGAAGCTGACCTGCGCAGGCGCATCACTCAGAACCATCCTGGCAGGTCTACGATGCGGTCATTACTACCTACGTCAAAGCCTCACGCACAACAGTGACTTCGACCAGTCAGTCCCCGGTGAATGTCCTCGCTTGTCAACGTAAGCTGTTCAGATGCATTGCATCAATTTCATGTCCAGTCAGACTTACAAAACCCTGTCTGTTCAAGATTTATGGTACAAGCCGTGTGATGTTGCCAACTTTCTGCTCCTCTACGATGCCATGCTCTCTCATGGCTTATGAGAAGAAGAAAATAGTAGATGAGAGAACCTTTCTGGATTTCTCAATTTCAGATTTTGGCGCGGACAGTTCAGTCAATTTACACGTGCGCGCGTAAAATCTAAGACGCACTATAGATCGTCATTTGCGTCGTGCACGACGCATTTATTGCAGAAATTGGTTTCTAAATCTCTGCAAGTCGCGCACAAACAGTTGGTAAGGAATTACCTTTAGAGAGCGATTGTTGAATGGAGTTAAATGAACGCAATTCTATCCGGTTTTTATTATCCGATTTTCGATGCGATCGATTATCCGGTTTTCCTGATCGGATCCTCAGATTTTCACTTTTTCCGGATACCGTGTTTTTTCAAAGTCTGATTGGATTTCGGGTTAATCTAAAATCGCCATTTTGACGTCGGGATCGGATTTCGGATAATTATCCGATCGAATTATCCGACCCAGATATTCTAGAACCGACTGATTCGGATGGACTATTATAATTCTCAGGTGAATTGTCAGAAGATACGCTGGCGCGCGCACACGCGCCCCCAGGCCCCGGTCACATTGGTGGGAAGAAAGCAACTGTGGCCTGTTGTAGCTCGTCGTGATCTGCTCTGTCTAATAAGCGTGTAATACATTAAAATACTGAGGCTGAGAAAAACACGCGCAGTGTACGAAGCGGTCGATATCTACAGTTCACTTCGGTATTCGCACTGTCGTTCAAGTCACGCAAAGTGTGCGCTGATTTCGCGAAATCGTGCTGAGGGGGGTTGCGAGTATATCCTCAGACAGGGGATGTGGGATCACCCGGGCGGTGGGATACCAAAGGCAGAAAAAGCGCCCGGGTGATCCCCACACATCCTTGTCTGAGGATACTCGCAAACCTGGCGCCGCAGCATGATCTCGCAATCAGGGTGCACTTTTGTGAACTGAAAGGCAATGCGGAGTTGAAACTGTGGCGTACATACGTGGATGACGGGGGTGGAAACAAACACCGGGGTTGCTGGCGGGCCGATACGAAATATTGCGTATCTCGAGGGATTTCGCTATCCACAAGTGCTACCCCTTCGCTTCACTATAAATATTTCTCTGAAGAAAGCTCAATTGTGTTGGGGCATTTCTTGCGGGCTCAAGCTGGCCACACCGGGGTTTTTTCGCACCATCAGTGCAATGTATTACATGCTTATCGACCGGACCGGTCACAGCTGGCGTGGCTCGAGACGGCCCCATTGGAAAGTTTCTTTCTCCCAACACATTTTTGATCCTCTTTCTAATGTATCGACCTCATTGGCTACCTTACATCCGAAACGGAATCAACTATAGGTTGAGGCCTAATGCAAACCAGCTCACCGCGCGCTCCATGGAGATCGCGTGAGTAGAGGGTCACATAGTATGCAAAATTTAACACATGCAATACTATGTGCTCGGACAACTCTCTAAACTCGACCAGGGATTCATGGCAAAAGAATTTTTGGAGAAACATTGTTGGGCCACTATCGGCAAAATTTGACTATGAAAAGGGCGGCAAACGACAGCGCGGCATTGAGTTTCAACGAAAACAACGCTTGAAAAACTTACAGTCCACGTGGTCGCGCTGATACTTTGCGTTCCTTGTTACAGCGTTGGTTGCAAACTCGGTGCCCGTATGTTATAACATTACATCTGTATACGCGAGTTTGCGCCAACACACAATAAGGAACGCAAAGTATCAAAAAGTGCGATCCGTGCCGACTGTAATTACCGTGTCAATAGTGAACTGCGAACCTCTGTTTCGGAGTGAAATTTATTCCGCTCATTGCGTGCGTTCTGCGCGCGTCTGCTGTACCCTCCTACCACACTTTCTCGCGGTCTCTGCCCTCATTTCTGCACAAGCGGAGGAATGCAGGAACAAGTAAATTTGGCTTCAAACCAGAGGCTAGCTGTGTCGCTATTCACTCTATATATTTAATCTTCAAATTTCACGAAGAAGAAATTAGGAAAAATTTGGCAAACTGCATTTGGCGGAAATTGGAAAAAGGCCCGGCAAACAACAAACGCAACCGGCAAACAATTTTTGATCTCGACAAGAAATTCGAAGGGAAACGGAAATCAACGATCAGCGACACAGAACATGCCGCCCTCTGAGGTGGAAAACGAGGAAGTTAACCTTTATTTTCTGATACCACTGCGCGGCAAAAACTATATGAGCATACCCCGATTTTTCGCGGTTCTGGATTTTGTGTAGACTAAGCAGAAAAACTGCAGAATGCCAAATCAGATGCAGCAGCACCTTCCACAACCCCTGGTTACAAATGTTCATAAGAATACGTGCGGAATTTTCAAAAGCGTGGCACCGGAAAGTGTAACAAATGACCGATGTAAAACTGGTATGACATAGCATAAGAAGATGCAGCCAAAACTTCAATTTTACAGGCTCTGTAACATAATCCGCGTTTATTATAATAACGATCAATGGCATGAACTCAATAGTCTATGGAAGGTGACGTCGAATAAAATTGTTTGGGCACACTGTTCACTAAGTTCTTGAGAACGGCACCTTCCAATTGCTGCGAACCACTTCGGCAGTAGATCGGTTTGCTCATTCGGTTTGAGCTACGGACTTGTATTGCTTTGTCGTCGAGCGTACACGTGCTCGCACAAGTATACTTCACAAAGCTTTTTCATCAGAAGAGATCCGGCGAACAGGGGAGCCATTCAAGCAAATCGCGCATGATTGACCTGGAAACCAATCCAGCGTCGACCTTGATTATACATGAATGGACGCATTGTCTCTGCCTGGAATACAAGGCGATGGCGTCTTCAAAAAGGAGCAAGAAGTGATCTTTTAGTACATCACCTATGGTAATCTGCAGAGTTCACACTGCAAGGTAAGACGAAGGCAATGTCTAGCTTGTCGTACCAGTTGAATGCTGCCCAACACATCAGACTTCCTCCTCCCAAAGTTCCTCTTCGAAAACGTTGAGTGGGTCCACCTCTCTCAGGAATCTTCAGTACGGGTTGAATCCATCGGGCCCGTACAAGTTGAAATTTTTCCGTCCGAGAAAACAATCTTCTTCAACTTTCTTACGAGGTCGTTTAAAGGCTCTGGTCACGATGAAAAACGTTATAGAAAAAACTACAAAAATCAGCTCAGATCAAAAAACAGCTGAAAAAACTATACGAAAGTGCAGGCCAGCGGGTGTGAAAAACAGGGCTAAAATTAGAGTTTTTAGGCCCAATTTGGCTATTTGTGCATTTGCACGTGCACAGCGATGACGAAAAAGATCGCCGTCTCATGCCGACGAGCAGTCAAAAATCACTCGACATTCAGAGGGCAGAAATAAAATGTACAATGGCATTTAACGAGAAAAACAGTTGAACAATGAAAGTACATCACTTCAGTCAATGTTTTGACTAGATGTGCGCTTAAATCCAAAGCTTCATTGATTGAAGGTTCAAATTCAAGCCAGCTGATGTTCTTGATATAAGAGGTCACCGATTACGATGAAGTGGAGATGGGCTCGTCCACCATCAAAAGAAGGCAAAGAAAGTTCAGGCTTCAAATTTGGTCTAAAAACAGTGGTTTTTTAGCAACGATTTTTTTCTTATAGGTCCTACTACTCGAAGACCCAAGTAGAAAAGGGTTTAGAGAAAAAATAGACGACAAGCATATTTGATCGCAGACCACTGCCTTTAAGATGAAGATGAGGATGCAGACGCACCTTCTTCCAATCGGTTTGCATTTTCTCTAGGGCGAACTAGGAGCCGCAGTTTCTGCTTGTGACTGGGTCAAATCGTAAGACGGCGAGCATTTCTCATTCGTTCGGCTGACGACGTTCCGGGACCTATGAATGGTTTGCAGTGGTGAATTGCGGATTTGTCCACGCGCAGTTCGTCAATGCTCTCTTGATCACGCTGGCGGACCTCATAGAATTCTTAAGCTGGCCAGCTCACGGACTACCCGTTCCTCTCGGACGTTCTAGCTTACTTGGTCTTCCAATTCGCGCTTTAGTGCAAGTACAAAGCAGGATATACTAAATGTATCAAGCAGTGCAACCTTGAGTTCGTCCAATTCGTTGGCTCATAGATCGAATACTTAGGCCCATATGGCTCATGAGATCAATCTCTTTCACATTCTGACAATCTGGGGTGGTAGTAAACTAGCCAGAACTCAGAGTTAAGAATCGTGATCATGTCACAGTAAACGGGAGATATTACACTGTGAAACCACGATGTTATTCGTGAGCTAACTCGGAGGTGTCACATATTGCTAGCAAAAAGTGGCATCCCACGCAGGAGCCGTACTCCTCCGCCAGATTGCTAAAACAGCGAGACACCGTGCATTACGCTAAAGGGCACTGAAAGCGTGCACGTGAGAGAAACGCGCTGACATTCTCTACTCGTTGCAAACCAATGGACAAAAAACCATGGGCGCACTTTTGAGAAACGAACCATGGTCTCACAGGCGACAACGGCGCAACACCACACTGCTCCACAGGAACACACAGTCCAGTGAGAGAGTGAGAGACATTCCCAAGTTTACGACACGGGTTCTCTGGTTAGCGATAACGACCGTATAAACTGCCCACACTTCTACCAAGGTGGTATCATTGGGCGCTTCATAGGTTGATCACTCTAGCAACATCAAAAACCAACCTTTCCCCGTTCAAAGCCTTCTTTTCCGTTCCCCATTTGAGATGCGGAAAAATCCCGTTCAACGCTTTTTAGTCATTTGGCTTTAATAAATCTTCCGAAATACTTGCCGAATTTTTCTGTATCTACAGGCGCCTTGTTTCCAGTGGTTAGCCCGCACAAGGTAGTGATCAACGAGTATTCTTCATTTGATGTTAAAAAGTACGATGCTGACGCAACTCTGGAGGGTATCTGGCGGGAATTCACCAAGAAACCACCAAGCGAACCCATATTTTACAGGATTCCGACGCAAAAAATTGAAAATGGCGCGAATTCACGGAGAGATGTCTGCCGCGAATTTACTGCAAAAACAAAGCGAATATGAATTCACGGCAGAAATACGGGGAAAATACCGCGAAAATGACATGAATATACCGAGAAGCTCTATCCGCGAATTCACCGCCGCGATGAGACAGTCATCATTGAGCTCCAGTGCAACAGCGTATAAGACTACAGCCTATCACGCAGCGGTTTACAAAGCGATGGATGGGTAAGATTTGATGGATCGAACCTTGGTAAGCGGGACGGCTGCAATTACGGAATCCCAGAACTTCAGTATTTTTGCCCTGGCTGAGGCAGTGCAGACCCCCGGCAAAATCTTTAGCAAACCTTAATTCTACTTCTGCAAATCTGCCGAGACTCTTCGTTTTGACTCCGGTCCCAGAAGGTCCTGGTAAGTTCTGCAATGAGATTCAGGCAATTCCTACCCAGAGAAATGCTTGATCATGGCTACTAAGAAACGAAGTGCTGTGCATGAAAATTCAACGTTTTGAATATTAAGTGCTCTGTTCATTACATGACTTGTATTCGTAGTAGCATACACCTCCGCCGCGACAACGAAAACCGCAACGCATGTACAGACCATCAGGCATGAGCGGAAACTTTTTCTTTGAAACTGGGAGTCAGGAATTCGGAAATCGGAACGACCATTTGAGTTTCAGAAATCAGAACGCCAAAAAACGATCGGAAAATCGAGGTAATCAGAGAAATATGTTCACCTGGATATGATCTCTAACCACCCATAAGGCAGGCTGTATGTACCTACTCCTACTTCTAATCTATTAAGTCTTCAAACTGTTCTAATCTCTAGCTGGGAGGAGATCTCTCAATAAGTAGAAGACTTAATTAAAGCTTTAATCTTCTTTCTAATTTTTCACGAATTTCCGGATACACGACAAAAACCCGAGAATCCAGACTAATGCTGCTCAAAATTCGCTTCAGTTAGGCATTGCAGGCAGCACACCTTCATAGATATCACGACTTCTGGGAAACAATACTCAATACTCACTGACCGCAGCCCTAATACGATATCATTTCATAATTACTGAAGAGTGAGTGAGATAATCTTCTATATAACAAGAAATATGTATACAGAAGATTAGAATCACAAATAATTGTAGACCAAAGGTACATATGGGCAAAAATACTTATAGTAGGTAATGGCCACTTTACAACATTTATGGTCTAGCGGATGGGCGAGGCGCGCTCATTGAGGCGAAAAGTGGAAGTGGCGCGAGTTCAAGCGACACCACCGGCAAACAGAAGCTGATGGCAAGCGTCTACCGTCGCAGCCCCGTCTATTTTTTGCACTCTAACACATTCTGGAGAAGAGATCATCATATGTTCACTCTGTTCCGAGACTGTTCGCACCCCAAATATAAACACGGCAGGTGTCTCTACTAGATTCAATAAAGGATGGAAAAATATAAATCTCCCTGAAAAGGAGCTCAGTTTGAGAATGGTTCAACCTGAATCTGACGGAAAAGATCCCAATCACAGGGGGTTCTCGGTTCATTTTAAGAAAATTTAGTTCCTGTCGATATGTGAAACCTCATTCCTTGCCCTTTCTTAAACATCAAAACAGACCTCCGGTTCAGGTTTAGCCCTCAAAGAACATCCTAAAGATCTGGCAGAAAACAATGCGCAACCCCCTAAAATTGTAATGTTTTAATAACTTCCAATTCCTTCCGCAATTTGGGGCATTTTTTCGGAAATTGGAAAGCCAAAAAATTATCGAAAATCGGTAAACCGGAAATCGGGCTTCCGCTCATCCCTGGTGTACATATGCGCCGATCTCATTCGCGATCACCCACTCAGAACAATTTATGAACGAACGCATGATTGCGCAAAACGCTTACAGCTTACGTGTTACATGCAATGGCACGCTCCTGACCAATGGGAAACAAGTTTAACAACACAGACTTTATGCGTAACAGACATAACATGGAACGAACAACAACGACATCGTTTGTGTAGTTGGTCGAGGTAGTTCCTTTGAACAGCGTAGACTTCTCCGGCACTGTGTGGTTAGGATCGACCGGAGCCATGCGCAAGCACATCATCGTCCTTCTAAAAACGCTATCATTAGGGAACAATTCGTTTACACTGGATTTTCACAGGCTCAGTAGTGCAAAAATTGATGTTATGAAACAAAATTTCAACTTTAGGGTCTCAAAATGAATTTTGAGGCTGTCTGTTCGGTCAGTACACAAAAAAATGGAGAGAATGGACCCGCCTTTTCCAGGTTCTGACATCGAGCTATTCGCCTAACTCAACGCTTTGAGTGAAATAGAACTGCAAGAGACGAGTTAACCATTCCAATTTCGTGAAGCGACGCGACTATTAGAAAGATGTATCAGCTCGTGAAGTACACCCACAACAAGATGGTATCCTTTGGTTCCGAGCCAGATTTACTCGGTTACCCTGGCGCGTTTAAGAAGTTTAGCGATGGTAGAGACAGCGAGAAAGTGTGGGAGAAGGAGACACAGCGTACGCGAGCAGTACGATCGGAAATAAATTACACTGAACAGGAAACAGGATACGTGTTCTTGACGTTTTAGCCACTCTTAAATCCAACACTTCCCACGGAACAAATACATGTAATGATGGGAGGGGAGTTCAAAAAGTTTCGAACATGCGTCAGAATTTCGCCTTCTACTGGAACCTTCATTACTCTCTTTTGACAAACTTTTGAAGTGGATGCGAAAATTTTCTTTGAACCTCATGTACCGTCGTTCTCTGAGAGAATTTCCGGTCCGCACTTGCGGACTACAGCTGTTGCATCATGCGACATGTGATAATCGTGCTGGGAGAAGGGTCTTCTTCTTCTTCTTCTGGTCTTTGCATCACGATTAACACGTGTCGCATGTTGAAGAAACCGTAACGACCAGTAAATGCGAACCGAAATTCGACTATACATTTATATGCGGTCAGGGTAGGACTCAGCAGACTGTTGTTCCATGCCTCTACGGGCAAAGGTCTCCTGTGAACAACAATTTCAGAAAAAAAATAAACGAAGGTGTTCGAATTCCAGGGTTTTTTGACCCCTCTAGCAAAAACAGGTAGCGTTCGCACCCATTCTTAAGGAGCACAGTCCAACCTCAGTAGACGGGGGGGTAATTTTGATATTATAGTCCGGTCGCCATGTTATACGTGCAGCCCTGCCATCGGCACCAGAAATCTCAATTCTCTCAAATAAGCGAGGAAAAGCCGACCGAAATTGACTATACACCCCATGAAAGAAAAGTGAGTTACGAACACTGAGCAAGCTTTCGATCAAAATTTCAATAGGTAAGAGAAGCGCGATTGGTTTTTCTAGCAGAATCTGCGACGTTCTTCCGATTGTTTACGGTATGGCTTTATTATAGTGCGCCCTGGTTCAGAACGATGGCTGCGAATACGTCCAAAGAAAATACAGCGCGATCGATTTTTTCAAAATCTACAACGGTATCAACCGAAACTGCCTCGCCATTCCATTCATTCAATCAAAATCTTTGAGTGGCCATAACGTCGGTATGGATCGTGAAAGAGACAGCGTTCGCGTTCACTGTTGAAGGCTGGTCGCGCAAACCCGGTGCCACGTGCTATAACATAAGTGCACCAAGTCTGCGCCAGCTTTCAACAATAAGGACCTATATTCCCAACCATCATTGAGTGAGGAGGGGGTATTTGAAGTGCAGAAACAAATACAAAGCATGTTTCGAGTTTTTTTTTTGAAGATTACGATAGGCTACGTTACCTACACCATAGATCACGGATTGAAGCAGACCGTTGTCCTGACGCCGCCTTATCGAAGCAACAATCCGGTCCACAACTCAAAACAACCGTTGCTCGCACGCAGTTAGAAGACAATCTTGTCGGGAGCTCGTGGTCCCAGCACGATTTCGCGTGACATGTGTTACAACAGCGATTGTCCGCAGTTGCGCACTGGATTTTTCACTCGATTGCAGCATTTACGTCCCCTTTAGTTACAAAAATTCAGAAAAAATCGAAAATTCGCAAGCCCACCACACTATATGCTTTCTCATGAATTTCTCGGCAATGATTTTTCTTGTGATTTCCTGTATTCAGCACTACACTTCTTAAAGGCCTGCAGAGTTGACTGGCCGAGTGGTGGTGTTGGGCGTAGCCTTGACGCGGCGACAAATATGCTTTGAACATTATCGTCGCGGCGTCGGTTTGCTTCTCAGTGGCAGTGAAGGCGCCGAGTTGAAGTCGAAGGGCGTTGCTTTCAGAGATGAACAGTGCTGGAGTGATTATGTCGATTACATTCGGCGACGGGGTGACCGACGTTTTTCATCGCACGACGAGAGAGCACACAGCAGTGTTTGACGCCGCGATGGCCATGCGTCACTGCCACCATGGAGCAACCGACATCCCGACGATAAGATGGAGAACGAATCCGACGTCTTTCCTGAAATAGAAATGGTTGACGTAGGTTGCGTAAGGTTCAATGTCGCTTGGCTACCGTAATCTGCCCTATAGATTCGAAAACTGGAAACTGGTGGTGAGCGGGAAATAGATCCGTTAGATTCGTGATAAACACCCAAGCGAACCCTTCTAAGAAAGCTACCTACCATACAGATACGGCACTCTCCCATAACATCGAAAACGGACCACGAAGGGTTGAGCGGGCCGTCGCGCCAATTTTCGGCGGAGCAACGACCACCCCTTTTTTTTACGAAAACTTCGGGGCGTAATATCTGGCCTTCCCACACTCAGATAGGAATAAACACTTCGGGGTGTGAGGATACAGCAAAATAAGGAATTTCATAATCTCGTGGCTCATTCGAAACATTAAACGCTGAGGTTCCATTGTAGCCCACAACTCAAGGAAAAAATATAGTATTTGAACATCCCACCCCAATCGAAAAAGACCATGGTGCGGTTGGGTATTTTCACTAAATATAATGCTCTCGAAGCTGACTCGGTTCCAACCTTTAACGTCAATGGATCAGAGGAACGGCTGACATTTTTCTGCGTTGACGGAGAACTGGTCCGGTCAAGATTTCCACCCACGAAAAACTTCGAGCCAACCCGGGGTTTCCTTCCCCTTCAAAATCAGGAGAGTGTAAGGGCCTAGAAGCGAGTTTTCAACACAAAATCAGGGTATTCTCTTTAAATGTAGCCCCAAGTATCAGAGCTTACTAAATCACGGCGCGGACCGGTTCTCACGTAATCTTTTTCTGAGTCATTGTTTCCATTATTCCTTTATGTTTGTTGATATTATTTCTTTGGTCTCTAGTGAACACTTTAGGTGCATTAGGTTGCATGTGCGAGAAGGAAAAATCACCGTTTTAAAGGCTCTGGTGCTTTTTTCTACAAATTTCGGATGGGGAATTTAATATTTGCCAGTGCGCACCTGCGGACACTACGCCAAATTCGACGGCGATTTTTCTGTTTTTTTTGCAATTTGGGGAGAATTCGCCGGCAACGTTATAAAATGGGAAATTCCCCACTACCCCACTCCCCCCCACACACACACACACAATAGCACAACACCCAGTCTTCACTATAGCTACACCCAGAATCAACACGGAAAAACGAAAGAAACAGAGCAAACAATAGCTAAGAATAAACATTATCAACTGTTCCCCTTATCCAATATTGGCAAACTTTGAACAGATCCAGACATGGATCTGTTCGAAGCCTTACTAGAGTATACTTTTTGATAATAGGCAACCGCATACTCGACTTTTTTGTTGGGGTAACTGTAAGCATATTGTCAACACATTGCCTAAAAAATAAAGGAAATCAACGATAGCAACCCCAATGAACTCCCAGAGAGAAAAGAAAAAAATCAAAAGCATCGATCAAGGCAAATGAGCTGGCATACGTACCTCCACGAAGTTCAAACAGCCGTCAACTGGCACGGAAGCGGATATCAAGCGGCTGTTCCTGATCAGCCGGATATATATGGACACACTGACAATGATGTAGTTGGGACGCTAAGCCTGACAACTCTGAAAAGAAAAGCATTTTTTTTTCATGAGATAATATACAAAAATAGTTATCACGTCAAGAGTGTATGCCAGGGTCAAGCGGGTTTGCGAAATTCCTCACAGGGGCGGGAGGGGGTCGCAAACATTTTGGACCAAAATGAAAATTTCTGGAAGTGATTGGAAATTGAAAATAACGGTTGTTGAACAGCGGAAGGTACCTTTTCAGTACCTATGCTTTGTTTTGTTGTTTTTCATGTTTTTCTTTGTTTTTTGTTGGAGTTTTCTTTCTAAAATCCAAAATTTCTGAAATTTTGAATTTCTAGAAAAAAGTTAAGATGGTCGGTAGGGGAGAAGGTCGCTCAGATTTCGAAAAATTACACAACGCCCCGCTTTACCGTGATGTATGCGCGATTGAGACAACAGTCACCCCTCACTGATACGAACATATTTGGCAGCGAGACTGTCCGCAGCCCTCCGCCACCGGGAAACAAAAAAAACCCGTTCGGTTCCTACTGCAACAGGCTGTCTCCCACCACTTGATTCTCAATTAAGGGCAAGCATAACAGTTCCTACCCATCCTTAGGCTAGTGGCCGAACAGATTAGCAACAGTAGCCTCGTGTTTTTAGGCTACATCCCGTTAGGAAACTGTACACGTTAGGCGCCATTTATAGCAATCCACGTCAGCGCGGCAAGCGCGAGCGAGGCGTTGAAGTCCGAATATTTTCTACGCGTGTCGTACGTGTCACGCGCTTGCGGACACTATGAATACTCCAGCGGCGACGCCATGGCGGAGCGGACTAAAGTGGGTCTTAACTTTGCAGAGCAAGCAAAACTTGTACACGCGTTCACTATCATGGTAGCAGAAAGTAGTAGTGGAATTAGTTATCACGGATCGGCATCTTTCGGATATGTCATCTTTCACAGTCCTCACCGCAAGCGCGGCACGCGCGTGACGCGCGGGAACGGCGGTGGACTATGAAAGTTCTTCTCGCGCGGGACGCGCGGTAAGAACTGTCATAGTCTATCAGCACCACCATAGCGACGCCGCTCAAACCGCCGTGGCGGTTTTACCGTTTCAATCAATAATTGCTTCTCGATTGGAGTTCACTCCAACATAAATAATTCTGAACACTATCCTGCGCCACCGCATACCCAAATACAAGCCAGGAATTTATTTACAAGTCGCAGTTGAGGCCCGACTTTACCCGCACCGCCATGGCGGTTCTGCTGGAAAGGTCATGAAGTGACCCGCTCGTCCCGCGCGGTGAAAAGTTTCATAGTCCACCGCTCGTCCCGCGCGTGCACATGCTTGCGGTGAGAACTATGAAAGATGCCTTAAGAATAGGCATAACAGTTCCTACTTACACGTAGGCTGGTAATGAACAGATTGGCAACAGTGGCCCCATGTTCGTTAGGCCACTGGCCGTTAAGAAACGCTGAACACGTTAGGCTTGTTTATAGCAATCTACGCCAGCACGGCACGCGCGTCACGCGCAAGTGAGGCGATGAAGTACGAATACCTTCTACGCGTGTCACGCCCTTGCGGAAACTAAGAATACTCCAGCGGCGACGCCATGACGGAGCGGACTAAAGTGGGTCTTAACTTTGCCAAGCAAGCAAAACTTGTACACCCGTTCACTACCATGATACCAGAAAATAGTGATGGAATTAGTTATCACGGATCGGAAAGAAGTTGAAGATGGATCAATAATGAAAATAATGAGAGTTGTTTACGGCCGTCGCCGCCATGGCTGTGGGCGTCACGCGCGCATGCCGCGTGGGGAGGCGTGAGGCCATTTATACTCAACGCCACGCCCGTGCGTGCCGCGCTGGCGATTAACTGCTATGAATAGCGCCTAACCTGTACAGTTTGAGGAGTTGATACATACGAAACTTTTTGAGAACTCGGTGAGCGATAGCCAAAATTAAAGAAAAAGGTTTTTGTTAGATTCCACGCAATGCATGAGTATGACCCTCTCGAAAATAATCTAAAACCATTCAAAATGGGTAAAAACCTAACCGTACCTAGCCTCAATAGTTTCAATGTTTTTTTGTTACAATCCGCGCAATGTGTAAGCCGGGCCGAAACTCTGACTGTGCGACCTTATCTCAAGAGTTATCCAAAACATTCAAATTGGGTCCAGGTCCAGCCTAAATAATGTCTGAATGTTGTTTTACTATTCCCATTCAGGAACGCTTAGCACAGACGCTAAATTAGAGTCGAATTTTCGTTAGAAACAATGCAACTACTGAACCGAGCCTAGTACGATCCCTTTTCGGACGTTATCCAAAACATGCAAGAAGACTGAATTTGGGAAGTTTCCAGCCAGTGTTCTTTTCGATTTTCTAAAAAAAGTGAAATAAACAATTTGAATACAATCAAAATTTGGTGCTATGTGCAAGGAAGGGGCACTAAAGGCGCGATAGGCTTGGCCACGCCCATTTTTACTGTGCCGCACTAAATTTGAGCACCTACCAGGGTTTTCCTCCCCTGCCAATGGAATCAGAGAGCGGTGACATTACAAGAGGCACGGAAAAATAGGCGTGGCCAAGTGCGATATAACAAGTGCCCCCTTCCCACATAGCACCCCAAATTTTAGCAACCAAACAAAACACTTAAATACAACCACCTAAATCCGACCCTCAGTTATTTAAAATACATAAAATCCATAAACACTGCGATCCCCAGGAGGTCCCTACACTAACGTTCTACTCCTGCCTGAAAAATGGATTAAGGAGCGGGTGACATCCCCATAAAAAGAAACAGCGCCAGTAATGCGTGGAAATTGTTTCTGATTTACAAAAATAAAACTAACTTCTCTTTCAGAACGAACGTAGAACAGAATAACACGAAATGTAGCTCATAATAATGTGAGCTTGGAGTGCGTAAGGTGAATACCATTTAGAACTGAAAGAGCGTCTAAAACTGTCTGCTATATGCCCCATGTTCCACCATCATAACTCAAATCTGAAATTTAAAAAATTATAAACTTCACAACCGAATACCTTCTTGCAAAACAAATGTGGAAACACTCTGGAAGAGAAAATGAGATAGAAAGAGAATGACGAAATTAGGAACAAACACATTTTGAAAAGAATAAAACTAAGAAATATATGAAATCATTGAATGCGCGAGGACTGAACAGGCATGATGGCGCGCCAGCAGTTTGGAGACAGACGCGTATTTCGATAAAGCAAAGCGCATGCGCGGTCACAGTGATGAAGGACGGCGAACTCGGAGTTGGTGGGTTGGGAGTAAAAAGTCCTCGAGAGGACTTTTCACGCTAATCCCACCATCACCATCTGGCACTTGCTCCTCTACAGACGTAGTGTCTCACTGTTCGCCCGTGGAGTACGCCGATTGGTGGCGAACATTTAATGTTGTTCGCAATTGAGGAGGTTTCGAGGGGGTAACGTGATGTTTCAGGGGGTCATAACATCAAAGGTTTATCTTTAAGATTCCTGTTGTGGCTTATATGGGCCTTGAACATCGATTTTACGATTTCAGCTATATTTAAGAACTTAATAGTTAACATCGATGTTAACAGTGTTGGATAACATCGTAGTTTGGCAAGTTTACTACCACCCCTGGTTCCACGTGGCATTTTGGAGGGTAAGGAACAGGAACACGCTATTGTTAAATAGATTTCATGAAACTGTAATTTTTCTTATTGCAAATCTGAAAGATTCAGAAAACTCCCAAGAATCAACGGCTATGTCATAGTAGTTTTGCATCGGTCAATTTCGACACTTTCTGGGTGCCAGCCTTTAAAATTTCTCGTATTATGATGCGAGATTGCACCCAGGGGGTTTCGAAGGTGTAGAGTCGATTGGCAGTTGCAGTTTTCAGCTCGGCCCACGCAAAATCCGGGAACCGCGGAAATAAGGGTATGTCATATAGGTTTGCCGCGCAGTGTATCACGCTTGGCAAAATACTGATGTAAAAGTCCCTGTAACAGAACCACATTTTCGCCTGACATCCCTGCAGAAAAGCACGAGCCTCAGCTTCCATTTCATTCAATTTATTGCTCTGTAAGAGAAAGAAGTCAGAAAAGAAAGGAAAAACCACGGGACTGGGCTCTCTGCACACCGAGGGAGGAGCTGTCTCGCCTTCTGCGACTCTAATTCCACTCTGGGACCTATTCACTTGAATCGAGAGTAGCGTGACGTTTCGAACTACTAAAAACAGGACATTATTAGTAGACAGCGCCTAACCCAAAAACCACGATTCATGACAGTAGCATGGAAAGACCTATGTGTGTGTTATGCAACCTAGGACGATAAAACAACATTTGAAGCAAAAATTTTGAGAGACCGAAATTTAGTGGGTAGCGAATGGCACAAAAAACGGGCCCGATTCACACAGTGAAAAAAGTTGCAAGGACTGCGGCTTAGGGTTTTGTATTTTATTTTCGGATTTTGCATAATCGTCCACCGTTTTTCAAAGTATTTCTCTAGATATTCAAGTACTCGTCGCTAGTAGCGCCGCTTTATGTAATACAAATGCGTTAACAAAACATGCTGGCAACGGACAGACAAGGTTGAATAAATATTTAAAAAACGGAAGTTGGCGCAATGGTTAACCAATGTCCTGGGACGTTGAAGAGTTCAAAAGGTCTTCCTTCATCCAAAGGAAATAGCTATCACCCTCACTATCTGGATTAAATAGCTAAAAAGATCAGGAAAAAGAAAGAGGTCGAATTGGGTTCTGGAAGAAATTTGAATACAAATTCTGAACTATTTCTTGCGTAAGCCTCGTTTTGTTTCATAGGAGCGGTCAGTGCTTCCGTGAGTTTTCCCAACAAATGCGAGAAGACCTCCAGAGTGCATATGACAAAGTCCAAAGCAAGTGCTGGGAAAATGCGCAAAAATATGAAGGCACGTGCTTTAGGCTGAAAGAATGGCCAAGTAACAGGGCAGCTCACTCAATTCAATAATATTCTGCATAGCGCATAAATAGCTATGACCTTCAACAAAACTAAGTGCCACATGGTTACCATTCCCATGAGATTGACTATTTGACGAAACTGCATTGAAGACAACGTCCGTGTAATGATAATTCTGGAGTGACTACTCAGCAACTAGAGGTTGTTACTTTGTGACCAAAATCCCGTCCTTGAAGTGCACTTTTTCCAGTTCTATCGATCTCAGGTGTTAAGTTTGTTTAGCAACGATCAATGAATACCTTCAGAACCAAGAATACAAGAGATCAGCAGAATCAAAAAAAGTAAACAAAAGGCAGGAAGCCTCACGGTGAAAACACACGTTGGGCTGGAATTGAACGCTTTTAAATGTTCCTTTCCAACATAGCTCGGGTTTTAGCTGCAAAGGACACTTCCGCTCTCAATTCGATTACTCAAGGTCATGTTGAAGCAGAAAACAACTCCGGATTCTTTGGTACATACTCTCGATATCCCCGGCTAAGAAAGAGCACGATCAATCTCATCTTGCAGTGACAACATCTTGCAGTGTTTAAGAAGGAAAACTTCATCCCTTGCCAGAAGAACTCCGAGGAATCGTATCAAGTGAAGAGCAGGAAATGAGGGGCAAGGAAAAATAACTTAGGACTTGGACGTGTCAAAAAGGAACTGTGAGGAGAGTGGACGAGAAGCAACTAACATGCGTCCGCCAAAATATCGAAACTCAACGACTGAACCCACATGCGAATCATGTATAACCTACTAAATCCCAAATGGCTAACATGCTAAGAGAAAATCATCCAGTAACGAGAAGAGAAAGCTTGGATGCAGAAGCTATTCAGAGGATTTCCATCAGAATCTTAGCAACCTTCACGGCCACTAACTCTGCGGTTGTTGACAAGATTATGCAGATGCTGGCAGGTATCTGTAGTAATTACCTTGACATTTACTTAGCTCGAACTTGTTGATAACTTTTCGAAAGGGACGATTCTTTGAAGTCTGGAGTACCAAAACCTGTGGCTCCCATAGCGGAAAAAGTTTAGATGTCATTAAAAACACCGGATTCCGCTGAACGGGAAAAATACGCGATCAGTATACATTTGAGATTCGAAATTGACTCCCGTTTTTTTGTGGAGAAATACCCTGACCGTGAGGTCGTTGAGACATAACGTTAGCGTATTACCTTCCATCTAGCCAGGCCTTCCAGAGTTGAAGACGCCGGTCGAATCGAATATACGATGCACAATAGTGCGCGACCCCGTTGTGAACGGATATCGCACGATGAACGACAACGAACGGACGGAAGTAGTTGTGGTGAGTTGTGGAGTTGTGCGCTGGTGAGGGTTGAGACAGATCTCGCTATTGGAGGCGTGAGCTGGCGGTAAACAACGAGAAGAACACCCGAAAAACCATTCTCGAAGACAAAGAAAAAATGACACAACAGCACCAAAAGGGAATCTCTTCCCTCCTCTTTAAGTCCACAATAGGCCTGGATCGCCATCACTCAAAATACTTCGTGCTCGCGCCCATTCATCTCTTCCATAAAAAACAATGCGCCTCTTACACGAGAAAAAATAATAGATTTTGACACTCAAAAACAGGAAGGCCATTATGCCACTTGGAAAGCGACGAAGGCGAGATTATGTAGTAGCATGTGTATGCGTTGGTCTCATTTGCAAAGGTGGAAAAGCAATTCTCCAGTTTTACACATGGCGAGCTAGAATCACGAACGCTAGATAAATGAACAAGAAACAAAATCACGGGTTAATCATGGAATAGAATCGTCTACTACTGTAGTTCATAAACACGGAACATTGAAAAAGATTTGAAATTCTCTCCCTACAGTATGCAGGTAAAGTCCTCAGCCATTTGAGGGAGCAAGTCCAACCATGGAGAGCCACTTTGGCGAGATTCCTTCAAAGAATCGACGCAGCATTGTGGCTTCTTGTAATCTTCCGCGTTGAGAAATGATAAGACAATGTGAATCATCGAACCTAAGTCTGGAGAGCTGGACGGTGACTGTTAAAATTCATGAATAAGACAAGAATCTGTCAATCCCTTTAAATTCAGGAAGCTACAGTCATCTTCTCACCAATATTATGCTAGAAGTTTATTATGCCCTACAGCTTGAAGTTGTGCATAAATTGAATTCTACGATTCTCCACGTCCTGAAATAGGAAAATTCGTTTTATTACTCTGCTTGAGAGAATCTATCGCAAAATTGAATGTCGTTTGAATCCAGAGCTGTTAACTCACTTAGGGACATAAGGAACATGTTGTCCGCCGAGGAGCTTTAGTCACGGAAATCGACGTCGCGCGCAATGGAGGCTTTAAGGAGCGAATAAAAACGAAATGAAACGATAGGACGGGGTTAGGAGCGCAGAGTACTTTCGGCCAATTGAGCTGCATCCATCGGAACTTCGCCGCAATCCACCATCATTTCCGTTCTCGGTGCGAACTTTGGATTCCGTTGTTTCTTCCTTCTGACAGCAGTGGAAGGAAGTTCCAACATCCTGTGTATTTATTGCAGACGAGGCCTGTTTTTGAATTGTAATTCATGTTTCTGGCTATTCGGAACCGCTGCCGAATGGTGTGAATGAACATTTTTTCAGAGAACGTTACTAAACACACCTGTTAGCTGGGCAAGAAGATTGGCATTTAAACGTCAAAAGAGTCTCATGGTGTGGGGTTAAATGAATGAAGGGCAGTTGTCTCATGGTCAGGACTCGTAAATGTCTTTTCCGCTGCGTTTTCTTAAGATTTGATGTTTACAAAATAGTTCGAATTTCAGGAAAACATGGGGAGATGACTGATATTGATTCGCGGCCCGCAGGTGGACAGAAGGAGAACGGAAAGTCTCGAAAAAATCCTATTCATCAACAACGAAAACTTGGAAGTTCACGAGTATAGAGTTGCGAGGCAGCGCCAATGCGCAGCGAGAACGCGCGCTTTCGCTGCTTGTCGCCCTCCAACGCCTCTAAACGCTTCCTGGCAATTTCTGGACTCTGGGCAAACACTCCTTGTCTCGCGTTGATCCAATCTGACGAGGTTTACCTGGTGATCAATCACTGAAAGTCCAGCTCGTTAGCTTGCACACATTTACGGCAGTTTGTGATGGCTGTGGTGGGATTTCAGGACACGAGGGCAATCGTTCTGAGAAAGGTTCAAGGTTCAATGCTCCAGGTATGGTATAATATGCTTCAAAAATTGTCGCTTTTTCGCCTGGGCGGGCGCGCAGGGGCGATCATGGGCGGCTAGAGAAACGCGTGCACGCAGTCGCCATCGATTTTGAGAGTAATCGCGAGCTCTCGCAAGGAATGGACGCTGCCTAACACCGAATTCGGTCATTCTCTAGCACTCAGTAGCTCTCTTTTTCCCCCCTGCTCCGATATTTCAAAGAACCATGTTTTGGATGTTGTAGGTGTAACATTGTGCATCAACAATCTGCCAGAGAAAAAATCATTAATGGCTAAAGAGGATAAGCAGAAAAGGGAAAATTTTAACTGAGTTAGCAACTGGTTCATTACTATACTGCCCTGATCCAGAACTCATGGATTGAGTAAAGCTCAGATGCCTTGGTTTTAAAGGCGGTGGTCGCTGATCAAATATGCTTTTCGTCTTTTCCCCTACACTCTTTTCTGGGTCTCGAGTAGTAGGACCTATAAGAAAAAATCGCGAAAAACCACCGTTTTGGGCAGAAATTTGAAGCTCTAGCTTTTTTTTTGATGGTGGACGAGCCCACTCCACATCTTCGGCATCGATGACCTCTTATATCAAGAGCATCAGCTGGCCCAGAGTGAATTTCAATCGATGAACCTTCGAATTTATGTACACATCTAGTCAAAAACATTGACTGGAGTGCTTTCTTTCATCAACTAAACTGTTTTTATTAGGTAAATTTGCATTTTATTTCTCCTCTGAATGTCGATGATTTTTGACTGCACGTGTGCATCGAACAACTGGAATCTTTGGACCCTAGAAACTCTAATTCCTGGCCGTTTTTCACCTTCATAGTTTTTCAGCTGTTTTTGATATAAGCTGATTTTTGTAGTTTTACCGATAACGTTTTCATCGTGACCACTGCCTTTAAAAGACTTACAAAGGGCATACGTTAGTAGGGCATTGTGCCAACTTATTGATCATACATATGCGTGTTCTCCAGACATTCAAGCGCGTCTCGCTTTGGAGGGCGTGGCCTTATTTTGCTCGTTTTTCCGTCGGCGCGACATTGATCCTACAAGCGCCCCGAGCGGGACTGGACGGACATGTAGAGCGACTGTAGCGTGTCTTTGACGTGTATTTGTCGCGTACGGGATGGGCTTCCCGGCGCGTTAGACGCGCTACATGGTACTCACAGGTTTTCACAGGATAGAATCGATTTTCCATGGATCGGCGTCGTGTCATTCATTCAATTTCTCATTTTGTCAGTTGTTCTATTGTTCATCCTCTCTCGCTGTTTGTTCCATTTGTTTTTTTTCACGTGTTTGGTTGCTATCGCAGCAGGAGGGGGCGCTTGAGCATCGTAGTTGGCCACGCCCATTTTGCTGTGCCGCAACGTCTGCCCTTGTTTCCGAAACGGGAAGGGAAATCTCAGGTCAATGTTCAAATGCAGCGCAGCTGCTACAAAATGGGCGTGGCGAGATTACGATGATTCAGCCACCCCCTCGCTGCGATATCGCTCGTGTTTGTTGGATGTGTTACTATACATTTCATGGTGATTTTTCCGGATAACATCTCACAAAAGCACTTCCTCTGTTCAAATTTTTAGTTTCATTTACCAAAGAAAAAAACTTGTTTCAATCAATAATCATTGTATGGTTAGATCCGCGGCCTGTTTCCTCAAGAAAAAACGTGTAAATTCAAAACCGCGGCTGGCGTGGCGGTTTTTAAAGGCACAGTCCAACATCAGGGTAATTTTTTTGATATTTTGGTCTGGTCGCCGTCTATATGCGCGCAACCCTGCGAAGCGCCAAATTTCAATTCACTCAAATAAGCGAGAAAAAGCTAGGAAAAAGTCAGCCACGCCCCCTTGAAAGAAAAAATGGGTGCGCCCACCGCCAGATTTTCCGACGCCAATAGGGAAGAGACGCGCGAATGATTTTATTCAAAACCAATGTTCTCCTTCAATTTATTTTCGGTCTGGCTTTATATTGTGGCCTGCTACAGAACGATACGGCTGCGAACAACGAGCAAATACAGGCTCAGAGACAACTCGTCCGAGAATCCTAGCCGTCCAAAATCGAAATTTTTGATGAGCCATAACTCCGTTCGTAGTAAGTTCTGAGCGGGATTTTGAAAACACCGCATTGTAGGATCAGCGTGAAATTTTTTCCAAGGTGGGTAGAGAAAAGCAAAAAATCGATTCCGAGGTTGGACTGTGTGTCTTTAAGTCTCAATCCCTTAGAAATTAAATCGTCAGCGCCAGCCGCGGTTTGCGTTTAAACGTTTTTTCTTAAGGACACAGGCCACGGACTTAACTATACAATATTTGGGATACCAATTTTGCTGCCAAAACACTGTTCAAGGCTCGGCGATTTCAATTTATCCGATTGTCCGATCCAAAATTTAAATTTGCGCTGTAATTCCAAGTTACTCTGCCAGACCAGCTTCAATTTAATTTGTGACGCAAGATCTGCTGATGTTTTTCTTCTGAGGCATTAGAAAATATTCTCGTTAGTTGTTAATTATAGAAGGATTAAAATCAGCCAAATAAGTGAGGTAAAAATTAAGCTATTTCGAATTTATCCGAAAAATTTCCGGATGGAATCTATATCTTTTACGATGCATCTTCACGCAGGTTGATCGCGTAATAAGAAATTGCGTTCCTAACTTTAATGATCTCGAAGCCATCGGCTGCTTTCGACCTACTGGGGTCACAAAGGGTGACCCCGTGGGAAAACTCCCAACGACCGTCGTGTGGTCCCGCCATGATGTGTCCAGCGGCGTCCAATCCCCCGCGGCCTCCAGACAAGAAGTGTTTTGCGACCTCGTAGAAGTTTGGGTGCATTCGGTGCAACGATGGGTCGGAGAGCCGCTGGTTTCCTGAAATCGGGGCATGGCGCTGACAACGACGGTGGCAGTCATGCATAAATCCGACGCCAAAGGAGGTATGTGTGTTGCGCAGTTGCCTGGGACAGAAAATTACACACGAACTTTTCGCTCCCCACTTTCATCGTCACTCCTCTTCCACGAGAGTATCCCCTCTTTCCTTCATTTTTTCTTTATATTTCTCCTTCACTATTCTCAGTAGGGTTAATTGTTTAGCTGTTTTTTCGTCAGCGTTTTCCCTAATTGACGACTGAATATCATGCATAAATTATTTTTTCTGGAGTGTGTCCTCTATAATTTTATCAATCTAAGCGATAGTTGTGAGATTGCTTCCCTGTGTCAGGCGTCCAGCTCAGAAGAATACTATGAAAGTATTTGTAGTGTTTATTGAACACTGTCGTTGATTTATTTCTTTTAGCAGGCTCTTTTCAGACTGACAAAGGAACAACGATAGGTCATAGTACCCATTCCTAATGAAATGTACTTTTCTAGAACCATTTTCGGACGAAGAGTCCGAACCATGCCTATCGCAACCGTCTAGAAACACTCTGAGAAAAAGTTATGAGCGTTTTTAAAAGCTTCGCGGCAAAGTAAAGTACCAACCATCCACGGAGATTTTAGGGTGTTTTCTAAATTTTTTCTCCGGTTTTTTGCTAAAAAGAAATATGCCCGGAGTGGCCCGTTTCCAGACAGGATTTGGAAGCATTTGCCTTAAAGCGTGTTGTAACGAGACGAACCGGCGTTCTTTCTCTTAGTATATGCCCGAGAACGGTGAGTCGACTTCTTCCATTGCTGCTTGAGATGGCGTTCGGAGATGCTGGCACCTCCTCGTGTCAAGCGTTGATGTGCTGCGTCGATTTCCTTGTAAAGGTCTACGTTATATAGCGTACACGCGACCAGAAATATCCAAGCAAATGCCTAAAAGCTTCCTCTCCGTGCAACTTAACCTTTCCATCTGCGTCTTCCAGGTGCTGCCCACGTCTCCGATCCGTACATCATGATAGGGCGAATAGCGGATAGGTAGACGCACAACTTGACTTCCTTCGCGATGGGGGTAGACCACAAACACTTGGTTAGAGAATTGAATGCGGACGTGAAGCCTTTCGCACATCGTTGTCGAATATCCGCTGCATAACTACTCATCGTTCTTCAGGAAACAGGCCAAATAACAGAAATCGTCCACCAGTTCGATACGTTATCCGGTCCACACAAACTCCCCGTTGAAGGGGCCTCTGAGAGACCCACATCTGCTTGCATTTGTCGGGACGAAGACGAAGTCCATAGGCTGCAACGTAACTTCGAAACGAGGTTCATAATCCTTTGCAGTTTTGCAAGTTGTTTTCAGCGAGAATAACACAATGTCTCGTCGGCGTACTCCAGGTCGACAAAGGGAGCGTCCTGATGGTGTTAGGACTACATCCGCAGGAAACTGTTGTGCAACTCTACGCATGATGTCATCAACGGCGAAGTTGAAAACAAAAGGTCCTGCAACGGCTCCTTGCCTTACTCCTGTTTTCACCTCTAAAGCTGACGTAAATCTGGCAGGTGTACGAACTGCTGCTGTTGTTCCTTTGTTCATGTATAATTAACCAGTTATACTTCTTCCGGGACTCCATCTGCTCGCAGAGCAATTGAGCAATCGATCACGATGAGAGAGTCGAACGCGGCCTTTGAAGTCCAAAAAGCAAGCTGTAATGACTTCTTGAATACCGCTGCCACGATTCGATTACTCTTCTCGACGAACACTTCTGGTCGATGGTCGATCTTTCAGGTCGAAAACCGGCTTGCCTCATCTCATAGTCGTTCCTTCACGATTATGCTTGATAAGTAACTCGAAGAATGATACTTTCTAAAACTTCTGTACATGACCTGAAGTAGAGATTCTCTTTGTAGTTCTTAGGGTCCGTGACGAATAGCTTCTTGGTGAAGAGGCACGATGATCGCATGTCTCCACAGATCGGGTATCCTTTCGCTCATCCATATGGCACGGATGGTGTTGGTCGTTTTACGAATCCCTAGACGGGAAGAGCTTTCAGCATTTCAGCAGTGATATTTGTCATCTCCAATCGCTGTTTCCATTCTTCTTTACTTTCCGGACACAACTGGCAAAACTTCAGACTCAGTCGGCGGTTCCTCACTGACATCGTAATGTGCTCTCTGAACATGCGGGAGCCTCGGTACTGATGGCGCTGGACGACTCCAGTAGTGAACTGAAGTAATCCCTCCATATTGGCAAAGTCTCATCATAATAACTCCATTGGTAGTGTTCAAGACAGGAGAACATCTTTTTCATCTTCCCGCTATACTGTCGTGCAGCAACATGTAGGCTTTCCTCGGATTCTTCTCCTCCCAAGCCTTCTCAAACTCCTTAGCTCTACACGTCCACTCTCGTTCGCGGTCACTTTGAAGCTGCCGACGCAATTCCTTCCTCCTCAGACGCTTCTCCTCCCACGAAAGTTTCCTGCAGTTCGGAGAGCACATACCCTGTTGTAAGTAGACGTCGTTTCCTCTGGAGACGTAGGCAAACTTCTTCTTAGACTGTACTACTACTGGGAGTGCTCTCTTTCGAAGCGTCCTGGATGCACTCTGACGAAAGAATCCGCGTTGCAAAGTTTCTTCTTAGTACGTACTCCGGATGTGAATAGAAAGGCGTTGTCGAAAATTCCTTCTACACTCTTTATCTCTGAGACTTGTCATGTCAATCCTCTGGAGAGGCCAGAGCCGTCTCGCTTTCCTCTTATGAATCCTCGCAGTGAAAGTTCAACAGAACAGGACGGTGGTCCGAATCGAATGTGTGAATCCCACACAGCTCTAGATCTTCAGGAATGTCCGGAAACTGGAATATTCCTCGTCAGAACATAGTCAGGCTGTAGTTTCAAAGTTGTCGTCTTCCGCTTCCGCTGCTCTTCCAGAGATAGCTGGGTTGGTCCCTGCCACGTGAGCTGATGGGGGCGAAGATTCCTCTTGAATGTCGATGCACTAATCAGACCACTGCGTTCTAAAAGTCGACAAGGCGGTAGCCATTGTCCGATGTTTGCTCCACTGGGTAGAACCATTTACCGAGTACTTCAGATTCCTGATCAAGTCCCATCTTTGCATTTACGTCAATCCCCGACAACAGCATGTTGACAAGGTATCCCTGGCCAGCAACATGTTGGGTTCCTCATAAAACGCATCCTTCGAATTGTCCTTGGCGGTTTCAGTAGGCGCATGAGCACTCACTATCTACAGATTAGATCCTCTGTGATCCCACAGTCGTACGAATGCATTCCGGCTGAACGTGTAGCCAAAATCATAAGGCCATATCATTGAAATCCTTCCTTACAGCTATTGCACAGCCTCCCACTCTCCTATCGTCAGCGTTACCGCAGTAGATGGTGTACTCCCCGACGCTGATGATGGGTCTATCCATGAGGAGGGTTCCTTGCAAAGCAGCAAACGGTGCATGTAAATGGCTCAGAAGTCTGGATAGCGCGGTATTTTTGGATATCACTTGACAGCGATCGACAGTTCAGGGTGGACGAAATTGTGGCTTGTGGCCAAAAAGGCTCCATAAACTCCTTGGGTACGGATCCTGGGTGTTATAGACCAGAGGCCTTAGTGTTCCGGACGGCGACACCTTTATGCAATGTGCGGGATACTTTCACCCGATATAGTTGTGCACGCCGCATATCGCTCGAACGATCTCCTGTGTACACTCAAACGTCTGCTGGGTTCAGTGGAAGCAGGGGCACCAACGAGCAGGTACCAACAGACTTGTATACACACCCCCAACTACCGCACGCCACCGTAATCTACCGTAAGCTGTCAAAAATCGATAAGCTGACATCAGATTTGTGTTCAGCTGCTCCAAGTGCTCCCAGAAGAAATGTTCAGGCATAATCTACTAGTAGCACTCAAAATCGTCAAAAGTCGCGATTTGCCATCAAATTCTCCCCCGATGGGAATCTGTGAACTAATACAGTGGAAAAACAAACTTCGGAAAATCGATGAATGAACCTCAGATTCGTGATCAGCACCCCAAATAACCTTCCAGAGCGAATTTGAAAGGCAGTGTCCACGATAAAAACCATGTCTGATTTTTTGATGGAGATCGGCAGCTGCGGGATTTGGCGCAACCCTAACGTTGGAAAAACTAAGAAAATTGAGCTTGGAACGGTCCCTACATTTAAAGTTGGACAGCCGTCAGCTCGTCACACCCAGATGCACTTTCCACGCCCACCGACGTAGTTCAAATGAAGGCTCGAGATTGTGAGATGAGCGATGGTTTCCGATTAATATTGTTTCTTCGCTTCATTCCCAACTTCTCTCTTTACTCAGGTCCGCTCGCATACATCGGCTGCAAAAGACGGAAGTTACAAGCCACGGACAACTCGTCCACCATGTTTCCATAGCTCAATCTTTGAGGGACCATAACTCTGTTCTCAGAAGGTCTTTTACGATTCCAAAAACATCATTGGAATGAGCATGGGACCGTCTTTAAGATAGGTGGAAAAAGCGGAATAACGATTCTTCTCGTGAACACTGCCTTTAAGTGAAATCTGGAATATTTTTTGAAAAAGATACGAGAGCCCTCTAATTTGGGTATAAATAAACGCCCAACCGAAGAAAATCCGTACATGTCCACAACGCTGTTGAAAGTCACCGCAAAGTTCTGGAAATGTTCCTACACCCGAACTTTGCTTAGGGGAGGTAGTTTTGGGCATGAACACGATTATGAGGTCCGTTTCCCGGATTTTCGTAAAAAAATAATGCGCTTTTTCGGAGGGAACAATAGGTACGAAAATTAGAGAAAAATGATGGAACTTTTCGGACTTTTGGCCAAACAGTAGTTCTAGAAAATGTATTTCATTTGGAATGGTCACTATAACTTATCGTGGTTCCCTTTGTGAGCATCAGCGCCGTTTATTACGTCGTCTTGTACACTATAAGAGCTCCCGCTAATTCCAACTAGTTGAGTTCGTCTTTTGAAATTCTTTACTCGCGCATTACTGAATTCTTGGTACAATCCTTTTCAAGCATCTTCGCTGTGTTTATTTGGATCATGACGAAGCCGTCTCAAATTTTGGAGGTAGACTCTGTGATCTGCGTATTTTCTATGGATTCGCCCATTCGCTTGAATTCGATGTTTAGTGCTTGGCTTTCACACATTGTTTTTTTTTTTCATTAGATGACTGACTTGAAAATTGTGCTTTTCCATCTTTGGTGTTCACTCCGCAACTAGGCTTCAGTCGCCTCCTATGTCAAACAGTCTATTTTTCTACTTTTTGATTTTGACTCCTGAGTATGATGTGGTTTCTTTTATTCAACAGTTCCTGTGTTTACTATTTTTATACGTTTTCCACTGTGGGGTCTTCTGGAGGTTTACCCTGGTGAAATTATTTAACCTGCTGGAAATAAGATGAAATAAGCTCAGATGCAACGCTCACGACGAGAAAAATTGCAGGATTTTTGAAGAAAGCTGAAGAGTACTTTGTGACTGAAGCTTAATAGAAAAGAAATTCATTGTGAATGTTGCTCTAGAGTTAGCTTCAGATGTAAATTGTATGCGCTAGATGTCATTTATAACAGAAATATTGTTCTAATAAATTTATATTTCGCGGTATTTGTGCAGTTATATTAATGCAGCACTTCCTCAGAACACCTGTTAGGTAGCAATTTTTGGTTAAGATTTTTGCCCCCCCACTGAGGTGTCAACCTGTGAGGGAAAATCGAAACTTGCGATTTCAGTGTGAATGCAGGACGTTTTCCGAGTTCCGTTGGAGTTTGGAAACCGGAGTATGGGCTAAATTTTAACCTAAACTAGCTAACCGGCAGATGTTCTGCGGAAGTGCCTCAAGTTTCGTTAAGCAGCAGTAATCAAGGAAGGGATTGCTGGTATATTCAGGAGTCGCGTTTGGCTAGAGGACCGCCCCACGTGTACTGATAAGCGTCATTTGCGCGTCTCTTCACGAGGTCATAGCGGTTACCGCGTAGGTGACGACGCCGTTGTGACACTGGGGTGTTTAACGCCATGACTACCGAAAATTGACTGAGGCGATGTTCTCGTCGTTTGGAATAAGATATTTGTCCTTTTCTTGTATTTCTAATACATCTAGATTACAATTGGTATTGATTGGTGAGCAGGGAGGGTCATCCTTTGAGTATATTATTTTATAAGATTGTTATTTAGTCGTTATTGCTGCTAACTAAAAGTTGGTCGTCAGTGCTGTTACTAAATGAGTATGTAGTTGTTTCTTCTATTGAAAGAGATCTGTTTGCTTGTAATTTGATTACTTATGGAAGATAGATGATATATGCTATGTGAGTTTTCAGTTCAAATGAAACTGTAATCTTCAAGTGAAACTACTTTCAATGGTGCCTATTCAATTTGTCTTAGTTGAACTCCACCAAATTATATGTTAGTTCGTGGACAAAACATTAGGTTAGAACCTGCAGGGACTTAAAATGCAAGGATTGCATAAGTATATATCATAGAAGAACTAATAGTAGTTTTCATTTTAGCAGCAGAGGAAGCCTTGGAGGCCTTGTGGTCATAAGCTGTTATTTGGGGCAACAAACCGCAAGTTAGAAGCTCCAGCTACTGCTGGCAGAACACTTACAAGAGTACTACCCTGATTCACAATTTGTGCTTCTGAAAATGGTTTTGTGTAGGGTTGTAGGGGAGATAAAGCAACAATTTCAGGCGTCAAAAGGCCACTCAATGCTCTTGTGTAGATAAAAAACCGGCGAAAAATTCACTTTTTTGAACTTCCAGAAGATGGAACGTTCTATCCCAAAGCTTGTGCAGGTGTATTTTGTGAATTGCTGAACTCAAACGTAGGGTCCGTATTTGGTTTTTATAACGACTAAGAGTAGGTTACGTAGATTAAACCTCGATTATCTATCGTAACCTGCTCTTAGTCGTTTTAAAACGAAGTACAGACATAAATAGCAAATTCAGCACCTCAAACCCACTATGCAAGCTTTGGGCTAGTGTTTCATCTTCCGAAGTTTAAAAGTGGCTTTTTCGCCGGTTTTGATCTACAAAAGAGCATGAAGTGAAAATTTTGTAACCTGAAATTGTTGCTTTTCATCTCCCTACAGCCCTCAATGTTCATTTTAGAAGCACCAGTTGAAAATCAGGGTGGTCCCCAGTTAGTATCGATTAAGTTAGATACCTTGTTGAGCAACAGCAGAACAATAGGTAACCCAGTCACTTTATTACCATTGATGTACCCTAGTTACGTTCACCTGAGGAGTAGTAAGGTTCTAATTGCTGGTGGCCCTACAAAGTTTCTACATTGACCCTATTTCGCACTACAAAGACCCTACGCATGGTCTTTGTCGCGCCAAATTTACGAGTGGAGTGGAATCAATGTCGCCCGACAAGGACCTATCTCGCACTACAAAGACCCTACGTAGTGTATTTGGCGCGCCGAAATTACACTACAAATACACGATAATGCACGTGCGCGACACGCGTCTTTGTGCAAGGCGAGACGCGCTTGAATGTCTGAGTTGTTCCTCGAATTCACGATTCGGTCACACAAATACGACCACATTGTTAGAAGGACAGCCCAGCCTCAGAATCGCTTCCGAATTCATGTGCTTGCTTTGACGCTATTCATACTATCATAAGATTCGTTGGAGCACATATTCCGAATGTCGACGAGTTCCTAGCATCACTCCGCCAATGTCCCGTCCCAAGGTCAGCGCAATTACTCCGGTTTTGACGTTGTTTCATTATACACGAACATAAACAACTCGGACGCTGTTGAAGCTCTGCTGTCACTACTCGCACAACACCATAATGATGTACCAACAATGGGACTTTCCATCTCGGATATAAGGATACTCATCAAAGCTGCCGCCCGCTGCAGTATCTTCAGCTTCAATAACAGACTGTACAAACAGAAGCGTGGACTATAATGGGAAACCGAATAGCTTCACTTTTTAGCCATCATTTTCATGGACGAAGCCAGAGATCTTCATTAACCATCGACATCTACCTGTTCTGCAAGGCAATTTTACGTCGTTAGTGTATTTGCCGTGGGAACAAACAAAGAAGAACTTGGATCGAAACACTAGAGAAACTCAACGCAAAGGATGCCAACATAACCTTCACTATGGAAAGAACCGGGAAGAGATGGCTTCTTGCCGTTTCTCAATACAAAGATATGAATTGTTGAAGGACGAAAAAGAACATCTATATGGTTCAAGAAGGAAGCAATCACGAATATTTTAGTACATGCGAGGAGCGCTCACCCATTGTACATGAAGGCAAATGTCGTGAAGAATCTAATTAAAACGAAAGTCGAAGCTGGGGTCATTTGTTGATCCAGAAGTAGACACCAAGATCGGAACGATTCTTAACTGCAATGGCTACAATCCCGGAAACATCAGAATCATCTTTCGTCTCAGAAACCCACTCATACACAGAAACACACTACATGGATTCGATCTCGCAAGGTGCTTAATTTTTTCTCACATTTTTTTTTCGCAAAGTAAGGGTCACGAAAATAAGATATTCGAGTCGAGAGTGGTAGATTACCCTCTATACAAATTTTCAGCCTCTAAGTTGGACGCTGAAAGGCACTTATCTGTGTGGCCCACACCTGTCGCAGGTGCGGTCACGCTGGAAGTCCACATTTTTTGCAAGGTGTGAGTCAGGAGAATACGATGATCGAGGTCAGCGTGGTCGATTTACTCCATATACTCCCTTTCTGCCGTCCAACATAGATGCTGAACACCGCTACAGTATAAGGCCTCACACTTTTCTCAGGTGTGGTCCCATGAAAGGGACAATTTTGAAACAGGTGTCATGTGAGTAAGATATTCCGAGTCCAGCGTGGTCGATTTGCTCGATATACTATCTTTTACCGTCTCCAGTGTAACGCCGAGGAACCGGTACGCCAGGAAAGCGGAACAAGGTAAAAAATCGTAAAAAAAACGTCAGAGATCCACAAATCTGGAGTAAGGGTTTTAAAACACCTGTAACATAGCTTTAGCTACCCCGGGTTTAGGCATAACTAAGAAACTAAGTTTGCAGCCCTACAGAATGAGACCCTTAACTCGACCCCGAAGTTGCCTTTTCAGAAAAATTTACTAGGTGTGGACATTTGATGTTTTGAGCATAAATGTCCACACCTAAAGGCACTGGCTAGGTGTGGAACATTTATACTCAAAGCATCAAATGTCCACACCTAATAAGCCCTAGTAAAACGTCCTCACAAGAAAGCGATTAAAGTTTCATTTCGTTAGGGTTACAGAGCCTAGAACTTAGTTTTGCTCAAACCCGGTAGCTCTTTCGGAAGTTAAGTTACAGGTGTTTTTAGAACTCCCTACTCCAGGCTGTGGACTTTCACATTTTTACGTTTTTCACCTTGTTCCGCTTCCTATGTAGCGATGTCGACATTACACTGAGACGGTATTAAGACAACATAATGGAGTAAATCGACCGCGCTGGACTCAAATATCTTACTCTCATGACACCTGAAAATTCAAAAATGCCCCTTTTTCAGCGGGACCCACACCTGAGAACCTGAGAAAAGCGTGAGGCCTTTTACTATAGCGGTATTCAACATCTATGTTGGACAGTGAAAGCGAAATATAAAGGGTAAATCGACCACGCTGGAACACAATCATGGTATTCTCCTGGCTCATACTTTGCACCCCGTGTAGACTTCCAGCGCGACCACACCTATAATCAAAACCGCTTGCACTTTAGAGTGAAGTTTTCCAAAAACGCAGGCAACTTCATGTAATCAAATCAAGAAAAGACTCATCCGTGATCTATTTCAATGTTTAATTTCTTGTTTTTTTTGCAATGGTTGTTCTTCTTTAAATTACACATCTTTTTGGAATAAGTTGTTCCTTTTTATTTCAATTTTACTACAAAAAGAGAACCAATTAATACTCCTGGGAGGAGGTCCAAGAAAATCGCCGAAAATTTGACCTATTAACGCTTCTGGGAGGGATCTGAGAAAATCGCCAAAAAAGTTTGCTTCTAGAGGGTCTGAGAAAATTTAGCCTTGTCCACACCTCGTGGGAACCCTGCGGGTCTGCCGCATAACACGCAGCAGGAGAGTCACTAGAAATCGCGCGTGAATTTAAATGCTCTACATATGCAATGCGCTCAGAAACCACGCAAGCTGCGCGGCACGGAATCCTTCGAATCTTTTATTTTCTTTGTGTTGGTGCCCACGTTTTTGCTGTTTTTGTTTATGTGGTGCTCTTGATGTCGGTGAGTGTCTTCGTATGTTCCTGCTGCACTCCTGCCCCCGTACGCTGCTTTTCAGTGATTTTTGCAATGTTTTCATCCCCGCTGTTCTGCTGACAAGGAAGCTACTATTCGCCAAAGTGGCTAAATCAATTTAAATGTACTTTTTAGAACCGGTTTCGGATGTAGAGCCCGGATAAGCCCTTTGCAGCTGCTTAGAAGTCACTCTGTAGGCATTTTCCTCCTGATTTCCGTATTAATTGTTTCCTAGAAAACACGCAAAAGTCTTCCGCAAATCTGAAAACGGACCTCAGAATCGTGTTCAGCGCCAAAAGCAACCCCTGGGCAAAGTCTTGATGAAAGCACATTTTCGGATCTTGGCACAGAGTGATGATGGCGTTTTCTTGTACTTGTGCTTGTCCCATACTTATACTGATTCTCGGTTGAGCGTTTACTAATATGTATCAATTGGGGAAGTTGAGAAAGCGTTGAGGAAAAATATTACAGATTTGGGATTTTCGGTTGAGCGCTTCCCTAGATTTTCGGTTGAGCGTTCGCTCAGAATACGAATTACGAATTCACGATGTCCATTTCTCAATTTCCGGAGTGTTAAGGTAGGTCCGGCGCCTCAGTGGTGTGGGAGCTACAGTAATTTACAGTAAACCTCGGAAATTCGGCAAGAGGACCCCAGATTTACGTTTAGTACCCTAGATCACCCCTACACACGTTCTGAGCCAAATCCGTTTTTTCAAAACTCCTAAAAATTGGCTGATGGAATGAAATTCTTCATAGCCCGAAAAATGGATTACCCAGTCCTGATACGTACTAGAAAGGCGATCCCAGCTGCGGGTCAAACGGCATCGCCGTTTCTTCCCCACGGTCTGCAACATCCCAATGGTCGGAATCGTCCTCACCATGGTCTCCCAGAAAGCGACACCGTGTCACCCTGCACGGCCAGTTACAGAGTGTCGAGTAATCACCCGTGAAATGACTGGGCCAGCACAGTTCGAACGGCATCCCTGCGTTCCGCGTAGCCAGCACGGGTTTAAGATTGCATTTCAACACGGGATGTCGCGAAATCCGTAGATTTTCGCGCTACACAATTATAGCGAGAATATATGGGTTTAGCGTAATGAGATCAATGTATCAAATTTAGCCTTCATTGTGCGTAGAATACCCGTAGAATTTGCACCAGCAATACCGTCGACACAAAGAATATGCAGGTTTTAGCTATCGTACATAGCTAAAACCCGTAAATTCTCGCTACATGGAATGGGGGCGGCGTTATAGGCCGCACTCTCGGAGGCATCTATCGTCCATCACTGGATGAGGGATCATACGACGCTGCTTAGCAGGAAAAATTGCGCGCAGCAAAACGAAGGAAGAGTGGCGATCGATCGAAAGATTTTGCGCCCAGCTGCTGACTTTGAGAGAGAACTGGCCTGCAATCGCCCCGCAATCGTACCGCAACCGTGCCTCTGCGGCCCCGGCCGGAGACCGCAAGAGAGCACGGTGCGGTACGACTGCGGGACGATTGCGAGCAGCCACCACTACTTGCCGCAATAGCCTCGCAATCGGCTGCCGCTATGGCGCTTTCGTCCCAGCTTTGGCGCTCCTGCTGAGCCTATAATTTTGTTTCCAAGCCACTTATGCTATCACAAAGTCATTATTAGCCACGTGTCTTCTTGATTCTTACACAATCTTTACTGAATAAAGTATCTTCCTGTGGCCCATAGATTTAATCTCACTTTCAGTAGCATAATCCACACACACTGGACGCCAAATAATCGGCTGTCTAAAACCACGAATACGTGCTATGTAGTTACGTTGGCACTATAGTTCACGAAAAATCACAAAGCGTAGCATGGTATTACATGCAGCTATTTGAATCCTCGCATATTTCTTCTCCGCTGAAATTGTTGCTATTTTGAAAGTCTATTTACTTTTAGTATGGAACAGTTACACTCAATTTTTGTTCACATTATTTTTCACACATTACTTTCACACATTTCAAATTTTTATTACTTCTACAGAGTAATTCAGGCCTGATCCGAATGTGAGAGATCTGCTTGCCCCACGCGGCCGGTGGGCATGTTGACCAACCGCCGCGAAGGTTTTTGGATTCGTGAATAGATTACCCGCGAATATCAGGACAAATTGGGAACAATATTCCAGTTAGTTGTATCTAAGTCGTCGGTCAGCTCGTCTGCAAAAAATGCCTTCGTGACGCTCTGAATGCATACTTTATCGCAACGAGCATTGCGGCATGATGCTTGTCATCTATATGGATAAAATCGTTATTAAGCTGATATGCACTGTCGCGATCGCTTGCAACGCAGGAAACATGCACTAGGTTTGACGTGTGCTCAGTTGCGCAGGTGACCTGCGTGAGTAGGGAGTCCCATCTCGGATAGGCTTTAGGTAATCAATGGGTGTCGTCTCTTAAAGTGAAAAATCTTTGGTAAGAGACCAGAGAGAGTGAATAGACTTAGTATCATCCTAATTGGAGTGCAGATTCAACTTAATGAAGGCAAATTAGGGGAGTAAGCAACCGACAGAAAGAGTAAACCTTTCGCTTGCAACACCTAAAATGATATACCAGATTTTCTATTTTAGAGGCATACATGCACTTCTAATCCTCAGTGCCTCTATTTTAGATGTACAATACCGCCGCTATCCAAAGGGGAAAAATGGGCGAAATTTTGCAAAGTCCAAGCTAAACCGTCTTTCGACCACAACTCAGCCTCAAAGTGCTCCGTTTTCAATTTCGAAAACGCCAAAATTCGTACAACGATAGCGTGATAATTTCGTAATACTTATGCGGGAATTTGAGAGCAACATTATTTTTCAAGGCGGAATACATTTTCATTTTTGACCATGCTGAGAGATCGCGTAAGGTTGTTTTTGATCGAATGGGCTCATTATCTTCCATGATAACAGTATCAAATTCATAACTAACTTCATATTAAAAAGCATTTTCATCAGTGAATTACTAAATTTGTCTTATATGACTAGATAGATTGTGGCACGGTGAACATTTTGGTCTTTCGAAATTAAAAACGGAGCACTTTGAGGCGTGTTAGGGTGTCGAAGGACGCTTTAGTTGCCCACTTTGGGCCCATCACCTATTTTTCCCTTGGATAGCAGCGGTATTGTACTCTCACTCTGAAATTGTACTTCTAATAGAGGTGTACTTCTAATTCCTCAGAGAAGCCCGCCTTTTTGGTGTAAACCTCTATGACAGGTGTACTTCTAATAGGAGGTATATTTCTAGCATTTCGACAAACAGACCCCAGATCTCGTTTTCAGCACACTTTAGTACCCTTACATACAAGTTTCTTGAGCAAATCTGATTTCTTTTTCAAAATCCCAAATAACTCCTGATGATACCCTTTTATCGGTAGAAATTTTAGCAAAGCTCATCGCAACTCAGCGAGGTCAGCGTATCTGCGCGTGGGGGGAAGCTTCACCCTCACTCTGAAGCCAGGTCCACGATCTCAGGCGATTCTCTGCCCCGAGCCGCACCGAATAGGCATCGGAGCCGTCTGACAGCGGCTCGTTTCACTCCCAATCTCCGGGCTTCTACTGCTGTTGCTGTCCGGGCCAACCGGAATAGCCCGGACGGCAGCAACAGTGAGATCCGGACAGCAACAGGAGCCGACTCTCGCAGATAGGAAAAACGAGCCGAACTGTCAGGCGGCTCGGGGCCCGACAATCGCCTGAGATGTCATTTAAAACGGGGAATCGCTAAAATTTTACTGAAGTCTTAGGTATATTTGTAATTCGAAGTTTTCTTTGATTTTTTGCGACTTTTCTGGCGTCTGTCTTATACGACGTACTCCATGAATGAATAGACTTTTTGGAACCAGCAGCTTGGGGGCGTGGTACTGCAAAGTTTTACTACTTTATAGACAAGAGATACTGATAATACGTTTCTGTTTCCATAGATCAAACCTACGCTTTGTAAACTTTGCTTGTGAGATGGTCATTCGTTTTTCAAAATCTGATTTAAAGGCAGTGCTCACGATAGAAGAAAAATTGCACTGCTTTTCGCAGGAAAGTAGGCTTTGGGTCCTTCCTGAGAATAGTGGGGATGGAAGTAAACTCGAAAAACGGCCGGGAATCGTGTGAAAATCTCGTTAACCAGTCGACCCATTGGATCCAACCGCCCAAACCATATGGCAGTTGTCCATAGTTTCTGGTAAATCAAGGAAATCCGTTGCCGAATTTTCGAATACTCTTTATTCCGGAAAGATTGTAAGATCTAAACATGAGCATTCAACTTTCTTGATTTTCCAAGAGTTTCTGGTACACGAAGCAGAAAGCGAAGCCACTTCCCTAACAATACTTCAAAGCTCAAAACTATTTGCGACGTTTGGTCTGACGCTTTGTGTCTGCAGTGCGCAGAACACACCAACAGGCGTAAACAAATAATTAATGGTTTTTTTAAGAACTCTTTTATCCGGCCAAAAGTTCTATAGAAGACGTTTCCCAATAATCCTATACATCGAGAACTTGCCCACTGAAAAACATAGAAAACTAGAATACGGCTTTTCTATCATGGACACAGCCTCTAAAAAGTTTTGAAAAAATCCACTTATCCCTGAAGAACAGTCCAACGCGAGAGAAACTATGGGACCTCGGCGGCACAGAATGTGCATACTTATAAATTCAGGTTCATGAATTCCAGGTAAGTGTGGTCGAATGTGCTCAAAACTCAAAAGCTGAGAACTCAAAAAGCTTCTTAAGCTCAAAAAATGATTCTAAACACCAGGCAAAAAAAAGATTCAAAACTTCGTCAACATAAACGCTTATAAGACTGAAGAGGATGAATGTGTCAGTGTTTCCCTAAGAGGAGTAATGAATTTTAGGAAAAGCAAGAGACACGCATTCGTTCCAACAGAAACTGAAGAAGAGACGAAGACGAGTGAATGAGAAACCGTGGCAAAGCCGGGTTGAGAAGGATCAGTCAAATGACCAATAGCTGGTTTCAGCGGCTTTCAACTGATTTTACCGCAGTAATTACCATAATCGGTGCGGCGCTATTGCGGTATTTGACACAAGTGCGAGCCCACTGCATCGTCATTGCGGTACGACTGCGGAACTATGGGGACTTCTTACGGCACGTTTGCGGTACTGACACAGCGGCCAGTTCTCTCAGAGGAGCGCGGCTATCCCTCTGTGAGACACCAAACGATAGCTACGCGTCGGCAAGAGTTAAGCTAGTGTCTTTGTCGTGACCTTGTAACCTTCTGTTTTTTCTTAGGTAGGCTTGAGAAAAAACACACATTTCTCCCTCTCGCTGATAAATTTGATTCAATTGTAGAGTACGATATTCGATTACCCGAACACTCGGACAACTCAAGTGTATGGAATTCGAAGAATATCCCGCAGTCTGAAAGCTGTCGAGCACTAATGCTAAACTATTCTGAATTTTTTTCATATTTTTTCTGATTTTCGTGAGAAATTTCCCTATTATGAATCTGAAACCAATGCAGGACAATTTTCCTGTGTTCATTCATCTATCCGAAAGAATTTGTACATAGAATAGTATTCCTGTTTAATTACTCGGCTCAGTCCCATGGGGTCTAGTACTTACTCTCCTTGTGGCTGCATAAAGTTGGATGCTAGCAACCAGCCAAAGAGCAGGGGTGGTAGTAACAATTGGGGGTGTTAACACGCAAATTAACAGGCGTTAAGTTCGGGTTAAACGCGAGTTTAACCACACAACAGAATCTGAGCAGGACTCCTAATAGTTGGGGAATGAATATTCGCTCTAGTTTCACCCTAACATCCCTCAGTGGTAGGCAGTTGTTGGTACACTTCTTCGAAAGAAAACGCCTCGAAAAAGCGACAATTGTAACCTTTGTTACGAAGAATGGCGATTTCAAAAAAAACGTTTTCAGGTCTGTTTTTCTCTAAATTTCCGACATAACGACATCTCCTCGCGGTAAGTTCGCGTTTGACATACTTCTCGCAGACAGCCTGGAAATAGTGCTGAAATGCGAGAGGAACTTCAACAGTTAACGAAAAACTCCTCCCGAGGGAGTTTTTGGATCTGATTAGCAAGTGATACAGTAGGAACAGTTTTGACTACATCTATGCTGAGGGCAGAGTACGAGTTTATTGGTGTCTGCAGAGGGGTTAAGTGAAGTTTGATATCACTGTTAGCCATTTTGATTCAGGACGTCAGCCTATCTTTAAAACTGAAAGATATTTTAACGGCTTCCGCCAGAGAAACGGGCGATGATGGGATCAAAAACAAAGCAGGGATCATTGCTGAAATATGTTGGTCCGTCTTCTTTGGTGGCAGTAACTCTAATCCCTCCCCAATCAGCTAGTTAAATTTTTCGCGAGCATAGACACTTCTCCCCAAGCGTTTGTTTATTTTCTTCCGAAATTCATTCGCTTCGCTATTATCAGGTTAGTTTCATTTTCATAATTCATTGCACATAGCGCTACAGGCTAAGTGAGGGAGCATGTAGTAAACTATTTGCTTGCTCGCGTTTTCAGACAGGTTTCTACAGCGACTGATTTTCAGAAGTGATCTGATGCTCTAGTAATGTTTAATCAGCATTAGTCGGGGCATGTATCGGGCGAGTTTTTGTGGGAAAGAAATGCGGAACTTGTTTCTAAAAACAACTGTATTTGTTCTCCTTTTTCTGCAAGTGATTCGAATAATTCTCTTCTTTCATTGCCAGATCAGTGCCATCGCAGCCTTTTTTTTTTTTTTTTTTGTAGGGTCCAAAGCGACGCAGTTGCTTTGGTGCATTGATTAGAGGCCACCTCAAAGTGTTTCCAGAATTTTACCTTGAAATATGTGCACAAAATCTTTCCCTTGCACATGATGCGCATACAAGTGTGTAACAGTGTTTCTATATATTTTCAGCACTAATCAGCGGGCGGGGATTGGTTTCATTTTGGAGAAGACTACAAACACTCTCACAAATTTCTGAAAATTTAGCTTCCTGGCATAAAGTAACGATTTGGTAATGATAAAAAAAGTTTTAAAAATGTCTTGAAATATCTTTGAAAAAAAGATTTGGCGTAAAATAGCCTGGAAAATAAAAAAAGCTAGGAAAAACGAAGTGAAAAAACCGAAAATGTGATTTAATTGGTCGATCGTTTCTAAGTTTCTCTCCGTTAAACTTATCAAAACGAAATCAAGCTAACGATATGGAATGGAACGTTGCGTTCACCTAAGCTTGACCTATGCTGATTCCCCTATTACAGCTTTCAAAAAATGACTTAATGTTTCCGTTGCCAGCGCTTGATTCTTCGTTTTGATAAGTTTAACGGAGAAACTTGTGAAATGATCGGACCACCGAATCACATTTTCGGTAATTCTTCCACTTCTGTTTCCTAGCTTTTTCATTTTCCAGGCTATTTTACGCACAAATCTTTTTTTTCAAGATCATTCAAGACATTTTTAAAACTTTTTATCATTACCAAATCGTTACTATTGCCGGAAAGCTAAATTTTCAGAAGAAATTCACATATTTTTTCCCGGAAGGTTCCCTTTCTTGACTTCAATTTTGCCCAACGATTTCCATTTCAAAATGATTAGAACACTTAACAACGAAGTTGTCGAAAGAGTACAATTTACCTTTGAAACTTATTACCCAAAACCATAAAAACTACCACTCATTGCCGCATTTTGTGCAACATGGGAAAAAATCACCGATATCATTGATCGATAATGTTCGGTTTTGCATGATGAGAAGAATTTCCCCAAACAAAGTGACTTATTGTTAGAGCCATCAACAATCGAAAATCATTGCTGTATTTTTTGTACAATATGCGAAAAAATCGATTTTATTGATTGGTATTTATCGATAATGACTGATGACTGCGAAATTCCCTCAACCAAGAAAACCAATCCCATCAACAGTCACCACTCCTAGCCGCATTTTGTGCAAAAAGCGCGAAAATCGATAATATTGATTATCGATCGATGGCGTGTCATGAGTAACGAACTCTGACAAGTTCAGTACTTACCTTCAACGATTCCTGTATTGATTGGCTGCAGATTCACCCACACACCCCTCAAGTCTCCACAGCCGTAGCAGAAAAAAAGCAAAGTTTTCATTATCCATGCGGCTAATTTAGTATATAAACCCACGATTTTAAAATTTACCATTCAAAGTTAAAATTATCAAGTTCAAATTGGAATAGGAGCGACCTGCATCCATTTCCAGCCTCCTGTCCAAAAATGAGCTCCCTAAGCTCATTTTTAAGTGTACCAACAGGATCATTGTACATGATCTGAAAAAAGGAGATTAACAACAAAAACGCGCGGTCTTTCAATTTTTTACTCGAAAACCAGTGAACCGTTTTTAAACCATTTTTGGTAAGTACGTACACCAACTTTTTGCGCTCTTTTTATTACAATTTAGCACCTAATTTCTACGTTCACTCTCAACTGAGATTTCGAAAAAGTGGGTTGCGCGCAGGCCGATCTCTAAAACCAAATCTGGTGCGCGCTTCGCGCTCTCTATTCACACTAACTGCATCAATGCACCGAAAGTACACCTTATCACGCTCAATCTCGGACGCCATGTGGACTTCAGTTGCACGCGCTTCCAAAAAGAGACACTTGAATTCTTCTTTTTAAGAAACTGAAAAATAGACTCATCTAGTTTATCATCATTCTTTATAAGTTTTTAACTATCCATTTCCAGTTGAATGCAGGACATTCTTTGAATTTATACGCATTACTCTGACGAGTTTCGGAATGTCTTTTTCGCACCTAGCGTTACCTTCCCAAGAACACCTTGTAAATAATTCATCCAGAAATTTTCAAATTTTCGTCTCGCTCTGAAATTTCCTTTGGACAAATTTTTTTGTTTTCGAAAAAAGCTTTGTTTGAAAATTTTAAAAACGTTAACAAAGTTACCACAAATGCGAACTTTTGTCAGATCACACGTGCATTCGATTGATTGAGGCTAATAATTAACTCTAACATGTCTCTTTTTCGAGAGTGGTCTCTGAAAACTCACGGAGCTCGCAAGAAATACGAGAATTCGGATTTCCAAGGAAAATTTTAAAAATTGCGTTCTGATCGTGTTTCGAACAAGCGAAATATTACGGAAGTTCCCTTTGAATGCTCTTTCCTAATGAATAAAATAAATAGTAGCCATTACTCATTATAATCTTTTCCTCGTCTTTCCACCCCTAAGGCGTCAGATTTCGTGTCCAAGTGCTAGAAAATACCTTGCTTGCGGACGAAGGTCACACTATAATGTAATGTGTAAAGCAGGAGGTCAGCTTTTTGTGTAAAGCCGGCAACAAACCGTGTAGCACCTATGTCGCAGTTCTTCGTAGCCAACCAGAAGATGGCGGTTTGTTCAAGCGTTAATCCATGGCGGCTCTACTGCATTTATGTCAGGGTATGTTGGCGGCTTGGGGTAACTGGCGGTTTATTCATGCGTTTTAACACCCCATACTTACTACCACCCCAGAAAGTATCAGAATTTTTGTTTGAGAAATGTCTATTATCTCATGTTCACCTTGAGAGTGAGGTTTTAATCTTACAGACTACTTTTAAATTAAATTCTTCCCGGGAAACAAGTCTCAAATTCCGTAAAATGTGGTTACTGCAGAGGCGAAAACGACGAACTGTGTGTTTTCTGCCTCTTTTTCTCCTTTACAGACTGGAGAGAACAAATGTTACAAGGAAAAGACAAAAGTTAATAGTAAAGTTGTTGTAATGAACGCAGACGAAAAAAAAACAAATCCGAACTCCCTGGCCAGAAACTTCAGAGATTCAGCTTTTCATTAAATTCTGGAAAATCTATGTTCTTCCGAAGAGTTTTTCGACCAATTCTACCCTTCATATCGTGAAGCTCTCCTTAGATCTGAAGCACACTCATCAAGGAGGAGAGGGAGAACTCAGAACATCGAAAGCTAGGGATAAAGGAAAGAACAAACAGAAAAAAGAAAAAACTAGTCAGCTGAACGGATCGGTCCAATGAAAGCGTAGATCATAATATCTGGACAAGAAAGTGTTGCTTTCATTAAATGTATGCTAAACATTACATCGTGAACTATGCTTAGTATCCCAATCACTCCTTTTCGGATGTCCGACCGGATATCCGAGATTCAGACTCCATCCGATATCCGGAAAATTCGAAACAAACGCATTATCTGAATTCAGACCATCATCCGAATGGTCAAAAATTCGGATGTAAAATTCTGATATATATCTGGATAAAATAGGATAAAATTCGGGTAAAAATTTTGGATAAAATCGGATAATTTTTGGATAAAAACCAGATAAAACTGCACCAGGCCACGCCCATTTTTTTTCTCCGTACCGCCTTCTATTTGGTACACATGGTCAACTCCAGGATTTTCCTTCCTCCTTCCAAAGAAATCGGAAGAGAGTCGCTGCTGCAGCGCCGAAAAATGGTCGTAGTCAAGTGAGATGACTCAAGTGTAGTTATTCTGCGTAGGAGTTTTTATTATAGTTGCTTTGCATACTTTTTACTTGCTAGTTGCTCTGAAAAACCTGTGTATTAGATAATACTGTGCCTCCCAAGGACGATATAGAGTGGTAGAAGATTTGTTTTGATATTTTTATTAATATACATAGATAAAGCTTGAATTTTGTATGTTAACATGCTGCAAATGCAATGAAGTATTACTGTTTGCACAATTATGGATGTTTTCCAAAGGCTTGACGCCGAATACCTGATTTATTTTGCCTCAACTTTGTTCGAAAAAATCCGAAGTTATCCAGAAATAGTCTGCCCGGATATCCGTATCCGGAGTCATTGGAAAAATGGCATTTTCTGGAATCGATCCATTATCCGGAAAATTTGAAGAAGCGCATTATCTGAATCGAACCAATATCCAGGAAAATTTAAATCAGCATTATCCGAATCGATCCATTATCCGAAGAAATTATCTTCGGATAACAAGTATCCGTCTTGTGTATCGACAAGTACACATGTATGTATGTAACATATATATATGTATGTATGTATGTATGTATGTATGTATGTATGTATAACTATGTATGTATGTATGTATGTATGCACATGTATGTAATAAGTATATCGTCTTTCTTGTGAATGCTGAAGCAGCTAGCTCCAATATTTTCGGTATCAATCAACATTTTTCAAAATGTGATTACTCCTTGATCTGCGGCTACTTGGCGGATGTGAGATGGGTGGATTCGTTGGGGAAACAAACAAAACAGTGTATGAGAAATATGAAATGTTTTTAAGTGTTTTGCACCATGCCATAAACATCTTTGTGCCATGGGATCGGGTTTTCATCACGTTCATATCTGCCGGTCTATCTAAGAAACATGTTAGATCATAGAGATTGCCTTTCTCTCTGGCTTTCCCTCTCACTGACATCTTCTCACTAGAACATTATAATACTTTCGCTTCCCGTTTTGTAAGAAAATTTGAAAAAGTACAATCAGAATTTGGAGAAGCGTATAATCCGAATCAGATTCCAAAAACAGTGCTTCTATAAGTACTCTGGCAGGAGGACGAGACTGAAAAATGAAAAGTTGCAGTTCAGTTCTTCTTGTTAAAAATTCAGCCAGGAGCTATTTCTGATATACGATAAGGCTAATATGCTCATGCAAACGAGTTTAATAAAATTTTCACTGACGATGATCATGACATTTGTCCGCCTGACAGATCACCCAACGTTAGCGTGATGGATTCAATTCCTCTGGTTTGATGACTTCAAAATTTTTGCACCCCTAATTAGAAAATGGCCAGCTTCGCATTCGGGTTACCCCTGATCGAATTTCCTTTGCGATTTCTTAAAGAGGTGTCCCATGTGATTGCCAAACCATTGGCATATATTTTCAACCAGTCACTCATACTAATCTGAAACACCGAAGCGCTGGAAACATTCCTGCTCTTAACACCACTGTTGAAGAAGGAGCCTGCTGTCAACCCCTCCAACTATAGACCAGTGAGCATACTATCACTTTTTTGTCGGCTGTTCGGAAAAGATATTGAAAGAGCATATAGTCGATCATCTGACGCGTAACAACTTAATTCCACACCCAGTCAACATGGTTTTGTTGCTGGTAGATCAACTGAGACTAATTTATTGGAGATGCTTGAATGGCTGGACCAATCTTCTAGAACAGGGAGTCCAATTGCAGATCTCATTTATTTTGATTTCTCGAAAGCTTTCGATCGTGTTTGCCATTCTAAATTGATTTTCCAAGCCAGAGAAACTGGGTTTCCATTCGAAAGTAACAAAGTGGGTTGAACAGTTCCTCAAAGACCGCACCTTTCAGGTTAGAATTAATTCTACTCTCTCTGAAATACACAAAATCACAAGTGGTGTACCCCCAAGGTGTTATGAATTCTTTCCCCTGTGCTATTTGCGATCTTTACATCTGACTTAGCACAGTCAGTTCAAGAGACTGGAGTTAAATTGTATGCAATACGCTGACGATTTTAAGATCTACGTGAACCCTTAAAATTTCTCCGGTTTCTGATCTCCAGAATACTAGCAATGTTGTAGAATCTTGGAGCAAGGACTGGGCCCTACCTCTTGCACGCCAGAAAGACCATGCGCCTAAGAGGGTGGACTCAGCTGATGAATCCCTACACTTCTTACTTGGAAGGTAATGTTGATTCCTTTGGTGGATAAAATTGGTTGATACAAGGATTTACAGAATATGATAACAAGCTGGACTTTCATGAACATTTTCAAAAATCTTTGCAGGAAGGCGTGTGGTAGGACTTACCGTGTTCAAAGCGTTAACAATAAAAACGTTGATGATGTATTGGTGAAGGCGTACAAAACACACGTGAGGCTATATGGAATGTGTGGTCCTACAGTTTTTTTCACCACATAAAGAAGGAGATATACAATTCATCGAGAAGAATTGGAGCAACTACACTCGTAAATTGGTCATCAGATGTAGAGAGCTTTGACTACACTGCATATACCTAGAGGTCATAACACAGGAACAAAGTCCTCGGATTGCATACCTTAGAGTCTCGGAGAAAACTCAGAGAGATGTATGTATGGTCTTCAAAATAGTGTCTCACACTTGTGGAATCAACTGCTCATCGTTTTATAGACTGACTACCTTCGAGAACTAGAGCAGGAAACATAAAAATATCTTATCCTGCGGCTAGAAAAAGGCCCCATACGATCTCTATACATTTACATGGTCCTGGTGCGGGTGCTGCTTATGTGTCTTTGAGAAACACCGTTCTTCTGCAACCCCACTACTTAAGCTGTCCTTCAAACGAATGGCCTCAAAAATGATTCTAAGTTACTGATTTCTATCACTGTATTGTTATCATTGTGATACTATACTAGAATAGTGTATGCAATTGTTTTTATTGTTTATCTAACGTCTGTCGTAAGCAGCGTAATGAGTTGGCAATGAGTATTATTATCGTGTTGAACACGAGAAGAGAGTGTGCGCTGTGCAAAGAAACTGATTTCCACTCTCGTCATTGTTGAAGCTACTACTTCTCTCACAAGTGTTTATGTAGTATGAAGCACAGTAAAGAAGGTAAGGAGAGCATATCAGCAACCACTCTCTAGGGGAGCTGGGTGGGCGCTGTTTAATCTGACACTTAATGCCATCAGCGTGGTCAGTGGTTCAAATCCACTAACATACGCTTTTGCAGTCAATGGGAAATCCAGTGAAATTACGTCCGGATGCCGCAGAAAATGTGTGAAGGATTCAAAATCGAAGGTAAATCAGACACAAACGTAGAAAGTGTTGTGGGAACCAAAGCTGAGTGCCAGCTGGACGCTTTGTGAGAAAGTGTAAGTGGACCCAACTGAGAGCATGTCAGACGCCTTGTAGAAAGGTAATGTGGGATTTAAATGTGAGTGCGCTAGGACGCCATCAGCGTGCAGGACCTGACGCTGGTGTCGTTTGTAGAAAGTGGTTTGTTGACTGAAATTTTGCGTCCGATTTTTGCATGTGGTGTGTGGGTTTGACCAGTGCGTCGGATGTGCCGTAGAAAGTGTAATGTGGGAACCAAATGAGAGTGCGTCGGAAGCCGTAGAAAGTGTGTGGGACCCAAATGAGAGGTGCGCAAGGACGCCGTAGAAAATTAATGGTGGGACCCAAATGAAATGCGTCGGATCGCCGTAGAAAGTGTGTGGGACCCAAATGAGAGTGCGCAAGGACGCCGTAGAAAGAGTGTGGGACCCCAATGAGAGTGCGTCGGACGCCGTAGAAAGTGTGTGGGACCCAAATGAGAGTGCGTCGAACGCCGCCCAGCAAAGTGTGTGTGGGACCCAAATGAGAGTGCAGAACGCCGTAGAAAGTGTGTGGGAACCAAATGAGTGTGGGCAGAACGCCTTGAAGGTGTGTGGGACCCAAATGGGAGTGCTGCAAGTACGCCGTAGAAAGTGTGTGGGAACCAAATGAGTGTGGGCAGAACGCCTTAGAAAGTGTGTGTGGGACCCAAATGAGAGTGCGCAAGGACGCCGTAGAAAGTGTGTGGGACCCCAATGAGGGTGCGTCGACGCCGTAGAAAGTGTGTGGGACCCAAATGAGGAGTGCGTCGAACGCCGTAACAAGTGTGTGGGACCCAAATGAGAGTGCCGCAAAGGACGCCGTAGAAAGTGTGTGGGAACCAAATGAGTGTGGGCAGAACGCCTTAGAAAGTGTGTGGGACCCAAATGAGAGTGCGTCGGACGCCATGTAGAAAGTGTGTGGAGACCCAAATGAGAGTGCGCAAGGACGCCGTAGAAAGTGTGTGGGACCCCAATGAGAGTGCGTCGGACGCCGTAGAAAGTGTGTGGGACCCAAATGAGGAGGTGGGTCGAACATAAGCCAGCAGCAAGTGTGTGGGACCCAAATGAGAGTGCGCAAGGGACGCCGTAGAAAGTGTGCGGAGTCCTAAACAGGAGTGGAGCAGAACGCCTTGGAAAGTGTGTGGGACCCAAATGAGAGTGCACCAAAGGACGCCGTAGAAAGTGTGTGGGAACCAAATGAGAGTGCGCAAGGACGCCGTAGAAAGTGTGGGGGAAAACCAGCCGAGTGCGCAAGGACGCCGTAGAAAGTGTGCGGGACCCAAATGAGAGTAGGTCGGACGCCGTAGAAAGTGCAGGACCTAAATGAGAGTAAGGATGCTGCAGAAAGTGTGGTGGACCCCAATGAGAGTGAGTGCGTCGGACGCCGTAGAAAGCGTGGACCCAAATGAGGAGTGCGCCGAACGCCGTAGCAAGCGTGTGGGACCCAAATGAGAGTGAGGCCGGACGCCGTAGAAAGTGTGTGTGGGAACCAAATGAGAGTGCGTCAAGGACACCGTAGAAAGTGTGGGGGAACCAAATGAGTGTGCGCAAAGGACGCCGTAGAAAGTGTGTGGGAACAAATGAGTGTGGAGCAAGAACGCCTTAGAGAGTGTGTGGGACCCAAATGAGAGTGCGCAAGGACGCCGTAGAAAGTGTGCAGGGACTTAAATGAGTGTGGGCAGAACACTTAGAGAAGCCAGAAAGTGTGGGACCCAAATGAGAGTGCGCAAGGACGCCGTGTAGAAAGTGTGCGGGACCAGAACCAAAATGAGTGTGGGCAGAACGCCTTAGAAAGTGTGTGGGACCCAAATATGAGAGTGCGCAAGGACGCCGTAGAAAGTGTGGACCCCCAATGAGAGTGCGTCGACGCCGTAGAAAGTGTGTGGGACCCAAATGAGAGTGCGTCGGACGCCGTAGAAAGTATTAGTGTGGGAACCAAATGAGAGTACGCAAAGGACGCCGTAGAAAGTGTGCAGGGACCCAAATGAGTGTGGAGCAGAACGCCTTAGAGAAAGTGTGTGGGACTCAGTAATGATTGCAGGAACGCCGTAGAAAGTGTGTGGGAACCAAATGAGAGTGCTGAGGACGCCGTAGAAAGTGTGCGGGACTCCACGAGAGTGCGTCGGACGCCGCAGAATGGGTGTGGGATCCAAACGAGAGTGCGTCGAACGCCGTAGAAACTGTGTGGGACCTAAATGAACAGTGCGTCAAGGACGTCGTAGAAAGTGTGCGGGTCCCAACAGTGTGGGCAGAACGCCTTGGAAAGTGTGGGACCCAAATGAGAGTGCGTCAAGGACGCCGTAGAAAGTGTGTGAGGAACCAAATGAGAGTGCGCAAGGACGCCGTAGAAAGTGTGGGGAACTAAATGAGTGTGCGCAAGGACGCCGTAGAAAGTGTGGAACCAAATGAGTGTGGGCAGAACGCCTTAGAAGTAGCGGACCCAAATGAGAGTGCGCAAGGACGCCGTAGAAAAGCGTGCGGGACCCAAATGGGTGTGGGCAGAACGCTGCATAAAGTGTGTGGGACCCAAATGATATTGCGCAACAGGACGCTGTAGAAAGTTGTGGACCCAAATGGTGGTGGGCAGAGCCCTCTTCAGAGTGTGTGGGACGCCAACAGAGTGCGTATGACGCCGTGAGAAAGTGTGGGACCTAAATGAGAGTGACGTCGGACGCCGTAGAAAGTGTGTGGGAACCAAATGAGAGTGCCTCAAAGGACGCCGTAGAAAGTGTGTGACCCAAATGAGTGTGGGCAGAACGCCTTAGAAAGTGTGTGGGACTCAAATGAGAATGCGCAAGGACGCCGTAGAAAGTGTGGTGGGAAATCCAAATGAGGAGTGCGCAAGGACGCCGCCGTAGAGCTGGTGCGGGACCCAAATGGTTGTGGGCAGAACGCCGTAGAAAATGTGTGGGACCCAAATAACAGTGCGTCGGACGCCGTAGAAAGTGTGTGGGACCCAAATGAGTGCAGGTCGGACGCCGTAGAAAGTGTGTGGGGAACCCGATGATGAGTGCGTCAAGGACGCCGTAGAAAGTGTGTGGGAACCAAATCGAGTGCAAACCAAATGATAAGGCGTACATGCTGCAGAAAGTGTGTAGGAACAAATGGGAGTGCGCAAGGACACCGTAGAAAGTGTGCAGGAATCGCCAAATGAGTGTGAAATGGACGCCATGTCACGCGTGATAAGGCAAGCCTGATAAAGCTGGATTCGGGAGCTGGAAGTCCGCTGTTCTTCACGTATTAGGTGAAATAAAATCAACTGTTTGTTCCGTATCACGCGTGATTTTGCTTTGATATGTTCCTACGGATAGGCTCCATACAATGCGATCTCTCACTTTGCACAAATATCAATAGTTGGTTCAAAACTCGACTGCCAAATCATACTTTCAACTATTTCACTACATTTTACGAAAATCAAATTATTCTACGCCAAATCGTTTAGGAATATTCCAAACTTTTTTCATTTTTCTTTTTACCTTCCCCCCTTTTACCTAGGTATATTTTTAATTTTTTCGAAAGAATGGCCATACCAAATCTTTAATTTTACCAGGAACCCCTAAAAGCTTTCAGGATTTTTTTTCTTTAGTTCTCACTGGATTCTTCGTAAATGAAAAATAAAAGCGACCGAATTTTTCCTGAAGTAGGAGGGTCGTCATAATTTCGCATATTTTCAGGCGTGGACTGACCTCCGATGCAGGGACCGTAAGTATTTTGCGGCCTTTGCACAACGGGCTGCTGGACCCTGCTTGAAGAGTCTCCTCTTCTTTTTTCGTTTCTCTAATGTTCATACTAACAAACATATTTTACATTTACATTTATTACATTGCCAAGCATTCTCTCTTTTATTTATTCAGGCACTTCACTCAAGCCACGCATAAATAAAAGTAATGAATAAGAAGTTAAAAAAAATAAAGATGTCACTACTGTGGTGGAAATAGTGTTCATAATGATTCTCCAATTCCAAGATTATTCGCTGCAAGATATACATATCCTCTGTTTCCGTGTGTGAATTATTTCCTGTTCGTCCGTGCGTCTGCGTGCGTACGCTTTGGAAATCTCCTTCTCCCCACAATTTCTCGCTGGTTCTACTACCCTCGCTCCGCACAAGCGCGCGAGGAACAAATAAATCAGGCTCGGAACCAGAGGATACTTGGACCGCTGTGGTGACCAAGATATTGAAAAAACGTCATAGAAGTAGATCAAAAGCTGGTGTCTCACTCTGCTTTGTTTGCTCTCAGTTCAACTGCTGCTGGCAAAATAAAATCTATACATGATTACTTTAATTATTTCCGTTTGACCTGTCGGATGTGTTCGCTATCAGATTTGACAAGCTAGGAGGTAGACGGGATGGATAGTATAGGATCGGATAGGACAGACGAAACTTCCGGTCTGACAACGAGTCCTCAAACATGTTCAAGACGGAAGTATGAAAAAGGTTTTACTTTCGCAAAAAGCAGGACGATATAAGGAAATCTTATCGGATTTGTTGGCAACCGCGTTAGGAAGTTCTGTCAAAATTAGGGTTTTAGGAGCTTTTGACACTTAACAGTTTTAAGAATTCCAGTCGAAGCTGCTTCCAAGCCGGTTACAGGTCAAATCGTGAAGAATCTTGGATCCATTCCAACATCAAAAATGGAATCGTACGAAACCGCTTTCATCCTGATTTTCACTGCTGTCCATAGTGACACTCGACAGAAGAGAGATATTCCAGACCTAGAAGTTAAACTCAGACTGTGTAGGGGAGTCATGAAAATGTGTGGACGCTTACCTGTGTTAAGGACGAGTGCGAATATGACAGTCAATCATTAGTAGAGAGTGAAAGGAATGGCCGTCAGAAGTAGAGGAGCCAATCTGTCATTCAAGCCATCCAACCGAGACTGGACCCATCAACGAACAGAATTCACCGCCTTGTCAATGTCGCACCGCATGTATTCAGGATCAGTTAAAAGCATCCAATGATGCACAACAAAATGAGTTTCACTGAAAGAAGAGCACGAAGTGGCTGCGGATATAGCACCCATTAGGACAAATATGTGAAGGAAGTAGAAGCGAAGGAAGAGTGGAGGGATCTCAGATTTTTTCCGAAAGTGAATTGATTCGTAACGACAGCGCGAATGGCGTTTCATTTCTGAGCTTTTAGCAGAGGAGCTATTTTTTCGAGGATGCGTGTAGGGTAATAAAACATGGGCCATTCGAGACCGATTCCAGATTGAAACGAGGGCACGTTAAGGGCAGCGTTTACAATAGCGTTCCTTTTTTCTGGTTTTCTTCTGATAAACTGGTATCCCAATTAGGCACCGATGATGAGAGGCAAACGGTTAGCCTTAATCAAAATCTGTTTACAAGGCTAGAGTGCTTTCCATCGCATTGAGTGAGAAAGGAAAGAAGTGACCGCTGATTGGGTACGCTACCCGCATCGCACTTCTAATATCACAACTCAACGATTCTATTTGCCGTAAGCCAGCAGCAGACAAACTGGAGAACCCTGTCCCCTGCTGCGGACCAACCGAGAACCTGAAGGCCACGAACATCAGAACCTACTGCAGACACTCACAGTCCGTGATTTTCATTTTGAAGGAGTGTTACGCGACCCAGAAAGTCCGCGGGCGTTGCACACTGCAATCTGTCTGAATTGAACTATCCGCCCACGCGGTCACTCGATGCATGTCTAGCCGTCGCGAAGGCATTTTTCCGGACGAGTCTCTCCCAACAGCTGGAGACAGCTTACTGGACTATTATTAACTGTTGGTCTAATATTCCTAAGCTAACCAATTTTACATGTTTGGAAAATCTCTGGTAATCGTAATGGGAGCTTGACACGCACGCCGACCGCGTTGGCGATGACAGTCTAATTCGGGCGAACTTTATTTTGACGAATCTGGCGCTACTGGTGCGCTCCTCCGGACCCTCAGTAACCTGGATTGACGGCTCCTCAGAGTGCATTATTAGGGGAACGTTATCCTACATGATAAATCTCTTTATTATATGTAAGAGAAAGAGAAGAGAGACAAAGGGATTGGAGTAGAGGGAAAAGTTAAAGGAACCTTGGTAATATTTTTGGAGAGGTCCTAAGAAAGATCTCTGGGCACCGTGAACCTATTGTGATCTTGTCATAAATCCCTAAGTAGAAGATTTGCAGGCAACGTTGGCGCCGTCCCCAACTTGTATCTGGCTAATCGATACTTTTTTTACGCGGCAGGTTCGCGGAAGCTTCACGGCAAACCATATCAGAAAAATCATAACATCAAAACTGCTTTTTTTTTTTTCGTATTTCAATCCTCGGCATAACAACTGCCACTTGGTATTCATAGACGTTGGTGGCACAGAAATGTTAACGAATCTGTTGAGGACTCTGGTATGTGATAGGAGGGCGATAACGACGTAAGCAACACGCAATCCCTAGAAGCAAGCACTCCTATATGCCCACAACGGTCACGCAAATTTGATAATCTTTTTCTCAAAGGGAAATTGGAGGGCTCTATTTCAAGTGCATTTATCCTGAACTTCAAAGGGATTTCTAGTGCCGCAGAGGAGATATCTTAGCTTTCAGAAAAATCTAGGGGTGACTGACGCTTGAATTAATCGGTTGGCTTCTTCGCCTGACGCGGTCATTCCGGCATCTTAAACGAGGTGTGTGCATTCCTATTAGGCAGGCGTAAATTTGTCACGGTCCTCAGCCACAATTTGAACACAATTTATCCATTGGTCGTGCTATTCCACCTCCTGCGAAGTAAAACATCGCGCCTGAATTGCCTTCTTCAATGCCCCGGGTGATCTCAAATCCTCCTTCACCACATCCGTCCAGAATTTTCGCCTACGTCCGGGCGGCCGTTTCCCAATAACAAGACTCGGAAGCATCCTTAGAGGCGTGTTGAACAAGACGATCTGGCGGTCTTTCTGAAAATACGCCCAAACAAACGAAGACGGCCTTCTATTGCCGCTTGAGATGCTTTTTGGGAGATGATGGCACCTCCCATCGTGTCAAGCGTTCATGTAAAAGGCGTCGATTTCGTTGTAGGAGGTCTTCATTGTGGCACATCTGCGGCCAGAAACATCCTAGCAAAACAACTAAACAGTTTCCTCTCGTGCAATCCAACTCTTTCCACCTGCGTCTTCGGTGTTGGTTTCACGTCTCCGATCCGTATAGGCTATAAAACGGTGAAATTCACTCGGTTCCTATGCGTGCTGGTGCGGAGCGGAGGGTTAGAGACAGTGAGAGAGCGTGGGGCAGACGGAGGCCGACGAGTCGCGCGCGCCGCTCGCGCCTCATGATTGATGTGTGAATTACGACGTTTTTATAGAGGGTACATCATGATAGGGCGAATAGCGGATAGGTAGACGTTCAACTTGACTTCCTTCGCGATGGGGTAGACCACAAGCACTTGGTTAGAGAGAATCGAATGCAGATGTAGCTTTTCGCACATCGTTGTGGAATATCCGCTGAATAACTACCATCGTTCTTCAGCAAACAGCCCGAATCAACAGAAATCATTCACTCTCAGTTCAATACGTTCACACAAACTCCAATAGAAGGCCTCTGAGCGACCCACATCTGCTTGCATTTGTCGGGACGAAGACGAAAATCCGGTAGGCTGCGGCATACTCCGAAACGAGGTTCACAATCGCTTTGCAGTTCTCTGCGTTGCTCTCAGCGAATAAACACAATGTCGTCGTGGCGTACTCCAGGTCGACAAGGGATCATCGTGCTGGTGTTTGAGTCACGTCCTCTGGAAACTTGTTCCTGCAACTCTACGCATGATGTCATCAACGGCGAAGTTGAGACAGAAAAAGGTCCTGCGACAGTTCCTTGCTTTAGTCCTTGTTTTTCACCTCGAAAGCTGACGTATGTAAATCCGACAGACGTACGAACGAGACGTATTGTTTCCTTGTTCGTGTCCTTGATTACCCAAACATACATACTTTTCCGGGACTCTGCAAAGGCGTCGCCAGAGCGTTGAGCAATCGACCACGATGAGGGGAGGTCAAATGCGGCTTCAAAGTCCAAAAAGCAAGCTGTAATGTGCTTTGAATACCGCTGCCACGATTCAATTCACTCTTTCTTACGACGAACCCTTGGTCGATGGTCGATCTTCCAGGTCGAAAACCGGCTTGCTCCTCTCTGGTCGTTTCCTCACGATGTTTGATGATGTAGTCGCTCGAGATTACCGATACGTTCCAAAACCTTTGTACATGACATGCAGTAAGGGAAATCCCAACTATAGTTTTTGGGGTCCTCGTGGACGAGGATAACTTCTTGTGAAGAGGTACGATGATCGCATGTCTCCAACGAATCGGGTATCCTTTCGCTCATCCATATGTTACAGATAGTATTGGTCATTTCACGAATCCCAGACGGAGGGAAAGAGCTTTCAGCATTTCTAGCAGTGATGTTGTCATCTCCACCTGCCTTTCCATTCTTCATTTTTCGGACAAAATCCTGAAATTCAGCCTCCCCAGTCGGCGGTTCCTCACTGACATCTGCAATGTGTTCCCCGAACATGCGGGAGCTCAGGTACTGATGGGGTTGGACGATCTCAGCAGTGAACTGAAGTAATTTCTTCCATATTGGCAGCGTCGGCATCACCAACTGCAACTCTATTGGTAGTGTTGAGGACAGGAGAACATCTCTTCATCTATGCGCGCTATACTGTCGTAACAACGTGTAGGGCTTTCATCGGGGTTCTTCTCCTCCCAAGCCACGACCTAATGTGTTTTTCTCTACATGCACAGCTGGTATAAAGCTGTGCGTCATCTCACCCGGAGTCCTCATTCTGGCATTCTTGATGCCGGCCCTGGAAGGTGACTTCGAGTCCTTCCTCCGGAGGCCAGCATATTGTTTGACCGCTCGGGGATAGGGGATCCCACGGCTGGGGGGGAGCGGCTTTCGATGCGGTCCGCAGGAGGGTGGTTCCTCAACCGCAGACCACAGCGAAGGCTGGCTACTTGTCCTTCGCCCGACCGAGACGGGGCTTTCTCTGGTGGGGCAGAGGGTTTCAGGCACCGTCGCTTTCCGGAATCAGGCACCGTCGCGGTAAGGTTGAGAGTACTCTCAAGACTGAGTTTGGGAACCGTCGCGTCCTGGCCGTGAGACACCGCAGCGGGGAGGTTGATGCACTGGTATAGCTGGTGACGGGATTCTGGATGGACTCCTGATCTGAAGGCACCGGGATTACAAGCCTTTAGGGCGGGGGTCGCTTTGCCGTACGGGCAAATTTCTTTCTAAGAGCTCGTTGTGCGCACGGAAAACAAGAATTTCTATTGTTTCCTCACACAAGATTTCTTTCTTATACACATCTATTTCAAAGTACTCGAACTTCGTTACCTTGAAGGCTTGGATAAGCCAGACCGGTGTAGTACTCCTGAGGGATGCTGTTGACGAAGAGCTCTTCCACGTATGAGTTAGACGGCAGCATAAAGTTGGATCCAGATAATAGATCATCCAGGTATTTATACTTTCACCGACTTTCCTTTTGGTCAGTATATCGGGTTCTACCGCAGCCGGCTGTCACAAATTTATGGCTGCCACTTCGCTGGCGCCTGGCTATTGACAACCTGGACAGGAACAGCCCCCCTTCCTCCAAGCTCCTTAGCTCTTTACGTCCATTCCTAGTTCGCGGTCGCTTTGAAGCTGACGGCGCAACTTTCTCCTCAGAAGCTTCTTCTCCACAAAGTTTCCTGCAGTCCGGAGAGCACACACTCTGTTGTAGGTAGATGTTGTTTCTGCTCTGAGACGTAGGCGAACTTCTTCTTAGGGCTGTACAACCGGGAGTGCCTCTTTAGAAGAGTCCTGGATGCACTCCTGGACAAATGAATCCGCGCGTCGCAAAAGTTTCTTCTCTGTCCGTACTCCTATGTGAATAGAAACGCGTTGTCGAAAATTCCTTTCTGCAGTCTCCATCTCTGAGACTTGTCATGTCAATTCTCTGCAGAGGAGGCTGAGCCCCTCGCTTCCTTTATAGAAATCCTCGCAGTGAAGTTCAACAGAACAGGACGGTGATCCGAATCGAATCCCTTACAGCCTCTAGATCTTCGAATGTCCGATACTGGAATATTTCTCGTCAGAACAAAAGTCGAGCTGTTGTTTCAAAGTTGTCATCTTCCGCTTCCGCTGCTCTTCTCTGGAGATAGCTGGGTTGGTCCCTGCCACGTAACCTGATAGCGGCGATGATTCCTTTAGGAATGTCAATGCAATGATCAGACCACTGCGTTCACAAAGTCGACAAACGCGGTGGCCCATTGTCCGATGTTTGCTCCACTGGGTCGAACCAATAAACGAATACTTCGGATTCCTGGTCAAGTCCCATCTTCGCGTTTGCGTCAATCCCCACGACAACAGCATGTAGACAAGGTACCCTTGGCCAGCAAACGCATAGAGTTCCTTAAAAAAAACGCATCCTTCGAATTGTCCTTGGCGGTTTCAGTGGGCGCATGAACGCTCACTATCCACAGCCTTCAGGCAAACCATCGCTCCGAGCGGTACCGGAGAACTACCTCGAGCGGCGCTGCCTGCAACTCCGCCCGAGCAAAAATTAGCCATCTACTCCGGGCCACAAAGCAGCCGCTCTGGGCCACAGCAGTATCGCTCGGAGCGATCTTCGGTCCCAACAGGCACTGCGGTCTCTGTTCGGGCGATTTTCAAAATTTCCTAATTGCTATTTTTTCTTTATTTCCGCCTCTTCTGGAGAGGATTAAGCCTATTAAGAGGATAAGGTACCTGTTACAGCCTGTGGGTCAGGAGGTTAATCCTGCCACAGGCCTGGCAAACAAGGATACCATCCCAGCATGGTCCGCAATGAGAAGCCTTCTCTCCACCGCGGGCCATGGGGATCCCCCTCGGCCGCCGAAAATTGTCATCCCTGAGAGTGATCCGAGGTCACCTCTCAAGAGTGGCCTCCCGAAAGGCCAACTACCCGTCTACACGAGGCGAGCTGCTTTTTATACCCGCAGGATTGGTTAGTTCTTTGAGCGATAACGTGTCTCGCACGTTATCACTCAAAGAACTAACCAATCCCGCGTCTCTCTATCTCTGGGCCATGGCACGACCGCGCACCACGCAATGGCCCCGAGAGCGACCGGAGAGCGACCGCGGGGCGAACTGGCACCGGACAGGGACCGAGGTGCCAGTTGGCCCTCGGCCGGGCTGTCCGGGCGATGACGTCATAATTGGGAGGAGCCGGTCCCGCTCGGAGCGATGGTTTTGCCCTGAGAGATTGAATCATTTTGTGATCCCCGTAGCCGTACGAATATTCCGACAACGACGTTGAGCCGAACTCCTTTGACCATACCATTTGAAATCCTTCCTTACAGCTATCGCACAGCCCCCACTTCCATATCATCAGCGTGACCGCAGTAGAGAGATCGTATTCTTCGACGTAGATGACGGATCTATCCAGAAGGCGAGTTTCCTGCAAAGCAGCAAACGGCATGCATGGAAGTAGCTCAGAAGGCTGGATAGCGCAGTTTGTTGGATATCACTCGACAGCGATCGACAGTTTCAGTGTGGCGAAATCGTGGCTTGTGACCAAAGACTCCATGAACTCCTTAGGTGTTACGGATCCTAAGGTGTTTTGGACCAGAAGGCCTTAGAGAGTGCCGGACGGCAAACACCTTTATGCAATGTATGGGATACTTTCGCAATATAGCTGTGAAACGCTATATCGCTCGAACGTTCCCCTGTGTGCACTCAAACGTCTGCTGCTAGGTCTTTCCAGCAGAAGCATGGTGTGATCAACATAAAATATACCTACTAATATTGCATGAATTGGTGAAATAGCCCTTAAAGGCAGTGTTCACTATAAAAGTCGTTTCTCTGTTTTTCCGGCCTCATCTTGAAAACGGTCCGATGCTGATTCCAATGATGTCCCTGGAATCGTACAAGACCCTCTGGAAACGGGAGTTATGGCCCTCCAAATTCAGCAAGGAAAATTGTGGACGAGTTGTCCGAGGCTTCGTAACTCCTGTTTTTGCAGCCGTTGTGTGGGGAGCTGACCTGAGTAAAGACAGACGTTGAGAATGAAGGGAAGAACGGGGCTTTTGATCGGAAAGCATCGCTCATTTAACCACAAATTCAGGGGAACTGTTATAGGATCGTGGGCGGAGTGGCCCAATGGGTCGGCTGGGCCCACGAGTTTTTCACCCACTTACCGGCCGTTTTTCGTCTCAGCTTCCGTTCTTAATATTTTTTAGGGACCCAAAGCTTACGTTTTAGCCAAAAAGGGGGAAACTTTTCTTCGTGAACACTGCCTTTAAATTGATAGTAGCGAAATAGCTGATTCACAAAGAAGTAATCTTTAAAGAGCAATAACTTGTTAACCTGCGATCCGTAGCAAAACCGAATGGCAGAATCGGAAAGAGCGTGTCCGAATTGACAAAGAGGCACTAACAGATTTTCAGAAGCCAATACATGGGTAGCAAGGTTCCCTAGTCAGATGAATCCTTTCCCTTATCTCTTGGGTGATCTACAAATCGCGATCCCACAGCTTTTTCTGTTTTCTGTCAGAATTTAGCCCATTTTTACAGAGAACGGGAAAAAACTGGCCATCAATGTAAGCAGAAAACGGAAAACATAAAAACGATATTGTTGTGGATGTAGATCACTTATCGGTTTTTCTTTACTGCAGACCGATCACCAAGTGGGCGGGTTTTGATCCGCCAATCACAGGCCGCATCGATCCACATATAAACCCGCTACCGCGGCGCTGTTTGGGACATTCTCGACTCGCCGTCTACCTGCTCTGCCGACCTCGTCTACTTGCCAGCCGTACCTTCCGGACGCCAACCACCGCCTCCTGCACACCTGCCAGCCGTCGCCGCCATCGACCCAGCCACCACCACGACTACCACGACGACGCCTGCGCCACACCTATCCTATTTGCTGTATTCGTAATAAAGCCATTTGTTAATCTGTGGTCCGTCATAGACGTAAACAATTGGCGATCAGATTTACTTTCGGACTGTTGGCTCTTAATTGGGTGTCGATCCGAACATTTTTTGTCGGCCCTTTGGCACTGGGTGACAAAAGAAAGAAAAATCAGCAGTACCAGCTTTTTCACAGCTGTTGATACTGTGGTGTCTTGCCTATTATCGAAGTCAAGCTACACGTAGACTCTGTTTCATCTCCAAGTGAACTCATGTGCCGTTTTCGGTTTATCACAGCGCGGGAGCGGTGGCTTTTTCGTCGAAACCTCTTTATCACTAGTTATATTACACCGGAGGGCCCACCGCTGCGCTGCTGGTGATAATCGAAATCAACAGGTCACTACGGCTGTACCAGAGCTTACCTAACGTGGGTTTGGCATTGCAAATAGTCAGGACACTCACGAACTGCTGGACGAAACAAGACCAGGTGCTCCGCATTGCGGTTGAAAACCTGAAGAAAGCGCCCAGAAGCCCTCGTTGGCGGTTAAATTTCTGGAGTATCAGGGGATCGTACAATGTTTGGATTTTTGTGCTTGATCCAAAACAGCCACTAGAAACAGCTTCTGCGTTTGGGACGCTGGAGCAGAGGTTTTGAGCAAAAAGTGTTTAGTGGGGTTGAGATTTATTGATTAATCGCCCTAAACATGGACCAGGAAACCGTCCAAAAGTTGATTGAGCAAACGCGCGCACAGCAAAATGAAGCTGATGCAGGGTAATGCACAGAAGCAAATGGAATTGATGCAGCAAATGATGCAGGCTATGTCTACAAAGATTGAGGCAAAGCCAGTAAAACGAGGTAGTGGCAAATGGGTCCTCCTAAACAGGCAGCAGCGACCGTTTATCCACAACGCTCTATTGCTCTGAATACTCAGGTAGTTGATACGTTAGAACGTGATGAAACTCGTAGAACATCTCCACTGGCAAAATAAGTGTGATGGAACACGTATGGATAAACAGTCGCTGCTGCCTCGTTTAGGTTTTCTCGTGGCAAATTCATCGACATTAATGTCCGGAATTAAAATGGTCGAATCCCAGTGCATTTGTTTTTGATCCTGAAACCGATCGATGTTTCCTCCTCGCTGGTACGATCGGCATGAAGACACATATTCAGAAAGATGGCGCTGCTCTTGCTGAGAGGAAGCGAGGTTGAGATTACTGCTAGGGAAGTTGGATAACGAATCTTTTGAGCAATACGAAAGACAGATCCTTCCCTAAAAACGCCATCACAAGTACAGTACAGTGAGACGATATCAGCCCTCAGGGACATGTTCGATGTCAGGAAGAATCGTTGAGTTTACTTCTAAGATATCAGTGTATGAAAGTTGAGAAACAAGACAATGAGGATTATATGGAATACACTGGTAGAGTGAACGAGATGTGTGAACACGCCAGCTTCAGCGAGCTGGATACTGATAGGGTTGAAGGCTTTGTTGTGTGATTTACGGTCTAAAATCACACAAGGATAGAGAAATTCGACCACGGTTGCTTGCCTTCCTGGGACAAGGAAGCCAAAAAGAGCGTTGCAGGGAAGCCAACGCTTCATGAGTTATACAAAGAGTGCGGGGTGGATCGAGTTGTGACGATATTGAAGTTAAGCGGCACAAAGATGATTGAGGAAGACTCAACTACCATGTTAGAGAGGTCAGATCAGAGCCGTCAAAGCCGAGGTAAGAAAGAGCGATTCAGTGGAATGCTGGAAGTGCGGCAAGAATGGTCACACTAGTCGAGAGTGTCGAAGCAAGCAATGAAAGTGCTTAACTCGTGTAAAGGAAAAGGGCACAAGGAGAAGTATTGTGAAAGAATGTTACAGTACAGAAGTAGATCCAAATCGAGAACACTCTCAGAAAAGGAAACACTGTGGGAGAGCAGTTCTCGGCACCCAGAAGTGCTGAGGGCTGACGTGAATGCGGTTCGGCAATACGTCAGGAGTTGGAAATCAACGGGCCCAAAATGGAGTTTTTTCAACTAGATACTGGCTCAGATATCACATTGTTAAATGCAGACATGTGGAAGAAGATGGGCAGGCCGAAGCTCACCGATACCTAGCTTGGTCGTGAGGGACGCTAGTGGTAACCAAATAAAGGTTTTCGGTGAAGTGTCAGTTCTGCTGAAAGAAGCCGTTGGTGAGGAATGTTGTTTTGTCCCCCCACAAAATTTTGTGTAGGCCTCTGATTGGACTTTCAGACAGAACGCTGAAATGGCAAATCACATGGAACGAATTGTAGCTCACGTGAGTACCACAGATGATGCCAACTCTGGTAAAATGATTTGAAACAAAGCGTTTGAAAGCGTTGCTTCCGAAGCTCTTACCTAGTGCTAAGCCGGTTTTCAGAATGAAAAAGACCTTGTAGCGCACATGCATCACAGCTCGAAACAGTTGAAAAAGAACTTGAGCGCCTTGAAGAAATGGGTGTTATCGGAACCGACAACCCACAGTGGATGGGCCGCTCCGATAGTTTTCGTAACGTGCAAGGCAAAATGGCAAATTGAGAGTTCAGCGCAGATTTTTCAACTGGTTTGAACAACGCCTTGGAGGCGTATGAGTATCCTGCATCCCCATTCCGGAAGACATTTTCGCGTTTTTGAATGGTGGGAACGATTTTTCTAGCAAATGGATTTTTCGGATGCTTTACCTTCAAGTAGTAATTGACAGACTGAGGCCCAAAAGTTGGTGGTAAATAAACACACACAAGGAGTCTATATCGATACAGAAGGTTGTCTTTCGGTATCAAAGACACCGCCAGGAGATTTTCTGTAAAAGCAACATGAACAAAAATGATCTCGGGTCTGGAAGGAGTAACAGCCTATCCTCGACGATATTCCCTGGTAGTCGGGAAGACACCTGAAAGAGCATACAAAGAACATTTATGCTTTTTATTCGTACAGAATAAAAAGAATACGGTTTCCGAAGTAAGACTGAAAAAATGCTCGTTTTGCAAAACCAGAAATCCGCTTTCTCGGGTTCATTGTAGACCGTGACGGACGTCGTCCAAATCCAGAGAAGGTATGGTTGCTATCGGCTAAAATGCCAGGAACCACAGAATGTGACACGAAGTTGTGCACATTCCTAGGCATGGTTACAGTATTATTCGTCCTTCATTCCGGAATATGAAGGAGATGCGTGAACCACTGGATGCTTTGCCGGTTGAAAAAAGACGTTGAATGGGTCTGCAAGCACACACATGAAACAGCGTTCGGGGAAATCGAAGAAAATGCTGGTGTCAGACTTGAACAACGACGCACTATAATCCTAAAAAACTAAGATAACTTCGTGGCTGCTGACGCGTGCGATTATGGGATCGGGTATGTGATCTCGCACATAATGCCGTATGGTACAGAAAAGCCTGTTGCCCACGGCTCGGAGATCACTCACACAGTCGCCGAAAAGAATTTCATGCCCAGATAAAGAAAGAGGTACTCAGGTCTCTGTGGAGGCAATCAAGAAGTTCCATAAGTATGTATACGGGAGGCGTTTCACGCTCCGTACTGACCACAAGCCGTGTAGTAGGCCATATTTTGGCAACAAGAAGGGCGTATGCATAATCCATTCCGGCCAACCTTCTGATGGCGTTGGAGCAACAATGCTGATAGGCTACGATCTCGAAAATCTGAGTACATCAAGACGGATTCGTTCGGACAGGCGGATGGATTATCGAGATTGATTCAGAGGCATCCCCTTTGTAGAGTGAGGACTGCGTTGTCGCGTCGGTTGAGAGAAAAAGACGTGAATCTAGTGCTTGCAGATGCTGTACGCAGATTGCCCATGACAGCTAACATGATTCGTGAGCACACTGAAAGGGATGTTCTTGTTGCGAAAGCCGTGGAAAGGTTTCACTGATACTGGAAGCGGAAATGGCCAAAGGATGTAAAACCTGAATTGAAGCAGTTTTACACTAAAAGCGTGAATCATTGTCGATAGTGCAAAAGCTGCGTGATGGTAGGCGAGATAGGGTCGTCGTACCAGAGACGCTGAGAAAAGAACGTTGCCTCAAAGAGCTGCAACTGTGGTCATCTTGGGATTGTCAGGATGAAAGGACTAGCGCGAAGCTATGTCTATTGGCACAAATATCGACTGAAGACTGTGCAAAGGTTGTGAGAAGTTGGCGCTGATTGCCAAACTACACTCAAAATCTCCCACTAAAGTACCTCTATGAACGTGGAATACACCAGAAAATGTTTGGGAGCGAGTTCATGCTGATTTCGCTGGTCCAATGGATGGAGCGTACTACATGGTCGTTGTTGACGCCTTTGAGTAAGTGGCCGGAGATGTTTGTGTGTGTTAAAGAACATCACAGCTGGCACAACGGTAAAGCTGTTGGAAGAGCTTTTCCGCACGTTATGGAAATCCGAAAAACGCTAGTGAGCGATAATGGAACACAATTCACATCAGAGCTGTTCAAGCGAGATGCTGCGAAGAACGAGGTGTGTTAATCATGTGGAGAACACCGCCAGTACCATCCTCAGTAAAAATGGTCAGGCAGAAAGATTTGTTGATATCCTGAAAAGAGGGGATTAAGAAGCTGGAAAGGGGAGGGAGTACGTCCGCTCGCTCTTGCAATGAATGCCTGGACACAAAAGTTATTGGCGTATCGCACTACGCGAAGTGCTGGCGGCTCCTTTGAACGGTAAATGTCCTGCCGAAGTCTTCCTGGTGAGAAGATTAAGAACGCGGCTGAGTATGTTGGAGACCGTCTTAAAGAGCAATTCAGGAAGCAGAAAGCGCTTTGCTGACCGTAGGAAAAACACAGATGCAATTCGATCGCAAAAAATGGTAACAAAGCATCGAGGTTTTTCTGCTGGAGACACTGTCCTGGTCAAAGCAGTACAATGGAGCATTGGGCTTCAAGTGGACTCAGGGGATAGTCGTGAAAAGCCTTGGAAAAGCTCATGTTTGAAGTGGACATCGGAGGCAGAAGGCATGCGAACCAAATGCGAAGTGAAGCAATATTGAGCCATAAGTATGATGGGAACGAATATTCCCACAAGATCTGCTTTTGGACTTGTTTGAAGTTGATCCTGTTAGCACTGAAGAAGTTCTAGAACAGGAATGCCATGTGATGGGCAGGATCAAGAGCGCTTGAGACTGTGACGGTCATTCCCAGTAATGATACCTCCGCCTGCACTTCATCAAGACTACGCGCAGCTTCCAGCACGAGTCGCGCAACGCAGGGATTAGTTAAAAGCCGAGCTAGTAAACAATTGGTTGGTTTCGCTCCGGCAACGTTACGAAGGTCAACTCGACAGCGCCGCAAGTCAAAGCAGTATGAGTTTAGTCAGTTGATTTTGAATTGTTTTACCTGTGCCGTAGTCTACCTCTTTAAAAGGGAGGTGTTGTGATGTAGATCACTTTATCGGTTTTTCACTGCAGACCGATCACCAAGTGGGCGGGTTTTGATTCACGCCAATCACTAGGCCGGCGTCGCTCCAACATATGAACCCGCCGCGGCGCTGTTGCAGGACATTCTCGACTCGCCGTCTACCTGCCTGCAAACCTTGTCTACCCGCCAGCCGTACCCGACGCCGGCACCGCCTCTCCTGCACACTCTGCCAGCCGTCGCCGCCATCGACCAGCCACCACCACGACAACGCCACGACGACGCCTGCACACCACACCTGATCCTTTTCGCTGTATTCTAATAAAGCCATTTGTTAATCTGTGTCCGTCAAGCAGGATCGTAACAGATATATTCTGGCACAACCCTGATTTAGAAAACATGATCTCTTTAGCCCCACTTGGTAGTGCTCTGGATAAAAATTCGAAGAAAAAACGAGGGAAAATGGAGAGCACTCAACGCGCCATCAGTGAAAAATCCGTCACGTTTTCTTATCTTCAATTCGCTTTGGGGCAAGCTTAGCTGCAAGCTCTTCACAGGTTGGTCCCTTCCAGAATCAGATTTTTCGAGATCACAGAAATTTAATCTATAGGTTCACTAACTTGCTTCTTGCACAGTACAAATTTCTCACAACTTCTCCATTTCCATCCTGAACAAGAAACTACATCAATTTTCCCACCATGACTTGCAGCTAAAACGCCTAGAACGTTACTCCAAGTGACAATAATGACCATATATATATATATATATATATATATATATATATATATATATATATATATATATACCAGGTTGTCCAATAATTCTTGTCCGAAAATTTCACTCATTTTTAATTTTTTAAACTTTATTGAAAAGAAACAAGTCTAATCAGCAATATAATCACCCCAGTTATCCACAACAGTGGCCCATCGATTGGGCAGGTCGCCGAATGCCCTTCTCTGCCCAGAATTCCGGGGCAAAGCGACTCGAAGAAGTCCGCGATGCTCGGATTTGAGGTTGTCGTGAGTTGGTGAACTTTCTTCCCGGCCAAAATGGTGCTTCAGCGGGCGGAAACAAGTGGTAGTCGGAGGGGGGCGATGTCCGGGAGTACGGTGGATGGAGCAACCGTCTCCCAGCCGAGCGTCGCCAAATCCTTCTGCTGGATCTCCTTCTGACACGTGATGGCGCGCGTTGTCGTGCAGCAGGTGGGATTTCCGAGACCCGTCGGGGACGCTTTTTCTCGGATGCGCAGCGGCTACAGTTTCTCTAGCTGATCGGGTGCGTAGATGGAGGCGGTGACCGTCCTGCTGCTTGCAGGGAGCAGCTCGAAGTACAGCATGCGCTTTGGTGTCCCACCAGCAGCAGAGCATGATCTTCCAGCGGGTGCAGGTCGGCTTTCTGGCGTCGTTCGGCGGCTCTTCTCCGCGCGGGATCCAGACGGCACTGGCGGGCGACGTTAAGTCGTAGAGGACCCCAGCTCTCATCCCCAGTGACCAGGTCCTCGGTGCCCGTGTCGTTGCTCAGCAGCCACTCCTGTAGTACACGAACGTACGAATTCGACCTTGGTCCCATTTTAGCTTGCACTGATAGCTAGACGCGGCATGACTGCGCCTATATACCCCTAGCGTAAGGGCAACTAAGAGAGAACCTTTCTAGAAGGTTCTTACACTAATATATATATATATATATATATATATATATATATATATAGTATATATATATATATATATATATATATATATATATATATATATATACTACTCTCTCTATATATATATATATATATATATATATATATATATATATATAGATATATATATATATATATATATATATATATATATATATATATATATATGCTATATATATATATATAGTACCTTTGGATACCTTGATGATCCCATCTTTCACTGCGCGTCGCCGCCATGTGGACCACATCTCAACTGATCCCGGAGCAAAGGGACATCCAGTGATGGTGATTTTCAGGAAGCTCCTCGCTCGGTGCACAACGTCCTGACTCTGCCTGGAAATACATGACTTTATGCCCGTCAGGGAGGACGTCCTAGAGAGTCACGTGGTAAATCCAGATTTGTTGTACGGAGGCTCCATCGGTCATCCATGCGGCGCAACACGTGTCCTGCCCATCGGTGTTTTGGACTGGGTCATGAACAGAAGAGGGTTCATTAACTGCGACTGCTTCCGAAGATCTACACTGCGTAGGCCACCAGCTTCGCTGGGCACGACGGATTGAAGTCTTCAGTAGTCTGCGGTTCCAAGGCCCTCGTGAGCTGTCCTTATGGCCTGTGTGATCGCTCTTCGTTTCCCAAGCCCATGTCTCGGTTCCATAGCACAACGCAGGTAGCACCGTGGTGTCGAACAAACGTGCTCGTGTCTTCACGATCCTGTGCAATTTGTCTGTCATTGTCCACTATCGATCCAAGTGCAGACCAGGCAGCTCGTCGTCGCCGTCCGATCTCCGTAAACAAGTCGTTTTGCATGTTCGGTGACCTCTCTTTCCGAGATAGACGTAGCTGTTCGTAGTGGGTAGGGAATGCCAGAAAGACGAATGGGGCTGTCGTCACTCTCACTGGTTGCGCATCGCCAGGGTTTTTCCTCCAGATTGTTGTAAGGCCGATCGCTTTGCCTGCAGCGTCCAGTTCTGTTAAGCATTCCTTCGACTACCAGAGGAAGACGAACCCAGCAAGCACAATGTCGTCAGCGAAGCGCAGGTTGGATAGTCTGCACCCGTCTGTGAGGGACACCTTTGCTATCCCAGTCGATGTGGCGCATCACGTCTTGTAACGCGGTCGTGAACAGCTTCGGCGAGATGGTATCTTCCCTGTCTGACACCCTTTCCAATCGACACCTTCAGTTTTCCTCTCGAATAGTTGAATAATGGTGTTGCTTCCATTGTTGCACTCTTTCCAATATTCTGATGTACTGGGCGTCAACACCAGCGTGGATGAGAGCGATTAAGAACAGCCGGGACTTCAACCGAATCGAATGCCTTGGTGTAGTCCACAAAGTTGACGGAGTGCTAGAGGTAGATGGTACTCCCTTGTCCGCTCAATGACTTGCGATAGCGCCTGAATGTGATCGAGACAACAGTAACCCTTACGGAAGCCGGCCTGTTCTCTCTGGGCTGAAAGTCATCCAGAGCCTTCTCTATCCCTGTTCAGCAGAATCTTCGTAAAGACCTTGTACGGCACTGAGAGTAAGAGCTATTGGCCTGTAGTTGCTGATGTCATCCCTGATCACCGCTTTTTGAATATTAGTATCGTTCTCTTGACAATTTCCCACTGCGCGAACGACTCCTTGCGCGAGGTATCTCGGAGAAGTGTTCCGCCAGGAACTTTCGCATAAAGGTGAACCACCCGCTCCTGAGGGACTCCGGTGGTAATGCCATCTGGTCCAGTAGCTGTGCTTTTTCTTCTTTCCTTTGCGCAGCAAAAAAGCAACTTCACTCTCAAGCGATTGGAGTTGGGTCGTCTGCTATTGCAGAGTCAGTGGGCTACGCGGCACGAACAGTGTTGAGTTGAAGAGAGTGCTGTGAGAAATTCACCAAATTTTTTTTCCATACCAGCGCGGGACGTGCAAATGCAACCTGAGGAATCCCGAAGGGCTGACACTTAATCTCTGCGATCTGACAGCTCACTCCGACAAAAACCTGATGCTTTTCCTCTGGTTCACCGTGTCCAACAACTTCCGCGCTCGATATTGCTTTCCAGATCGCTCGATACTCTCAGCTCTGCAAACTTTGGCTGATCGTGACACGCTTTACAAGTGACTGGTATTCGGATCGAGATGTACCAAAGGCGGCGTTTTCCAGCAACAGTTTAGTCTCCTTTGCGCAACCTCTCAATCGGTTCCCGCTGCTCCAACCAATGAATTTTTTCGGCGTCGCTTTATCTTGCGACACAGATCCTTGTAATCGTCTGTAGGATCACCGAAAACATTCCATTGCGATATCGGCTTCACACTGCGCTGCATCACTTCTGAATCCACGGTTCCGGACTTTGCTGCAAAATCTCTGACTAAGATGTTTCCTCGTAAAGTCGCGTTGTGAAGTCGAAGCTTTGCTCAGAAGCATCCTGTGGTCAGAGCCTTTTTCACGAATGACGGAACAGTGCCGACGTCTAGGAGGGCCCATCGCTACGATTAACGAGAATATGGTCAATTTCATTAGTCGTCAGTTCCGTTCCACGGTGACTTCCAGTGTCCATCGCCTTCGACATTCGGGCTTCTTGTAAAACGAGTTACCGTGAAACATATGTGCGCTACACAAAGTCACCTTGCCAGGCGAGAACCATTATCGATTTTCTGATGTTGCCTCCATACGATCCGAAGGATTCTTCCTTCTCCATCTACTGCTCTTCCGAGGACAGCATTAGAAGTCGCCCAGATAAATCTTGTGAAAGCTTCTTTCTTTAGCTACTACACCCTCGGAGGTTGTCCGTAGAACTCATCGGCGCGGCTCATCATCCGCAGCAGCTGATGTTGGTGCATATGCGTTGATGATAGAGTTTGGTGGGTGTCCTTTGGGCTTGAGTCGTAAAACGGCCAGGCGCGGGGGAGTAGATGAAGTGCGAATCCATAGTGTGTGCTATGGTGCTGTTCAGTAAGAAGCCAACACCCGCCAACGTTCCGTCCCTCCACTTTTTTTTTTTTTTTTCCGAGAATCAACAAAACTTCCATCTTTCAGAATTTCTGCACGGAATCTTTGTTGTTCGTCTTTGTCTCCTGTACTGCTATAACATCGTAAAGTATTCGATCCGCAGCTCTGCAGAACGACGTTCTGATCCGCTTCAGTTAGAAAGAGAGTTCCGGGCGTTGAAAGAGCAAAATCGTAAACAGTCGCGATGCCTGTGTTTGTCCCGGTCCAGTTTGTCCGTTTCCATAAAGCGTCCATGCCTACTCCGAGATTTGATGGCCCCCTCATCGGTTGCCATACCATCCGACGTCGTAGACGGCTGGGCGCGGTGTGCGGAGGACTGGGGCAGCTGATTGGATGTCGATGCGTAAAGGCATTCGTCTCCTAGATCTCGTCCTTAGCCGGGCAAGGGAGTGGGATGAGCCCCATGAACGCTTCAGCGCTGGGCTTGATGCTGACATTCTAGGGGAGACAGTTCGGATCTGCTCTTGTCAAAAAAATTCACACCAAGGCTTGCCAGAGCAACCCTACAGGGCCTGTGAACGCTCCCACCGTACACCAACGAGGAGGTAGATCCCTATATATATATATATATATATATATATATATATATATATATATATATATATATATATATATATATATATATATATATATATATATATATATATATATATATATATATAGCAGTATACTATATATATATATATATATATATATATATATATATATATATATATATATATATATATATATATATATATATATATATATATATATATATATATATATATATATATATATATATATATATATATATATAAGCTAGCATTATACTGTTGGATAGCCCTCCTAACCTGCATTCTGAATACCAGATCCACATTAAAAATGTTGATTTAGGAGGAAGAGAGTTATCAGGAAAGGGACTCTAAAGACGCAAAAACGCGTTCCAAGTGCCTGCTGATCAAATCCTACGCCTTGGTAGTGTTTATAAGGCGATGGATATTCAAGAGACAGTGAGAAGACGTGAGGGAGAAGGAGATGAAGCCATATCGCGCAAGGTAGTAAATTTCCAGTTCAAGCAAAATAGAGGATGCACGTGCGCGCGTGTGTATGGTTACCCAGGACTAGATTAGACTATATGGTTAAGTGTGTTTTCTTCTTCTGTTCTGTGTGAGACTTCTTCTTACCAATTTATTGGTGAGCTTTCGTCGCCCTAACGACTTTCTCAAACCTAGAAGTATCCCTCGATATCTATTACAACTCAATCAAATTTTTAACAATTGTAAAGAGACACACCAGTTGCTTTGGTCCTTTTCCAGGGAGATTGGAAACTACGGCGGCTCTACGGTTGGCTCTCTACGGCTCTACGGTTTGCTACAATAGCAGCACGGCTACTAGCTTTGGTTCAAATCTCACTGATTCGGAACGACGTGGACTCAGGAAATTGTTTTCATTACGAAAAGAGCTACGATACAGTGTGAGTGATAAGGAGGCGATTTTGTTGTGATGGAGCAATCGATGGATAAAAACATTGGGCATCAGGGCCTTTCTGATGATAACACGTATGAAAGGTCTTCATCGCGAGAATTGAGATGGCATGTGAATCCATCTCGAACTTCCACAAGACTTGTACTCAACAAAATCATGGATAAAAGAACAGTTGATCGCTTTATATAAACTTCCTGATCGCCCCTCACCTACTATACATTGGTAAAGACCCATACAATTTCCAGAAGATCAACTCAAAATCTACTACACATAGCGGAGGAACACACATCAAGACAAGGCCGATAATCTCATCATGCGGCGGTCCTGCTGATAGAATAAGCTGGTTCCTTGTCAAGATACTATCGCCGCTCTTCATCAGAGAGTGTCGGCGCATTATTGTGAATGCCCAAGAGTTTGTAGCAGCTTTTAGATCGCTGTGAAGTTCCTGGACGGTGCTTGCTATGCAAGTCTAGACGTCGTCTCTCTGTACACGAACGTCAATAATGACGACGCAGTAACCACATTATTGGAGCTTCTCGACCAATATCATCAGGGATCGTTCACGCACTTTTGGCCTGACGCGGAACCAGACATTAGAACATTGCTTAGCAGCAACGCTACAGGTGTAACATCTTTCTAAATATAACGGAGGAATCTCTACCGGCAGAAACGAGGACTAGCCATGGGCCTGCGGTTGGCGCCTTTGCTGGCCATTGTGTATCTGGATAGAATAGAAAGGAGGTCATTGACAAACAACATCTTATTCTTATAAACGATACATAGATGATGTATTCGCCATCGCTCGGTCAGCTCATGAACCTCGAAGTCGCACTGACACATCCTAAGAAACGAATGCGACACAAATATTCGTTTCGACGATGGAAATCCCCTGACGAGAATGGCATGCTCCCCGTTCCTCCAACACAAATGTTAAGGATAACTGGCGGTGTCAAGCATCTGGTTTGGTATAAGAAAACAGCATCAAGAAGTATTATCCTTCACTCGCGGAGCGCAAACCCGCTCTATATGAAAGCAAATGTGGTTGAGGAACCTTCTGACGACGAAAAAGAATAGAATGTGTTCACAAGAAACGCCAGATGTAGAGGCTGAAATAGCAAGAATCCTGACCGAGAACGGATACACAGACGTCAGCTCCCACATCATGGCGTCCCTCGTTCAGTCCTGGAGGAATATCAGCAATGGTCTTACCATACGTTAACGAAACGATCGCTAAGAACGTGAGACCGAGTTAAAGAAAGCGGCAAATCTACCTGTAAAGCTCGTATTTCGGCTACCTCCACCTAATCTGGAAGAGCCTGCTGACATGCTCGAGGATTTACGTGAAGACAGCGCTTTGTGGCAAGAAGAAATTGTGGCTACTGTACTGATAGGAAAATATGTCCAACTGCGCGGTACAGTTTACATATGATGCACTTACGTATGAGGGAGCTGCGGACAGAGATATATGTGGAGAAACAATGCGCCTGTTACATTAACGTCTGGACGAGCACCAACGAGCCTTCCGAAATCCTGCTTCGCACCCAAGAAATACTTTCTCGAGGCGCCGCACTCAACAACATGCCTATGAACAACTCCCTACATTGAGAGCTACCGTGCTGCACCGATCTCTGGAGGCTCCGCTTGAAAGGAAATTATATGAAGCACTGGCAATTAAGCGGCTGACCCCTGACAATGAGATGAACAACCGAGATGAGATGGCTGATAGTCTAAAACTTATTGCGTAGTGCGGCGAGTGCGGCGATTGCGATTACCCTATCACCACCGCTTAAGCAGTAACAGTTAGTTGTGTAGGGAAAAGCGAGCGGTGAGGCAGTTAGTTCCTCCACTCATAATTTGTTCTGTATCACTGCCCCTTACAGTCACAACCGTAGAGCCACCGTAGTTTCCACTCCCTGGAAAAGGACCAACAACTGGTGTGTCTCTTACAATTGTTAAGAATTTGATTGAGTTGTAATAGATATTGAGGGATACTTCTAGGTTTGAGAAAGTCGTTAGGGCGACGAAAGCTCACCAATAAATTGGTGAAGAGAGAAGTCTTACACAGAACAGAAGAAAGAAAACGCGTTTGAAAGATGAGAGACTCCGGGATAGCAGCATTCTGAATTATATGGTTAAGGATCAACTGAAAGGAGGTGTGTGTAATATGGTTACGAGGATGTCCTGCTACAAAAATGCGTTAGGCACCACGGCAAGCATGAATAAAATAAGATACATTCGCCGATTAGCGGATGATACTGAGGAAAAAGAAGGAAGTGATTGTCTTTGGGAAGAACTAGGAAATGCTTGAGTACACAGTGGTCATTCAGAACATGTTGTCTGTAATCATGGCCTTTCGTTTACCGACTAGAATGCGGCAGTCCCAACAGAATCTGATGGGATTCCCATCTAAACGAAGTGAGCAGATGTCAAACTGAATCCGAACATCCTATGCATGGCGTGGGAAACGACCCTATTTGTGCAAACTCCCCTCCATATGTTTACCCGGATTTGATGCTGCCCAGTCTTCCGAGATATCTGGGAAAGTCGAGTATTTGGCCCAGAGCAAAACAAAAATGACAGAAATCACAAACCAAATTTCACCTCTAAGCACTTCTCAGTATAAGATTTTTTTTGGAATGGCTCCGAGATTACTGGGCTGCATAAATTATAAATCTTATCCAGCAGAAGTTTGAAAAAGATCAGAGCGGAAACGTTCGCTTGGAGAATCAATGTGTATGAAACTCATTGCAATACGAACGCTCTTTGCTCAGCCGAGTGGCCATCGAGAGTTGTAAATAGAGTTTCAATGATTATGAAGAGTGCAACCGACCTATTATTCTTCGTCAGTAGATGTGTGCAACTTCCTGGGATGAATTAGACTACATGTGCTCAGTTCACTTAAGAACTCTGGGCACGAACTAAATTAAGAGCAATTAAAACAGAAAGTATAGCCTCTCTCTCACTTGATTTTGAACTGGTCGAAGTTACGACTCACTATCTGGCTTATCATGTCAAAAAGAAATCTCCTCATGACGGTTATATTTTGCCCTGGACGACCGCTCCGCTCCCTTGCTCCGCTCCGAACTCTTTTGAGCGAGAAAGGCTCAAAAGGAACGCAGCTAATGAACGATGAAACTGAGAAGGCACCGACAATCTCACATCAAGAACCAGTGTGCTCGTTCAAGCAGACTGTCATCTAAAAAATTGCATTACCGTAAATACAATACCCGCACTAATTTGTTACCTTCAAAAAAGCCGCAAAAGGTCGCGAAGTCGCGACTTTTGCGACTTTTTCGTCATAACTTGGCTCCAAAGTGCTCCAACTCTGGAGCTCTGGAAAACATATTTTGAATCAGCATCAGAGCTCTTTTTCTTTTGAGCATACACGTGTCTCACGGGCATACAAGGCATATAGGGCTTTCATCCAATCGATCGCGTTGGCGAAAGAGGAAAGTGTCAAGTAATTTGTGGTTTTTCGACATAATTTCACGTCCATCTCCAACAGTGTAAAGCTTGATATAGGCAGCAGGTAATTAAGCTGTCTGCGGCTGACCGACCTTTTCTACAAGGTTCAGATTTTTGCGTTTTCTACCCCGAATATTTTTGCCATTTCCCGAGCCACAAGCCTCTTTTTTGCTTAGGGTTTACAGGTAGTAGCAATGATTTTCGTCAAATGTGTCTGATTCTCTCCATAACGAGAAACTCGGAGAAAAATTAGATCGCGAAAAGTGGTTCCCAGCGATGTCCAATGAGTGACGTTTGACTGTAGCTCTTCCAAGGAGGCCAGGAGTTACTGCTGGCAGCATTCGCAGCTCCTCGCAGCTCACGATGAATATGTAGTTTTGTAAACCAGCTAATATAAAGTTTTGTAAACCAGCTACTACTTGAAAGTATAAATGACTGGACGGAATATCTGGATACGAAAAAATGCTGTGATGTGGTGTATTTCGATTTTTCAAAGGCCTTTGATCGAGTGGATCACTCTAAACTTCTTTACAAAATCACAAAACTTAAATTTCATCCGTTGATCATTAAGTGGCTTGAGAACTACCTCACTGGAAGGACTTTCCAAGTAAAAATAAATTCTACATTTTCATCAGTCAAATCAGTCAAGAGCGGTGTACCTCAGGGAGGGGTATTGTCTCTTATTTTGTTCGCTATATACACCTCAGAACTTCCCGGGCTTCTTGAGGATTGTGGTGTGGTGTGTAAACAGTTTGCTGACGATATCAAGATTTACAGGAAAGTTGTAAACAATGAGGATCAGATTATGATTGCAGATGCCCTGGAGAAAATTCTCGATTGGTCTCACAAATGGAAACTGCCACTGTCTCCGGAAAAGACAGTTTTAATGAGAATAGGACTGTTCAACTTGCCATGCACCTACAATATTGATGGTCATGTTCTTACTGCCTTGTCATCTATTAGGGATTTGGGCTTCCACTATAACAACAAACTTGATTTTTCTGTTCATTTTAAATTCTTGTGCAAAGAGGCTTCCTCGAAAACTTATCTTATTTTCAAGGCGTTATCTGTCAGGAACAAGAATGCACTGTAAAAGCTTACAAAACATACGTCAGGCCTATTCCAGAGACCGGAACATCGGTTTTCTCCCCGCGTAAACGGAAGGATATTTTGCAACTGGAAAAAGTTCAAAACAGCTTCACACGTAGAATATCTGTTAGATCGAAAATCTTGCCGCACAACAGAATACCTAACGCATAGACCAGGAATAGAGAACTAAAACTCTATTCCTTGGAATCTCGCCGACAGCTCAATGACGCCTGCACGGTTTTCAAAATACTGGCTGGCGTTATGAAAACAAACATTTCAAAATTCTTCAAGCTAAATCCCTCTAGGACCAGGGGAAGCGCACTGAAAATCTCATATGCAGCTCCGAAAGGCAACACGAGAGCCTTTTCATTCACTTGCAGAGCAGGATCCATCTTCACTTCTCTTAACCTTGATATCACACCGTTGCCTATTCCATCTGTTCTGTCCAAATTCAAACGCCTTGCCGGGAAGAAGCTATTGAGCTTCTAGAAGTGTGATGGCAATATGTACTCGATTTTTCTATTGCGTGTGCCTTAAGCAACGTATTTAATAAATAAATAAATAAATAAATATAAATGCCTGTGAATGACCCATCGCGTGGAGTGACATTGCAGGAAATTGACCGTAACGCGTTGTGATGCAACGCGGCAGTTAGATTGATGAGAAGATTTGAGAACCACCCGTACAGTAACCTCTATAAAACGTCGAAATTCACATCATTCGAGGCGAGAGCGGCGCGTGCGATGCCTCAGCCTCCGTCTGCCCTCTGTTCTATCACAGTCTCTAACCTCCGCTCCGCACCAGCACGCGTAGGAACCATGTGAATTTCGCCATTTTATAGCCTGTACACTTCATTGAATTCGAGCCCTCGATATTTAGCAATTAGACCACCCATAAGGTTAACTCCTTTCCAATCCAATTCCTGTCCATCTTAACCTACTCAGGCAATCGCGGGGGTCGGTGGCCGGTGAAAACGCCCCGTCCCAAATAAAATTGATCCGATGCGGCTGATCGGCGGAGGTTTCGGCATGACTCATAACTGCCGAGGTTTTCATGGTGATGTCTCATATGTGGCGGAGTTTTCGGGGCGATGTGTTGCAGTGTCTGCACGGTTTTTCTCTGGTACTCTCTCGTGTAGAGCGCGGAATCGGTAGCCCACAATGTACACGCTGCACTGGGATGTGACGTGTTTGTGCTTATCACGGTTGACAGCTCGGGATATCGACGCTTTGGCGGGCGTCGGTGGCAGGTTAACAGGTCAATTGTGCTGCCTCTCAACCTGCCACCGACGCCCGCGACTGCAGGAGTGGTAGAGGGTGGTCGGTGGGAGGTGATTAGGCGAAACTTTCGGTGTAAACACGTGGGTGTGACGTCACGTTGAGTGGTCGGTGGGAGGTGATAAGGCAGAGCTTTCGGTGTGAACGGGACAAGGATGACGTGGCATTGTAGGGTCGGTGGGAGGTTGACACGCGGAGTTTTCGGCATGAATGGGGGAGTTTTCGGGCCTTGCTCGTCCCTTTTTTCGTTTCGAGCGGGAGCACGCTACCTGTTCAAGTCCTCTCAACCGGTCACCGACCCCCGCGAGTGTGTGAGTAAGAACCATCCATATTGTCAAATCCCTTCTACCCTGCACTCGTTCTTGCTGCTTCCACCAACGCCATCTTCTCGCTAGTACCCGAGTCCATTTCGGCTGCCGGAAATCAATCAATTTCGGGGTACTTCGCTTATTGAGCGATGCATGAGAGACACTGCAGGGCGAAGATTTCGACATCCTCAAGAGAGGGCGCTGGGAACAGGGATGTGCGGCAATTGCCGTTTGTCGTTTGCCGAAATTTTCGTTATTTTGCCGGCAAAACTTTGAAGGGAAACGCCACCTATTTTCGCGGCCATGTAGGCACTAGGGGTGAGAGAATTATCCGTTGCTCGTCTTGGAATATCTGTTTTCCGCCCCATTGCCTTGCCCTTCTTGAACAAGATAAAGGATAAAAATCTGTTCACGATCCCACCATATGTAGTATTCTGCTAAGCAAGTGTGCATGTGTGGACGCGTGAGTGAAGCGTCCACGATGTATTTTGATTCCGAGTTTTCCGCAGATACAAACTCTGGAGCAGATCTAGTGGGCTCTCAATTTCGATTAACACCAGCAGCCGAGCCGTGGGCTTTGGAGAAATAAAATTTGTCATAAGGATTCTTTAATGAGAAGGCGACCGCTTCTTGCTGTGACAGTCGAAAACAGAGGCTTTCTTGAAGTGAACCAGAGCCTAACTTGCATGAAATAGACGCTAAGAAAACCCTCCAAAGCGAACGGAAACCAGATTCCTGGCCTATAATGGGCCCGCCCTTGCTTCTGAGATAGGATGAATTGACCAGTACAGGCGGAATAGACCTTGCTGTTTTAGTGGAGGGTTACGAATTTTGCGGTTATTTCCTAGGACTCAAAAACTGATGGAGGACCGTACGGAAAGTATTTACTTCGTCGGATGTATTGCAGTAGAGAGTCCAACTCCAAAGCGGTGCTTTAGTTTCTGTTCCAAAGTTTCGACAGTTTCTGGTGTAGCTGAAAAAGCAGGAAGCATTTGTGCGACACTGAGACTTTTGTGCGACACACGTGGGCAGGAACTCTGAGAAAGTCTTCCGCGCCAGTGATGGTACCGCGACCCTCGACTGTGTCGCGATGGTTCCACGGTAGTACCGCAGCGGCTCCGGGATGAATACTGTGCCGTGAAGATTCTTTTGCAGTGTCTTGAGGGACGACATTACCCGCGACATTGCCGCGAAAAAGCCGCGGCAGTTCCGTGGTAGAACAGCACGGGCTCCGTGAGGATGCATCAGAGGACCCGCGTCGACTACAATGCACAGTTCTGTGTGGTAGAACAAGATTGTTGCAGGTTCACTTGCCCGCGTTTGATGTACATCCCCTATCTTCTAGGTCGCAATAACGGAGGTAACCTCTGTCCCTATCAGACATAAGCCGCAGGTGTGTATTTTTTTCGTAGGCCTGTTTGTAGGCCTAGTTATATCATGACTCATCTCATATGATTCTCTCGCAATCGTCCCTATTTTTGTTAGAGCGTGTCCCCCGATCGCGGAGCAGCAGCGGCACTACCGCGGAGCCGCAGCGTCCTATCACGGGGCCGCCATGAGCTTGCCGCTGCGACTACACGATAGTGCCGCTTCGGTGCCTGAAGGAGCCTAAGCGGCTTACTTGCGGAACCGCAGCGGCGAATTCTTTTATTTTCATGAGGTTTCACATGTCTTGTTTTTCATAATCTGATGCCTTGAGTTAGAACTATTTCCTTGAATTGGAATTAGTAGATTCTTGACATAAGTATTGAAAAAAGGGGAAAAAAGTAGGGCGGCACATGTGAATAACTTTTGGGTCAACCTAAGGGATAAGGTTTTTCGCCGTTTGCCGATTGCCGTTTGCCGTTTGCCGCCCGTTTTTGGGATTTTTTTGCCGATTGCCGTTTGCCGAAATCTCAAAATCGTTTGCCGCACATCCCTGGCTGGGAACCAGAGAGCAAAGCGAGGGACCGGCAGCCAATCGCTTCTTTGGATATGAACGACGGACTCAGAATCTTTTTGTTTGGGTTTGAACCCTAATACATTATACCATTGGAAAGCCCTCATCACGAAGATTCTGAATGTCTTACGGTGGCTGACCATCGCTAGCGGGGCCTCACAGCACGAACGAAAAATTGGGGTAAAAACAATTCCGGTGAGATAGAAGGGATCGCAGAAAGTATTAGCTGGTTTACAAAACTACATATACATCGTGAGCTGCGAGGAGCTGCAAAGGCTACCAGCAGTAACTCCTGGCCTCCTTGGAAGAGCTACAGTCAAACGTCACTCATTGGACATCGCTGGGAACCACTTTTCGCGATCTAATTTTTCTCCGAGTTTCTCGTTATGGAGAGAATCAGACACATTTGACGGAAGGCATTGCTACTGCCTGTAAACCTAAGAAAAAGGAGGCTTGTGGCTCGGGAAATGGCAAAAATATTCGGAGTTGAAAACGCGAAAATCTTAAATTTTGTAGAAAAGGTTGGTCAGCCGCAGACAGCTTAATTATCTGCTGTCTATATCGTTTACACTGTTGAGGTGGACGTGAAATTATGTCGAAAAACCACAACTTACTTGACTTTTCCTTTCGCCAACTCGACTGATTGTGTAAGCCCTGTATGCCTTGTTTGCCCGTAAGACAAGTGTGTGCCCAAAAGAAAGAGCTCTCGACGCTGATTCAAAATATGTCCTCCAGAGCTGAGTTGGAGCACTTTGAGCCAAATTATGACGAAAAGTCGCAGAAGTCGCGATTTCGCGACTTTTGCGGCTTTTTTGAGAAAATTAGTATTGTATATATCCGCCCAAAAATGGCTCCGTATCGGGTATGTTAGAAATTTCTGATATAATATTATATCGGAAGTGGTATAATACAAATTTCAGTCTTCGGGATTTTTGGGTCGCATTTGCATCGTTCCGAGGTGGTATGGAAAAAATTGTGGTGGATTTCTACAGCAATCTCTTCTTTCTCAACACTGCCGCGTAGCCCACTACCTGCAATAGCAGACTGCCTTCCTTCAATCCTTGTGAGTGAAGTTGCTTTGCTGTCAACGGGATGAAGAACACAGCTCTTGGACCAGAAGGCATTACCGGCGAGTCCCTCAGAGCGGGTGGTTCACCATAATGGAAAGTTCTGGCGGAACACTTCTCGAGATACCTCGCGCAAGGAGTCGTTCCCGCGCAGTGGAAATCGTCAAGAACGATTCTGGTATTCAAAAAGGGCGATCGTGATTACATCAACAACTACAGACCAATCGCTCTACTCTCAGTGCCGTACAAGGTCTTTACGGAGGTTCTGCTCTAAAGGATAGAGAAGGCTCTGGATGACTCCCAGCCCAGAGAACGGGCCGGCTTCCGGAAGAGTTACTGGTGTCTTGATCACATTCAGGCGCTGTGGCAGGTCATTGAACGGACAAGTGAGTACCACCTACCTCTAGGGGGGTCGTCTTCGTGGACTATACCAAGGCATTCGATTCGGTTGAAGTCCCGGCTGTTCTTAACGCTCTTAACGATGCTGGTGTAGGCGCCCAAGACATCAGAATACTGGAAGAGTGTAACAACGGAAGCAACACCATTATTAAACCACTTGAGCGGAAACTAAAGGTGTCGATTGGAAAAGTTGTCAGACAGGGAGATACCATCTCGCCGGAGCTGTTCACGACCGCCTTACAAGGCGTGATAAGCCACACCAACTGGGATAGCAAGGGTATCCTTATACACGGATGCAGACTATCCACCTTGCTCTTCACTGACGGAGGACATTGTGCGGCTGGGTTCGTCTTCCGCAGAACTCGAAGAAATTCTCAATGAAGTTAACGCTGCAGGCAAAGCGATCGGTCTCACAATGAATCTGAGTGAAACCCAAGTTATGCGCAACCAGTGGTGGAACGACGGCCCCATTCGTCTTTTCTGGCGGTCCCCTAGCCATTACGAACAGCTACGTCTACCTCGAAAGAGAAATGAACATCCAAACCGAACTATCTACGGAAACAGAACGTAGACGACGAGCCGCCTGGTCCGCACTTGGATCGATAGTGGAGGTGACAGACAAATTGCGGGATGTTAGGACAAGTGCACGCTTGTTTAACACTTTGGTGCTACCTGCGTTGTGCTACGGAACCGAGACATAGAAAGGGGGGAGGTAGAAACGAAACTGACCACACAGGTCATAAGGACAGGTCAGAGGGCCTTGGAACGCAGACTACTGAAGACTAATCGTAAGTGCCTAGCTGACTTTGGATGCAGTCGCAGAATACTGTGCTTCTCTGGGCCAATTTCCGTCCGCAATTGCGTCTCGACACGCTTTGCGGCCCTCACGCGCTCGAGTCAGTCGGGTTTCCAGCGATAAAGCCGACTTGATATGGCTTTTTTATACAATTTTCTCCAATTTTTCTTAGTTTCCAGTTTCCAAGACCCACCTAGAGTCAGCAGATCGCCGGCTGTGGCGCTGGAAGCTCTTCCGACCCGCAAAGTGTGTCGGGACGCAACTGCGGACCGGAATTTGGTCCAGATAGGCACAGTAATCAATCCTCTTCTGTTCATGGCCCAGTCCAAACACCGATGGGCAGGGGCGCGTGCTGCGCTGCATGGATGACCGATGGAGCTTCCAGGGGCGGCATGCATGAGCGCTGCAAAAAAGGTCAGGGAGCCTCATCGCGTCCCATGCGCGCAGCGTCGAGCCACGGGACGGCCCGAAGTGCATGGCGTATATTGGTTTGTCGCGGACGTGAATGCACCTTGTGCAGTCGAATTCTCTCTCGGACATTTCGGGGTACCAGCCGAGGTACTTTTGGACGAGGGGCTGATCCGAGGATGCGAATTTGGGAGCGAAGTCCGTCTTTCAGCGAGCCGAGGGCAAAAGGGGCTCTGGCGAGGTTGCGCTGTTCTTTTCTTCGACAGACCCCTTCACACCTTCATTGCACTTTCCTTTAAACGTGAGATTTATTTCATCTCACTAATTTCTTTTGGTAGTTGGTTCATCATTTTCGTTTGTTTTTTCGTTGTTTTCATTTCCTTTCATTGAATGTTTTCAACCGTAGTATCGCACCTTGCCTCTTCCATTTTCCTGCCGTTGCGAAGTTTGTACACCAAGCCGCCCCCCCATCCAAAATTAGTAGAGTAGTTGTGGCGCGGAAAATAGGCGTGGCGAAGCTCGATACCATAATGTCCCCTCCCCTGCTTTCATATCACCGGACGAAGTCAAATAACCCCTCTTTTTTCCACTGCACTCCGAAAATTTGCATTATATTCAGAATCTGATGTTTAGATAACAATACATCCACTAAAACCAACTTATTCGAGAGTTGTCAAACAGACCAGATACACTTCAGGCTCCTAAAATAACAATGGTCTGAGGTTGCGCGAAATTTTTTCCCACTCACAAAGTACGAAAACTAAAAATAGTGCCCATGTTCTCTTTGAGCGGATGTTTTCATTGTAGATTTCACCCAAATACAGGCCATAAAGCGCCCAAATTCTCACCGTCGACTGCGACCCACGCGCTGCGCGACCGCACGCGCGTCGGAAGCGGACGAGTTTTGGCCGCCGCGCCACGTTTCGGCCGCCGCGCGCAGTTTTGGCCGCCGCGCGGCGGCCGAAACGTCGCGCGGCGGCCAAAACTTGTCCGCTTCCGACGCGCGTGCGGTCGCGCAGCGCGTGGTACGCAGTCGACGGTGAGAATTTGGCCGTTTTATGGCGTGTAAGTCTTGTGGTAAGATGTTCTTTCCAAGTGCCACCATGAGACGACAGGAACGCTGAGATAAGAGCACAGTAAAATTAGCTACCTTCAAACTCACACATCAAGGTTGTTTGAACAATTGAGTGCGCAGGGTCTTTTTAGGTGTGACTGGCGAGTACAGACGTGAAGGAATCGGGAACGTAGAAGATTTCTGAGCAGGGTAGATTTTATATTGTAGAAATCTGCACCTGTACAGAAACCATATGAAAAGACGGTATGTTTCAGCAACATACGGCAGTTTCCTCTTGGAAATTTTCTTTGTGCCCTTACGCACAATATTGTGCTCTCGATGTCGTCAACTGGAGAATAACGCAATCCTGCATGCTTGGAAGAATTCCTGCCGTCTTTGTACGTGTACTTCATGAGTTTGGGATTTGTCTGTAATATTCACCCTATCTGTAGCGGATTACGACTAGTTCCTCGTGAGGGGCACCGTTGTGCCGGGCCTAGTCAGGCGGCATGGGTCGTGGCCGGCTGCCAATCGGCGCCCTGCGTTGGCTCGTTGCCAGCTGCGCTCGGCGGCCTCGCCCTCCCCCCCTCGCCTCTGCCTCCTTGGCAGTCTCCACGCGGCGCATGCAGCGACCGCGCTCGCCTCCGCTGGCATGAGTCATGCTCATCCAGCGTTGGCTTGAGCGCTGAAGCTCATGCACCGCCAGCCCTCGGGGCTCCTGTCTACCCTGGTGTGGACAGTTTCCCTTGCACCTGGCGCTCCTAATGCCACACCGCGGTGGCGAGCGTCAGGGCCAGACTTTCACGAGTTTAATACCCGTTTCTATCCGCATAGTCTGGCAGGGAGGAAACTGGTCGCCTCCAGCAGCACCCGCTAGCTGCTTTTGAGGAATCCGGCCCAGCACCGCAGCTGGGTGTCAGGTACGAGACCGCACCTATACCTTCTTCTGAAGGAGGTCCAAGGGAAGGCAGCACTACCGTATGAGACGCCATATTCTCTTCGCTAGTATTCAATCGCCCTACACTCTCTATCTACCTGGAGATCCGGAACGCTCCCCTAAGGAGTGGAAGGATCCCAGGTACCGTAGGATTTAATGTTATTAGGATAAAACAGTATACCCTTTATTTTCTAGTGTTTTATTTTTTCTTATTATTTGTGTTTCTGCACAGCAGTTCCCGCTTACCGCAAGCCGTGCCAGTTTGACCCCTGTTAATTATTCATGCCACCGCTGGCATGTAGGCCGGGTTAGGATGCGAAGGTTGCCAAGGTTTACCCTGAGGCGACCCTGCTTGGGTTAGGTCCGCTACTCTGGTCAGCCCACTAGGGCGGCTGGACGCGACGACCGTAGACGGAGGAACTGCGTGTGGGACGCATCACGCAGCGAATCCCGAGGTCACGTAAACCGGGGACGTGAACACCGCCGATGCGGGGGCTCGGTCGTGGCCATGGCCTGACCACTTTGGCTGAGCTCCAACTTGTCGATGGACGCGGTCCTAGTGCGCCCGCGACACTATCTGTTGCCAGTTTAGTAACTCTGAGTAGTCTTCTTTATTTTTCATTGTGCTAGACCAGATCAGGTTTTCTCATTTTCAATTTGTTGTAAGTCAGCAGTTCCTGCCGATAACTCTAGTAATAGCTATTTATTTCAAATTGTGAATTTGATGTATTTCCAATGTATAGAATTTATTATAATTGCAGAATTCTGTGTTCAAAACATTTCAAAAAATATCGAATCATTACAATAAAATGATAGTGTTATCTCGTGTTGAAATTAAAAAATTCCATTCGCTCAGTCGGAAATTAGAAGAAAAAAAAAGAAAATTGCACTGAACTATTAGGGAAAATAGTATAAAGACCGTAGTGAAAAATAGTATAAGTGACGTAAGATCGAAAACATTGTGAAAATCGCAGTAAGCACAATATCTAGCTGAAATATAAGGTAATAGCAATAATTAGCTAATACTAACAGCGAAATAAGTGTTGGGCTAAGGTGTAGTGTAATACATAGTACTAATAAAGTGTTGGTGTTAACATAATTATGATGAAAATATAGCGGAATACGGTGAAAACCACTATTAGCCCTTTTTACGGTTCTGAATTCTCGCGCTTCACTCGAAAAAGGTCCGCGGATCAGCCCCTAAAAGAAGCGGGGGCTGCTGCCGAGTTTAGGACGCTCGGATAAGTCCCCGGTAGACACTCGGCTGGAGCTACCCCAAGCGGCATTTTTTGTCATCCTGTGCATCTCAATAACTGGAAGCAAACGCGACTGGGGTGACAGAAAATGCGCGAGCAGAGCTTGCAGTGGAAAGTGCCTTCACGTCCGCAACACACTAATATACACCATGCCAGTCGGGGCCGTCCCATGGCTTGACGCTGCTCGCATTGGACGCGGAGCGGCTCCTAACCTTCTTCGCAGCGTTCATGCATGCCGCCCCGTACAACAGTCTGGTTACTCCCGTGATTGTCGCCGGCCCCTAGGCCGTCCTCCCACCAGATGGAACCCCAAATTTTCAGACGGAGTGAAGACTTTCTGCTCCGAGCGAGGGCTTCCAGCAAATCGTCATCACTTGATGTCCACTTGCTCCGGGATCGGTCGAGCTGAATGGGGCCCACACGGCGGCGACGCGCAGTGAAGATGGATCATCAAGGTATCAAGAAAAGGTTCAATATTATAGGCGGGTTCTCAAACAGTTTGGTTCCCAGTGAAATTTTCTAGTAATCGGCAATAACTTTAGCTCTGCGCCGTTTAATAAGTCCAACCTCTGTGAAGAATCCTAGTTGAAGTGTGTCCGGATGAAACTGGCGAACCATGCGGCCGGCGTGAGTGGGAGGCGGCTGTCGCACGCGTCGCTCTCAGACGAGCATGCGAAGCGACGGTGAGCCTTTCCCCGCGGCCATTGACTAAGAGCGTGGCTAGCCGCGGCTGGCAGCAAGGCGCTATTCACACTTCTCAACGACAGCGCGGCACTCGCGTGCGTGGCGTTAATGTGTGGATGTTTTCTACGTGCGAAACGTCAACTTTTCAAAACAAGCAAATCCTGTACACGATTTCACCAACACAATTGCAGAGGATAGTAATGGATTTAACGATCATGAAACGGAATGAAATACTCATGGATTGATAATGAAAATGAGGAAGAGGTCGTTACGGTCGTTGCCGCCATGGCGTAGCGGGCATCACGCGCGGGCGTGGCGCCACGCCACTCATACTCTAGCGCCACACCTGTGAAAGTCACGCGCGTGCAGCGCTGGTGTTGAGGAGTATTAATAGCGCCCAAACCACAAACACAAAAAATCCAAAGTGGTCATGATAAGTGCACCTATTTTTAGACCGGAGTTCGTGTGGATCCGTCGCGTGCAAGTGCGCGCGTACGCTGCTTTCTTTTTGTCCATCACACTCTCTCGCTGTCTCTTTACTTCGCTAAGCACGCGAACGTGGAGAAACCAAGTGAATCTCGCGTCATATGTAGTTGAAAATATGTAGTTTTGAAGGCAGTAGTCACTACGGAGAATTGTCAATGTCTTTGCACAATGCTTGCCTCTCGATCCTCTTCGTTACGGGTATAAAACGGATGGTATCACAGCAGGCCATTGGCTTCCCATATTATTCGGGAAACCCTGCATTCATCATATCATACCGGGTTGTTAATAAATTTTGTCGTTCGATAAGAAAAACACAATTTTATGGTTCAAAATACATTTCATTATTCAGTATCATCTCCCTGAACATTATTACACTTGCTCCAACGATCCTTCAATCTGTGGATCCCATCCCTGAAAAGAAAATCCGGAAGGTCTGCAAAATATCAGAAATTTGTGGGGAAGTTCCTGAGGACAATAGATTCCTGGATTTGGTCGTTATCACTCGGTCGAGGGAGAGGAGCGCCTCTCCCCTCGAATGATACACAACGCCGAGGCGTTCGAAACAGTCAACTCGGGGAGAACAAGGGAAGTTCGCTTCACGCTTGTTCCCATGGCCTCCCCGAACATGATGAACACGAAAACAAAGCCGCAGCGTACACGGTGATGCACACGGCCCAGTCGCGAGGTGGTCTCGCACTTCGCAAGGTGAGGGGGTAGATCTGCCACTGAAGGACTACCTCAGGCATCTCTGCCTGGTTTTCAGAGGAGCTAATAAACTTCTCTATAACCTTTAGTAAGAGGTGAATATTTTTGGACTGATCGCAGTTTTTCAGGAACAGGAGACTGTCGAAAACAGCGAGTTCTAGCAAGCTGATTATTGATCAATCATTGAACAATGGGAAGATCAGCAGTCGGAAGGTCGCGGGAAGACCTGCAGTGGGGAGAACAAGAGAACTCCTGCTGTGGGAACTTCCCCCATTACTCTGCTGTCGAGACGTCCCCTTCGCCTCCCCCCAATTCGGGGGAAGTTCCCCAGTTGTTTCGAGGGAAGTTCTACTGTCGTTCTCAGGAACTTTCCCACGAATATCTGAGTACGCTTCAACAGCCTTATGACCTCTTCATTTGATTAAAAACGCTTGCCACGCATAATTTTTTTGAGTTCTGGAAACAAATGGAAGTCGCTGAGGGCCAAATCTGGTGAATACGGGGATGCTCCAACAATTCGAACTTTAATTCATGGATTTTAGCCATTGTCAAAATGCTCTTGTGAAACGGTGCAATGTCCTGATGAAAAGGGATTTTTTCTTCCTCTGCAAACCGGGCCTTTTTTCACGATTTTTTTCCTTCAACTGGTCAAAAAGGTTGCAATAATACTCAGAATTAATTGGTTTGTCAGTTTGCAAGTAATCCACAAACAAAATTCCTTTCGCATCCCGAAAAACTGATGCCATTCTTGGCCTGGCTTGGCCTGGCCAAGAACTTGGCCGATTTCAGGACACGAACTCGGTTCGAAGCCGAACAACCAGGTTCACACCACTCTTTATCCTCTTGTTCTGGTTCAGGATCATGGTGATAGACCCAAGTCTCATCCATAATGATGAATCGACGCACGAAATCCTATTTATTTTTTTTAAACGCTCCAAATCTTGCTGAGAAAGTGGCATTCAAATGCGTTTTTGTTCCATTGTTAGCGAATGCGGCATCCATTGTGCACACAGCTTTCTAAAACCCGAATTTCTCTTAAAATATGGCTCACACCCCCTAATGAGATGTGTAGATCCTCTACTAAATCTCTCTCAGTCAATCGACGATCTTCCAAAACCATATCCTGTATTTTGGCTATGATTTCTGGCGTTGATGCGCTTTTTGGACGTCCTTCGACGTGGATCGTCTTCAAGGCTTGTACGACCACGTTTAAATTCAGCAACCCATCTTTATACTTTTCTAGTTGTAGGTGAACAATCAATATACACTTTTTAACATTCGTTCGTGAATTTCTTTTTGGTGCTGCGCCTTCCAAATATAAGAATTTCATAACTGCACGATAGTCAATTTTTTCCATTGCTGTGACACGGCGACACTAAATGGCTTGTAAACAAAGAATGAATTGACAGATTGAAATGAAACTTCACATACGTTCATACGAAGAGTGTACCAACGAGCAACCAAAAACATTGGGCTAATAGCAACGCCCTCGCTCATCGAACGACAAAACTTATTGAACAACCTGGTATCCGGGGCCATGATTGTTTACCATAGAATAGTCAACATTATCGATGGAACAAGATCAGTTTCGAAATGAAAAATAGAGTAAATCATCAAACGTGTACTAGCTCTATATTACTTCGACTACATTTATAATAGACATTGCTTCGTGTTTTTTTTTGCGAAATCAGCTGGAAGCTGAGACTGTTTCTAGCCCTACGGAAGTCGTTGGGCCACGACTGCAAACTTCGTACAGAACTGGAAATGGTAGCGTAGAAAGTTTCGAACGATGACATTGGACCCTGTATAGGGCAGTACTTTTGAATTAAGGGGATTGAATTCGTAATCGAATCTTTGCGTACTGTGATCTGTATCTTGTTCGCGTGGTCAATATATTCGGGGCAACCTCTGGTGTTTACCTTGGCGTTTGTAGGTTTATACGTTTTGAAGTCTTCGGAACTCGCTATTTCACAATGTATAATCTCTTGCAAAATGCGACGACTCAAAGCATAGGGGAAGTCTTCCCTGATTTCTGGGTTAGCCTCATCCCCTGGGGATAACTATGTCTACAGCAAAGTTAGTAGGACCTGGTGAGGTTGCGGATTCTTCTAAACATACTGTAGCCTGATAGTGTTATCACTCATTTTTTTCGAAATAACTAAAATTGGTCGGTGAGTTTCGGCTTCCGCTCTCACATTTTCACCTGTTTTCATTGCTTCCACAGATATGGTCGTATCGGTGAACACACAGACTCACCGATCTATCAAAGCTGTTCTGGAAAAATGAGTGATACCACTAACAAACTACCGTATGTTAGGACGAGTCCGCAACCTCACCAGGTCCTACTAACTTTGCGGACTCGTCCTAACATACGGTAGTTTGTTAGTGGTATCACTCATTTTTCCAGAACAGCTTTGATAGATCGGTGAGTCTGTGTGTTCACCGATACGACCATATCTGTGGAAGCAATGAAAACAGGTGAAAATGTGAGAGTGGAAGCCGAAACTCACCGACCAATTTTAGTTATTTCGAAAAAAATGAGTGATAACACTATCAGGCTACAGTATGTTTAGAAGAATCCGCAACCTCACCAGGTCCTACTTCCATTGCTGTAGACTATATGTATCTTCGAATCTGATTGGCAACGCTGGAGTAGAACTCAGTGATGAGGCCGCAAGCCAGAGCAACAGATGTACACGAACTCGGTTCGAAGCCGAACAACCAGGTTCACACCACTCTTTAGCCTCTTGTTTTGTTTCAGGATCATGGTGATAGACCCAAGTCTCAACCATAATGATGAATCGACGCACGAAATCCTATTTATTTTTTTTTAAACGCTCCAAATCTTGCTGAGAAAGTGGCATTCAAATGCGTTTTTGTTCCATTGTTAGCGATTGCGGCACCCATTGTGCACACAGCTTTCTAAAACCCGAATTTCTCTTAAAATATGGCTCACACCCCCTAATGAGATGTGTAGATCCTCTACTAAATCTCTCTCAGTCAATCGACGATCTTCCAAAACCATATCCTGTATTTTGGCTATGATTTCTGGCGTTGATGCGCTTTTTGGACGTCCTTCGACGTGGATCGTCTTCAAGGCTTGTACGACCACGCTTAAATTCAGCAACCCATCTTTATACTTTTCTAGTTGTAGGTGAACAATCATTATACATTTCTAACATTCGTTCGTGATTTTCTTTTGGTGCTACACCTTCCAAAAATAAGAATTGTATCATTGCGCCATAATTCAATTCTTCCCATTGCTGTGACACGGCGACACTAAATGGCTTGTAAACAAAGAATGAATTGTGGTGGAAAAGAATTGCTCCTGCGCACACCCCTCATTCCAGAATCTTGGTTCGGGAGAAATCTTGAAACAAGGCACTTTCACAAAAGATAGAGCAGTAAGGGTTCTCAACACTGCCCAAATTTCAGAAAAACTCCCGCAGTGGGTCTCGAGACATCAAAAAATTGCGTATTTTGAAATGTGTGTGTGTGTGTGTGTGTGTGTGTGTGTGTGTGTGTGTGTGTGTGTGTGTGTGTGTGTGTGTGTGTGTGTGTGTATGTGTGTTTGTGTGTGTGTGTGTGTGTGTGTGTGTGTGTGTGTGTGTGTGTGTGTGTGTGTGTGTGTGTGTGTGTGTGTGTGTGTGTGTGTGTGTGTGTGTGTGTGTGTGTGTGTGTGTGTGTGTGTGTGTGGGTAAAGTGGGCGGGACCCGGTTGGGAGTCAACAGAGCGCCGGGAACTGTGGACAGGACCCAGAGTGGGAGTGCACAACGCGCCGGTAGAAGTGGACAGGACCCAACTGGGAGTCCACAGAGCGCCGGGAACTGTGGACGGGACTAAAGTGGGAGTGCACAACGCGCCGGTAAAAGTGGGCGGGACCCGATTGGGAGTCCACAGAGCGCCGGGAACTGTGGACGGGACCCAAGTGGGAGTGCACAACGCGCCGGTAGAAGCGGACGGGACCCAACTGGCGGCCCACAGGGCGGCGGGAACTGTGGACGGGACTAAAGTGGAGTGCGCACAACGCGCCGGTAAAAGTTGGTGGGGGCCCAATTGGGAGTCCACAGAGCGCCGGGAACTGTGGACGGGACCCAGAGTGGGAGTGCACAACGCACCGGTAAAGTGGGCGGGACCCAACTGGGAGCCCACGAGCGCCGAGAACTGTGGACGGAACCCAAGTGGGAGTTCGCAGAGCGCCGCGAAAAAAATGACGGGACCCAACTGGGAGAGCGCAGGGCGCCGGGGAAAGTAACTTGTGTCCTACAGTACCGAGCAGGTGCGATGGGCAGAAAGGCCATGAACGGCCTGTTTTCGGGTCTATCCTAGACGGGGGGGGGGGGCACCCCAGACTTATTGATAGAAATAAAGAAAAACTCTGATCAAAGATGCACGATAGTGCTATCAATCATTGTTTTTATAAAAGCTCTACAGAAGTACTTCGTTTGATAGCCTTACCAGTCGGTGGTTCATTTAGTTTGTCTTGAATCGTGGGTGGCCCCTTCCCCGTCTAGGATAGTGCCCCATTTTCTTCTTCCTATCTCTGAACGAAACCTTCGCTAAAATTGAATGAAATTACCTAACTGTTTTGCTTTGCTACCAGAGGTTCATGATTTGGTATAATAATATTTGTGAGAACTCGTTAAAAAGAAGTGAAATACTTGGTGCATTTGATTTGTCGTAGAATTCAAATTTAACACAGAAGAAACACTAAAAGCCCGATGAAATTATGTACCATTGATTAGGGTGTGCGCTTTCTTACGAAAAATCAGAAAATTGAGTGTAGTTTTGAGAGGCCAGATCACGCGCGTTTTACAGAGCCCTGACATACATAGATTCGTTAAAAATTAAATATAGGATGGGAGCCACAAGATAATATTTCAAGGAGCTCAGACTTGAAAACTTTAACTGTGAGCAGTAATTGTTCTCAGAGAGCGCGAGATTAGTCCTTTCAAAACCACACTCAATTTTCCGATTTTTAGTAAGAAAGCGCACATCCAAATCAATGGTACATCATTTCATCGATCTTTTAGTGTTTCTTCTGTGTTAAATCCCATGACAAATCAAATGCACCAAGTATTTCACTTCTTCTAACGAGTTCCTCACAAATATTATTATACCAAATCATGAACCTCTGGTAGCAAAGCAAAACAGCTAGATAATTGACAGATTAAAATGAAACTTTACATACGTTCCTATGAAGAGTGTACCAACAAAACAAAAAAATAAATTTCGGTTAGTAGCAACGCCCTCTCTCATCGAACGACAAAACTTATTGAACAACCTGGTATCATGGCTGGGCACACGTCCCGGCATGGCGATTTTGAATATGCACCCCCCCTTGGCTCGGTAATTTTTAGACACCCCCCACCTATGGGAAATCGAAATCGGCTGTTTTCCGAGAAGTCGAGCACAACAGTCGTGATTTTGACTTCCTAATTTTGATAAACAACGATATAAAAAATCACTGACTCGAGAAAATTCCGAAAATGTCAACAAAAAAGGTAATGTAATTTCTAAACTTCAAAAAAAAATCCCATGAGGAAAATTTGTTAGTAAGACGGTAAGTTTTGGCAAAAATGATACAATTTTTATTTTAAAACAATTTAGCAATTACAAACAACAACTACTACTACTGCAATAATTAATGTTTTCTGTCTCACGTTTTCAGGAACCTATAAAGAATGTGTTTGATTGCTCTGATGTGAAATCAAAACTATTTTGTGGTGTGAAACAATGTTAGGATTCATATGATGCGTAGGGAGTGGAAAACCGGGTTTTAACCACCTAGAATGCCGCAATCCCTTAGAGACTCGGCTTGCCGTGCGATATGGTGTTTGTACGCAGCTACACAGAGCACACGGGAGGACGCGCACACAACAATAATAAAAAAATGTATTTCATCATAAAACAGGGAGGAGAAAAGGATTGAAACTGAAGGAAATGAGAGATGGTAAAGGTAGTCTATTTTGGATGTACCCATTTTAGAAATTTAATGTAAATAAACAAAGTTGGAGCGAGGGTAAGTATTTAGCCGTGACAAGGTTCACTCAAATGAACCTAGTTGGGACATGGGCTCTCTACACACCGAAGGAGTAGTTGTCCCGTCTTTTGCGGCTGAGGTCACACTCGGGACCACCTCGCTCGCGTTGAGTGGCGTGACGTTCCAAACCTGTACGAGTTTCAAGGTCCTCAAATCACATTGAACATCAAAGCTATTGTTATTAGCATGTTTGCCAGACTCTCCTCTTTCTTCCGGTGCTCTTAGTTCTCATGTTTAATGCTGTTTTGAATCAACTAGGTTCATTCGAAAGAACCTTATCAGTACAAAAAATTTACCCCGCTCCAACTTAAGCCCCATTCCTAGCTAGTCGCTTCGACTAGTCGCGGCACTGCCAACAGTTACAAAACCCGTCGCGTCAACAGATCTTGCACTGAGCCGCGACGGTTTGGAACAGTTTGCAGTTTCAGACGCGATCGCCGAGCGACTGGGGTATTTCATAGCTAGTCGAAGCGACTTGCTTGTTTTGTTAGGTCGCTTCGACCAATTGTCTGTTTATTTCACACGAAATCACGTCCGCCCGAGTGATTTCAGATCGCGGCAGTATTGATGATCGCTTCGACTTGAAGTCGAAGCGACCAGCTATGAATGAGGCTTTAGTTTATTTTCTTTGATTTTTTATAATGGATACATTGAAAGAATCATATTTCTGCCTTCTTCGATTTACTCCAGTTTCAACCCTTTTTTCCAACACGTTCTATAATAAAATACATTGTTTAAATAATATTGTGTGCGCGTCCACTCCACTGTGCGCTGTGTAGCTGCGGACAAACACCATATCGCACCGCAAGCCTCTGAGGGATTGCGGCATTCAGAGTATAAAACTCGGGTCTTCATGTACAGGGTACTTCTCAAAGGAAGATACGATTATTTGCTCCTTTCGCAGGAACTTGCGAAGTCTTCAATTTTCACAGTCGGCTCTCTTCATAAGGCACATTCTCATGGACGAAAGTCTGTTGTCTAGTTGTGATACTGAGTGTGCTATCTCTTTTTTTTCAATCTGTCGTATTACAGCATTTCGCTAATCCTTTTTTGAAAGTGAACGATAGCGTTTCTAAGCGCTGTCTTTGTATCTTTGCCTCGAATCGGTAACCACGCGCGTAATCAATGAACGTTACACTAAAGAAACATGACACCACACCAATCCTTACTTGCTACTAAATATAGAGTAGTGTATTACTTAATCAAAACAATGAAACACATTATAAATTATCTTTAATTCATAGAGTTGTAAATGAAAAACTTCGACAGCAAATATCAATTATTGCCAACAGAACCTGCATCTCTATCAATAATTTGAATTCTTTAAGTGTTCGCCTTAAAAAGCGGATAAGAAGATATGACAAATTAAAAAGCATGTATTATTTTCTTCCTGAAATTCGACAGAAAATGCACTTCGTTTTTGGGGTTCGGTTTAGGCACCCTCTTCTCAGAGAGAGATATTACTCTTCCCGCGGTACCAATAGCCGACGTCCTGTAACCCCTCCCGCGGAAGGCCAATAGATCGGTTGCGGACAATCGGTAGCGCTGTTTCGTTGACTGCCCGTACACTGTGAACAAGCACTCTGCGGCCCTTCTGCCATCGCCTTACGGCTAATCTGATGACTGACACAAGACAATCCTAAACCAGTTTGCAGCACATTTGAAAATCCCCCTTTGAGCAAAGGTCTGTTAAAACAAAATTTGAAAGATCCGCTCCTGGGGATTTCATCTTGAACTGCTCTTGACAAGTAAGGAGTGAGCTTCTATGGGGAAGCTTCCTACACTCAATGCTTCATGCAGCCTTCCCATTCGCAGATGCCATTAACGGACAGTGGTTCACCGGCCCAAGGCCAGCGTCGCACACAGCGCGGGTTTTGGAAAGAGTCTCAACACAGCGTTCTCTGCTCAGCAATAGTTCATTGGCTCCACTCTATTGGGTGGTGCAATGTTGATATCAGGGTGGGAATCGATGAGTGAGTGTTCCATGAAATAGCCGACTGCCCGCCGACACTCCGCGGGAATAAGGAAAGCCTCTCCGCGGGAAGTGCTCAGATAGAGACATCACACTTTCGCGGTATCACTGGCCGACATTCCGTAACCCTTCCCGTGGAAGGCCAATAGATCGGTCGCAGGCAGTCGGCAGCGCCGTTCCGTTGACTGCCCGTACACAGTGAACAAGCACTCTGCGGCTCTTTTTCCCCCGCCTTACGACTAATCTGATGACTGACAGATGCCAGTCCTAAAACAGTTCGCGGCACATTTAAAAATCACCCTTTAAGTAAAGGTCTACTAGAACAACATTTCAAAAATCCGCTTATGGGGATTTCTTCTTGAACTGCTTTTGACAAGTAAGAGTGAGCTTCTGCAGGAAGCTTCCTCCACTCACTGCTCCTTGCAGCCTTCCCATTTGCAGATGCCATTAATGGACAGTGGTTCACCTGCCCAAGGCCAGCTTCGCACACAGCGCGGGTTTTCGAAAGAGTCTCAACGCAGCGTTCTCTGCTCAGCAATCGTTCATTGGCTCCACTCTAGTGGGTGGTGCAATGATGACATCAAAGTGGGAATCGATGAGTGAGTGTTCGATGACCACAAGAATAGCCGAGTGCCCGCCGACACTCCGCGGAAAGGAGGAAAACCTCTCTCCGCGGGAAGTAGGGCGATGTGCCACGCCCACAAAATTTGGCCGCGCGAAGTCGACTAGGCCGACTTGGCCGGCGGTAAGTGGGCTGTTTTATCTGAGTTTGCCCTCTCTGCAACGTCCAAATGCACCCGCCCGCCCTTGGGTTAACCGGGACGCGTGCCCAACCCCTGCCTGGTATATCGTGTTCAGTGTCTTTTTGACGACCTTTTGTCCTCGAAAAATACATTTTTGCTTCATCAACCTGTGTGTGATGACTGAATCGAGTACAACTCCCCATAGAGAGCTGGCGTCAGAGGGCATTTTGTATAAGATTGTGAAAACGTTCATTGGTTCATGAACGAATACATAACAATGGAAGTTTGAATATCCGGGAAGTAATACAAAAAGGCATGGGAAATCGAGTAACTAGAAATTATCCTAATTCTTGAGTGAAATAGTGATAGTGTCGGTCTCGTTGAATGGAAAACAGTGTCATCTACCTATTCAGAGGCAATGGGAGGATGTGGGGAGTAATTCAAACGCGCGCATTGCCCCCGGCTCCTTTCTACCCGCCCTCCCGCTTTCTCACTCTTGAATGCCATGTTTTTGGAGCTCGAGTGCATTCTAGTCTTGAAGGGGAATACCGAATTGTTAGTCGTAGGGAGCTACTTTTCAACAGCTATCGACCTCAATCCAACAATGAAAATCGCTGTCCCATACCCAGCCACTTCTAGTGTAGTTTCACAAAACGAGGGAAACGAGGAAGTTGTGTACCGTATCTCTCGAAGATCCCCATGCGTTGGAATTATGCATTAACTACCCTACTCAGAGACTCTTCTGCATTTGTCCATTTTTTTCGACATGTGCACCTCTCTTCCACGGCTACAATCCATCGAACTTGTTTCCCCGTTTAGCTGTCACCCAAGATCTTTGCCGAAGAGAAATAATGGTCCCTTCTAATATATGGTATTACTGCTACCTGCAGTGAATTATCGGTAATCGACAGACGTCAACTTCCCCAAAAACCTCCGTGGTAGAGGTCGTAGTTTTTTCAGAGTAGGAAGCTGAATTTTCTGAGTAGAGACCCAGATTATCGTACGGAATGACTACAGAATCATTGAAATGATGAAGTTTGAATTATTCAGGATTATTTAGAATACGCGGTTTCGGGAACCACTCCCGACTCCGAAGTCATCCCAAGTGTCTAAATTCTCACGGGAGTGCAAGTCGACCACAATAAGCTTTTGAATCGAGTACCTCGTCGAGCTGAAAACCTCCAAAACAGCAGCAAATGGCTGAGCCCTTCCTTGATCTGCTCGCTCTCCCTTTTGACGCATCGAGATGGCCACCCCCGTCGGTGGGAGCCGGATCTCATCAACAAAGATACGTTCTACGCGACGCCAGAAGCAAATCCTTCGAAGGATCATTCCTCCCACGGTTAAAAACAGGAGACTGACTTCGCTGTGAGCCATAGGAGATCCCAGTTTATTAAAATACGACCCTTTCCGTGCTCAAAGATCCAGTGATTTTAAAGAATAGTTCGCTTACAGTTCACGGCCTCGAAAAGGTGGTAGTGTGGTTGCAGCCACGGTAGATTACGGTAGATTACGACTTGGACAGCAGTTAGTTGCTTATGAGCTGTTGTTTTCCTGACCGCACAGGCTGTTAGCTTCCGAATATACCTTATTGCTATGTACTCGAAAAAAAAGAGAAGTGGCCTTTGCTTTACTTTCCTTCAACATTTAAAGGCATCATTCACGCTAAAAACCACTTTCCGTTTTCAGGCTAAGTATCATGCATGGATTTAAAACCAGCGATCCAGGATTTAAAACTCTTTACTTGGAAAATCCTGACGTCCAAACTTGAGCAGTTAGAGCTCCTGAATTTTAAGTAATTATTGGTAGGAGAAAGACAAAAGAAATCTACTCACCTAATCAATTCAATGCGCACGATCACTTTCGACGTTTGGAAAAAACTTCTGGCCTGCATATTAGAGCGAACACAACGAAATCGATGGAGGGGGCGGGGAAGAAATGGTTCGTAAGGTTTTTGAACAAATTTTCTTTTTTGAAAGATGAGAATTCTGGGGGTTTCTTCGCTATTCTCCTGTACCCCAAGGGCTTTCCTGCTCGGGACCTTTTTAAAAATTAGACACGGACTTCTGCCTGTACGATGTCTTTAAAGGAAAAAAAAGAAAACCGTATTTTATTTTTTTATGTTTTGTGTAGCTTGGCCTCTCTAGTGAACGAAAATGTCGAAGGGCCATGAAAAACCTTCATTTGTAAAGAAAAAGTTAATCGGGACACATTGTAAATACAAATTTGAATTTCAGCGCCGAAATCTTTTTGAGGTTTTTCTGCTTTTGGAGGCCTCGTCACTGTCATTTTCGGAGTTTTTCTGCATGTGGAGTTCGTGCCATAACTATTTCTCATGTTGTGTTACAGTTGCATCAACATTCTAGGAAAAAGTGCTACATTACTAGTGAGATTTGGTGGTGAATCTTCATCTTTGACGCCTTCCAACCTCATTGCCGTACGTTTTTAACGCGCCAAAGCTTACCAGTGTGGTCCACCGGGCTCAATCATGCAATTGAGCCTGAAAAATCAAAATTGATCTCCAGCGCGAACGATGCCTTTAACGTAGAAACTTTGAGATAAAAAGGTTTTCAAAGCGCACCATTCATAATAATCGCTTACGCACAAAACTAATCCTCCGTGGCATCACTAGCTAAAGAAAACAAACATGTACGGAATAAAATCATTAAAAAAACAAGGACAACAATAACAACTTGCATGCAAATACCGATAATCTTGGCAATGCTATAAGAAATCTATAGTATGCTTGATTTGTTGTCCGATTTCGCGGTGGGGTGTAGCCTGGAGAGCTTGATGCCCTGATCACAATGATATCTCCACAATGGCTCAAACCCGTCTACGAACGAACTTATGACCCTGGAAAATTGCCTTACCTGAAAGGGAGAACATGTACGGGCGGGTTCTTGCTTCACGCGACTAGCGACACAAGGCAACGTTTAACTATCAAATCGATTGAAAATCAATAAGGTTGTATAGCAATATCGCGGTCGCATCGTCGCGAAAAGTACTATCTTCTTTGGGCCAAATTCTGGTCCGCATTCGCGGTCTACGGCTATTTCATTATGCGACACGTGATAATCGTGCTGGAGAAGGGCGAATCGTGCCGAGACCAAGTGGTCCCAGCACGATTACCACGTGTCGCATAATGCAATAGCCGTAGTCCACAAATGCGGACCGACATTTGGCCCAGAAGGTATCTTTAGTAGGAACTATACTCGGGCAAAACTGTAAAAATTTTCGAATTTTCGGATATATTCGAAAACCATTTTTTTCGAATTTCAAATTCTCGAGTGTATTCGAAAATCAAGTTTATCGAATTCCGAATTTCCGAATAAATTCGAAAATCACTTTTTTCGAATTTCAAATTTTCGAATATATTCGAAAATCAAATTTTTCGAAATGCAAATTTTCGAATAAACTCCAAAATGGTATTTTTCGAATTTCGAATTTTTGAGTATATTCGAAAATCAAATTTTTCGAATTTTCGAATAATTTTTTCGAATAATTTCTTCTATTTTTCGGATAAATTTTCTCGTATTCACAAATGATAGTCCGATTTTAAAAATTATTTAGAGCTGTCATTTACTGTGACGCGTAACGCGTCACTATGAATAGCGCGTGACGCGCGGGCGTGGCGTTGATGTATTTATAGCCGGACGCCTCGCCCGCGCGCCACGCGCGTCACGCACGCTCCGCCATGGTGGCGGCCGGAACAACTATTTTGTAATTTTATTAATAATCCATCTTCAATTTCATTTTGTTTTAAGGCAGTGTTCACGATAGAAATCGTTTTCTGCTTTTCCCTATCTTGAAGACGGTCCCTTGCTGATTCCAATGATGTTTTGGAATCGTACAAGACCTTCTAGGAACGGAGTTATGGTCCCTCAAAAATTAGCTAGGGAAGCATGGTGGACGAGTTGTCCGAGGCTTGTAACTTCCGTCTTTTTCAGCCGATGTATGCGAGCTAACCTGAGTAAAGAGAGAAGTTGGGAATGAAGGGAAGAACGGGGCTATTGATCGGAAACCATCGCTCATCTCACAATCTCGAGCATTAATTTGTTCACATTGGTGGGCGTGTAAAGTGCATCTGGGGTGTGACGAGCTGATGGGAGGCCAACTTTGGGGCTGTAGAGGACCGTTCCAAGCTCATTTTCTTAGTTTTTTAACGTTAGGGTTGCGCTAGGCCTTGCAGCCTGCCGATCTCCACCAAAAAATCAGACATGGTTTTTATCGTGGACACTGCCTTTAATAATAGTTAATTTTAGTGCTATCTTGTGCTAATATGATAGTGATCGCAAGTACAGATTTTGCTTGCTCGGCAAAGTTAGGACCCATTCTAATCCGCTCCGCCATAGCGTCGCCGCTGGAGTATTCATAGTCTCTGCAAGCGCGTCACGCGCGTTTGCCACAAGACGCTTGGCTGAGACTGGGCGAGACTTGACCACCACTATCCCTTTCCGGGGGTACGCCTTATCGCACCAAAGCGCCGAGATCTTAGGGCCGCTCTCAAGAACTACTACCGCGCCACGACGCAGCCTAGGCAAATTTGCTGCCGCCGAGATTGCATGACTTCAGCAGGGTAAAGGCGTAGCGGTGTGATCGGCCCGTGAGAGGTGCGTCCCCCTCCTCCAGCTTTAACCCTTGTGCGAGGTGTGCCCCCCCCTCCTCCAGCTTTGACCCCTTGTGCAAAACAGTTTGAGAGGTCTCTTCCGAACAACGCTATCAAACGATTTTCAGCAAAAACGGACGTTATAGGTCAAGTCACATCTGCCGTAATCGGCTCAAAATGATCGGATCTTTCAAAATGATCGGATCCGACAGCTTTTTAATGGTCTATTCTAAATAAACACTGCAACATCCCGATCCAGAAAAATATTTTTTTCGACCTCTCCTGAAGGGGGGAGTCTAGACAGCGGTTTTCCATTTTTTCAGCGCCCCGAATCACACACTCATCGTCAACTGCTTAGCCTCTGGAAAATAAAAAAAGTCAAGTAGTTTACTCACTTAGCGATATGATAAAGCTCGAAAAATTGATCTAGAGGCCTTTATCGCAAAAATCACATGGTGTGATGAGGCCTCTTTTTAGGTCTCAAATCACACCGTCACATTTACAGCCGTCACACCGGCCGTAATCGGCTCAAAATGGTCGGATCGACCTGGGACTCGGCCGACAGCTTTTTTTGATGATCCTCTTCAAAATAAACTTTGCAACAGCACGACCCAGAAAAAAAATTTTTTTGACCTCTACAGACGCCGAAGTCCAGACAGCCGCCGTTTTCCGATCTCTGGTCAGTATCTCGGATTCGGTTGAAACCTTGACTAGGGTGTAATTCAGGGCTCTGTAGACGAATCTGACGTCCGTTTCACAATTTTCGACCTGCTACCTCAGTTATACGATGATTTGGGAAAGACGTAATTCATGCGATGATTTTACTGTTGGATTCAATGACGAGTATCTTCGTACCGTACCTTTTATCACTTACTACGGACAACAAAGTGGTGAATGGGCCCCTGAAGTAGAGCCTGCTCTCAAGAAAGCAGAAAATCGAAGGGCTTCTAAGGATTCATGCAAAGCCTGTGAGGAGTTTCAACAACCACGTTCTGAGTTGATGTCTCGGCAATCACAAACCCAGAAAAATCTCGAAACTCTGGATTATTTGTCGGTCAACATATTGGGATCACTCAGAGAACTAACACGTTGGCGAATAAGGATAGTGCTCCGGTTAGCGACCAGGTTGCAAAACTGTGCGGAATGTTTCGGGATGAGAATGGGGTCCCGCGTTTCGGATCGAGATTGTAATGCGTTGATGTTGCAGGACCTAAACCATCCAATGCTTCGATTGAGACAATGGTGTGAGAGACAACACTAGGAAGACAACACTCTCTATTGGTGTAAACTTTTCTGCAGCAAGCTTTGCGACAGTCGTCAGACCGCGAGGATTGGCATACTAGGTCTATTAGGGTGAGTCATAAGTTCTTGGAATTTTCAAAAATTCATATTAATTCGCGCGCGAATAGATCAAATGCCACTCGTGCGCGGTTGTTTGCTAGGTAGATCAAACCTCGTTAATCAAAGTTTCGCTCCGGCAGCTGCTCTCTGAAGGACAAGCCGAGATGTGGAAGGCCACGCATTCACGACCCCACGTTGGCGGCGAATGAGCTGGAGAAAAACCCGCACCTTCACAGCAGAGGTCTCGCCCAGCTTACAGGGGAGTTCGCAGTCGACCGCAGTTCGCCAGCTACACAATATGGGACTGAGACCGAAAAAGCCGTCCGTGATTCCTCACACTTTATCCGACAAAGACAGGAATCGCAGGATGGCCATTTGTCAAGAACTACTAAAACGGCACCACAAAGGAAGTTTTTGGTCGCATCATTACATGTGATGAGAAGTGGTGCTACTATAACAATCCTGACCTGTCTGTGCAATGGGTTAAGCCCTTTGAGCCGCCAGATCTTGTGCAACGTCGGGATATCCACGGAAAAAGAGTCTACTGACCGTTTTTGGTCCACTGATGGAGTTGTGTTCTGGAAATTACTTCCGCCAGGAAAGACTATAGATGCTGACTACGTCTGCCAAGAACTAGAGGAAATGGTCACCAACACGGAGAAAAATGGACGAAAACGTGACCACATCCTACTGCTCTGGGACAACTGCCGCCCACATATAGCAAAAAAACTCAAGAAAAATTGAAGGAGCTGCAGTTGGAAACTCTCCCTCATCCAGCCTACGGTCCAGATATTGCTCCATCGGACTACCATTTATTCAGAAGCCTCGAACACTGGTTGAGGGAAAGCAGCTTAAGACCGAAGAGCACTTGAGGACCGAGTTGGACGCTTTTTGCATCGAAGCAGCGCTCATTCTACGACTACGGTATTCGAAGTCTCGCTCGTCGGTGGCAGGAAGTTGTGCGTCGTAATGGCTCTTACTTTGAATAAATTTGTTACCTTGTGTGTAAGAAAAAATAAAAATAAAAAATTCCAACAACTCATGACTCACCTAATATCAGATGAGGACCCAGGTCAGAACCGATCCCAGTAGAACGAAGAAGGCCGCATACTCGCCCCTTATTTTGGAAAGTGCGTAGAATACAGAACCAACAGAGCACGGCAATGTACAGAGAAGCCCCGCTCCCACGGCGACAGCCAAGGAAGGGTGAAGACTGTCTTCGACACAGCTCACTTTGACTATGACAAGGTGTCCTGTCTTAAAAAAACTATCTACAGATTTTTGAACGTGCAGAAATGGGCTGAGATTACTTTGCCAGACGATGAGATAACACCACTACAACCCTACAGAGCACAACAAAACCTTGCGTGTTTCCTAAGCCATAAGAAGAGAGGCTTGAAGCGAGCAGCCGGGGCTGCAATGACATCCACCGCCATAGCCTACACTACATGGAAAAAGGCATTTAATTTTGCCAAAGAATTTCCACTCGCAATTGCTTGATGAAGACAGGAACAGTTGCTTGTGGAGCTCATTACGAAGCGAGAAGAGCCTACAGGTGTGATTAAGCAGTTCACGCTTTGTTAACATGAAACACGATCTGTTGAAGTAAGTCATCGACGAAAACCTCCCGATCTCACCTCTAACAGATGATTACACAGGAAACGGAATACAAATAGAATAGTCTTTGTACTGAAAACTGCATCTCCGGTCAATCGTTCATTAACTATTGTGGAAGTTCATAATAAGTTCGCACGTGGCACCGCCTTGCATGTCTCACGGGAACGCTTCCACTTCATTAGATTCCTAGACACATGCAGCCTGGCCTTTCGATGAGTCTTTGAACATTCTTCATTAAGGATCCAAGGTATCTACGGATTATTGAAAGAACATATGCAACCAGCAACGAAATTTCAGGACCCGCAAGAAATTATCTGCTGTTGTCTGCGGAGACTCACAAAACGACCCTTGTAATCACGACGCAGGAAGATGTGCAATGAACCTCACCCAAACATTGCTAAGAGAAGGAAGTACTTCCCTCATTCGAAATCACCAACAAGAATTAATAGAAGATCTACCTAACGATCTGTAGCAGAGGGAATTTATTTCGGGTTCCTTCAAATGACGATGCTCCACCGTGTCTGATGTGCTTGCAGGTTTTTCCAGTCTTGAGTACACAACAACATTCTCACTAGTTACCATGATGCTGCTTGTAAGTTACTCAAGAGAGGCTGAAACAGAGATTCAGATGTCACACCGCGAAAGCAAAGAAAATAAAAAGGGTAATAAATGACGCCAGATACATCTATTATTGTGGAACACGTGAACGCAAGCCTCCACCGCTACATTTCTTGAAACTCTTCCAAACGAAGAGAGCCCTCAGTAGATTTCACACTCCAATTACGAGGTCTGAAAAAAAGTGCACTGCACCGAGTAGGATTTCTCTGCAAACGTTTTGTTGCATTTTCCTTCGCTGGCACAGAGCGCCCCCATCGTCACAACTCACTTCCGAAATTGACGGAATGAATTTCCAGAAGTTTTTTCATGTTTGTGTTAAGTGAGAGTGAATACAATGGTATGTAAAAAACTATTTCTGACCCCGGTGTTTCATCGTAATATTTGTATTTCTTTCTGTGATTCCCCCAATGACCACAGTTCGAAACGGGTCAGATTTCTCTTATAGTTACCGTCCGATCAAGTTCACAATGAGGAATTTTTTATGTGGAAAGATACAATTTTTGATTGATTTCGGGTATTAACTCAGTTATTTCGCATCACTATTGTATGGTACTCGTTGAAAGCTGTTCAAAAATGACACATCAAATGGCTTTATGTGGCCGCATTGTGCGAAGCAGAAATGGCCTGGCAAATAGCCGTTTTTGCGAAAAAATCTGCTCGGTAAGGCAGGTGGGAAATTTTGGCATGATGACGGACAGGGGCCTGAGCCACCCTCCCCCCCTCTGTGATCGTCACACCGAGCGCCTGAGCCTGGACTTCAGGTGAGCGGCAGCGCTGAACACACGCGCTTGAAACCCTTACCCCCTTTTGCCGCCGCCGAAAATGCCCGCTTTTGTGAGCTACAATGAAGCCAGTGTTTGGGATTACTAGAAAATAAGCCGGAAGTTGGAAAACCAGCTTCTTTCCACATGAGAATGCTGCGCGAAACCGATTCGCCATACAATAAACCACTCGTAGGCTTTGGTCAGAAAAGCGAGCGAGGCCGGGTTTTCGCGTCTTTCTCGTTTTTATTTGTATACCTCGCTTGAAGCTCAACGTTGAGCGAAACTAGGGTGATATTCGTGATCCTGGCGTTGAGGGCTACGCAATGGTTGAAGCAATTGTGGTGATTACTATCGAGAATCAGCCAGGTTTGTAATTACAGTACCGTTGCCGGCTGAGACGCTAGTCTCTGTCTGCGTTTCCCTGTGCCTACCGTATACAGTGAGCCGGTTGATTGCCCAGAGAACTTCCATGGTTTTCGACGGAACCCACGACAATGGCTGCACCGTTGGATAGCCCTTGACGCCCTGGATAATAAATATCTCCTTAGTTTCGCTCAAAGTTGAGTGTGAAGCAAGTTATACAAAAAGACTGCGAAAACCCACACCTCAGCTCATTTTCTGACCAAAATCCTACGAGCGGTATTGCTTAGGAACTGGGGGCAGAAACAGGACAGTAAAACGCGAGAAAACGCCGCTATAGCTGAAGAGTAATAACAACCGAGAACGTTTTTCTCCGCCACCGCCGCGTTTATCATTTTTCTTAAGGGGCTGCATTTGACGCTGCAGCCAAAAGTATGAAAGAAAAGAGTGTTGGGCCAATGGTACAGTTTTGCGAGCCACGAGAGTCGCAGTGTGTGCTGCACAGTGACAGCGAAAGTGGCAACGACGAGCATAGGCATTTGCAGTATGTCAGCCCTCCACGACACGTGCGCTGCGACGGCGTACAGTGCCATTGCTCCGATGCTGGTCCCGCATTTGTGCTTAATGCCATGACTGTCGCCATGGCAGCGACAATGTATACCATTTACCTAAGGTGACGTTTATACTCCACTGCCGCCGAGAGGCTGTTGTGTAGTCTGATCCTCTAAATGGTCGTTTATAGTTCCGCTGCCGAGCGGCGCCTGGCTAAAGTGCGATCCTACAATATCGATCTTGCTGCGCCGCGAGGGCTGCGCGTAACTGAATTTTGTTTGTAAAAAAAGTTTTCAAATTCCTCGTAATTCGCAAATCGTAATTCACGAGGCCTTAGCTTAGCCAAACCTCTCCAGCCGCAAAGAGACCTAGCTAATGTTTTTAGAGTGGTCATTGTAGATTAGTGAGCTCAATCGCTCCCGTCCGTATTTCAAGTAACTTCTGTTTCTTCGGATCAGGAGGGTTTTGGAAACTAAAACCCTGGTACTGTTCATATCTGCCTGACACTAAACTCCAAATACCGTGCGGTACCGATTGCCACAAGAGCATGAAATGATGGTAACAGTTGCATTTCTATATCCAGACCGACCGACCCAGACCATCAAATAAAGTTGCAAAGTAATTTATGGCTTTGTGGCTTAATCAGTACCGCACGGTACTTTTTGTCCTAGTCTGCCTGACAAACTGACTACATAATAAATGCGAAAACGAGAAAACGGTTTGCATTGGCTGGCCGTTCAAGCCAGCCTCATCGCACCGATGGAGCACCATGTAACGGTGACTGATATTTCACACGATCTTAGAAGCGTGCTGAGAACCCCAATTCAGGCGCGTGCGGTGAATGGAGGTCAAGATGGTGCTTTGATAAGAGTGTGCTTTAAGATTGATCAGGAAAAAGGGCTTCTAAATAAAGCAGTGTTCACGATAATCGCTCAAATCGATTGTTTGGCCCCGAAGTAGAACTGAAATGACGAAGAAACCGAGAAAAACGCACCAGAAGGGCACGAGAATTCTTTACTCTCCAGTGGAACTTGTTTGTTGTGACAATGCAGAAATCGTTTTTGGACCCGTCTTTTGCAATTCTCTACTTTGGGTCGCTCCGTTCTTTCCCTCGGACCCTAACTAATTCTGTTTTGCCTAAAATATTCTTCCATTTTTGGTTAGCCCCATTCTTCACCGGTGACAACCACCGTGAACATGTTCCTCCAATCGGACAACTGGTCCAGGCCAGGGAATTGTGTCACTGAAATAAGACGTTTTAGTGCGTTTCTCGCCGTTTCTTCGTATTTTTGTTAACACTTGGTAGCCAACGCATTGTTTTGAGTGGAAAACTCGGGAACGAAAATCATCGTGAACACTGCCTCTAAATGCTGATTGTGCATTTCGATTATTCGAATTTCGAAAATTCGAATATGCTCTTCAAAATATTCGAATTTCAAACATTATTCGTAAGCTTGTTTTTGAAATATTCGAATTTCGAATACTATTCGAAAGTCTGTTTTTGAAATATTCGAATTTTGAATATTATTCGAAACCGCTTTTTACAAAGTATCCGAATTCCGAATATTATTCTAAAGCCCGTTTTTGGAATATTCGAACTTCGAAAATTATTCGAAAACAACAATTTTCGAATTTCGAATTTTGAATGATTCGAAATTCGAAAAATCATTCGATTATTTTTCCCGGAATAATACTAAATTCAGTCCGAAGTATATTTGATAGAGTGTGCTTTCAAAAATAAATCAGAAAAAATAACTTCTAATGAAATGATGATTGTGCATTTCGATTATTCGAATTTTAAAATTTGAATACTGCACTCTCAAAAATATTCGAATTTCGAATATTATTCAAAAAGTCTGTTTTTGAAATATTCGAATTTCAGATATTCTTCAAAAACCAAAATTTTCGAATTTCGAATTTTGAATGATTCGAAAATCGAAAAATCATTCGAATATTTTAAAGAATAACATAATTTGGTCCGAAGCAGGCATGTGCGAAAAACTTCGAAACCGAAAAAACCGAAAAACAGAAAAATTTTCGGTTTTGAATTCGAAAATTCGAAAAAAACCGAAAATTGTTTGTCTTTTGAAACATTTTATTTTCGGTAATTGCATATTTTGGACTGGAAAAACAAGGCAACGTAATCGAAGTGCTTTGAATAATGACAGAATTATGTTTTCTTGTGGTGACACAAAAGCACTACCAAATCAGCGTATCAATGTAAGAATTTTACCCTTGTTGCAGCGTCAGATCCACAGCAAAATTTTAGCGCTAGAACACCTTCTTAAATTCTTGTGGTGAACTTCTTGTTTTAAAACTTTGCAGGTGGTTCTCTGAACGATCCCGCATCCACGTTTTTCACGTTTTTGATCTAAACTGTGGAAAAACTCGAAGGTCGTCCCCAATTTCATGAAAAAAAATGCCGAATTCGCAGAGAAGTTGAAAGTCGTGGGCAAGTCATAGATCAAAAACGGAACAAACGTTGTACAGAGACGAACATCAATAGTTCTTGATGGATAGCACACTCTTGCGTGAACTTTTTGTGCTGCAATCATGTTGAATTTCAGTGTGAGCGATTGCGTCGTGGTCAACACTGACCAGTAGCAGTCTCTCGGCGCTATTGGACGGTAATGGCCGCGACGCAACCACATGCATTGAGTCGCGGTGTCTACATAGGGGTTACCGTTCAATCAGTTTCGCTTGATGGATCATGTACTTGATGCCATTCGCCTAGAAAGTTTTTATTGCGCACTTTTTTGGTATAGATCGATAGAGGAGCAGGAAAATTCAGGTTGACTTCCGCTTGAAAATTATGGGCCTCAAAGAGCGATTCTCCCACGTCTTTTCCATGAACACCTTGAACGAAAACAGAATTTTCCTGAACTTAAAGCAGTGTTCACAATAAGATTGCACTTTTGATATCTCTCTTTCGTTTACCGAAATTCTGGTGCCCTATACAGCAAGAGCATAGCTTGAAGAAAACGCGGAAAGAGCCGTGTTTGACTTGCTAAAGAGAGGAGCCACACTTTATTAAGTTGACTTTTGAGCGTTTGAGCGTGGAGGAATCAGCCGCTACGAAGGATGCTAAAGCTTATCT